>CM017557.1:24200414-24541054 GCA_007844125.1 Sinonovacula constricta | reverse complement strand
GATAGATAGATAGATAGATAGATAGATAGATAGATAGATAGATAGATAGAGACGAAGAGAGATAGAGAGAGAAAACAGAGAGACTAAATTCACCTATTTAAATAACGAACAATGCTTAAATGTACATATCTATCGACAGAAATCGCTGACTATCTAGGGACATGGCGTCTATCTGGCCCATTGCCTACCTGGGACTTTTTTCTTGGTCACTTCTTCTCCTTGCAACTGGCAAAGGTAAGGATTCATAAGACATTATATCACAATGCCATAAACTCATTAGTTACATTTACAAATATGTTGTACTATAGTAACAGCGTTATAATCAAAGTTGTCTAAGTCACGTTAAGTTTTTACTTTGTTACTCGATTCCTTTGGCAATACATAAAAACACATAAAAGGGGCCGTTACAAATGTGAGTAAGTTTTGTTTAACTTTTCTTACATATTCCCGTTAGTGTTTTCGTCAATTCCAATGCAAGCATGAAATATAATTGATGACAATGTGCATTAACTGGAAGAAAATAAAATAATAGTTTTCAAGAATAAATAAAGTGTTTTCTTAGATAACAGCGCCCATGAACATTTGCAAATATGTAAAGAGAGCAATTGTTTGGGTTTAACTTTTAACAATGCAATTTGCCGAAAATCTGAGTGTGGGCGATTTTAGAAAACATCACACGGTTCCTAAATAACTGTGCATCAAGCTTTTTACACATTTAGCAGAGACTAAACATTTAAACCATTGTATATTGCGGAAAGTCAGTCTTATTGTGGATGACATATTGACTTATTTCTTGAAACACGTACATTATGACCAAGATGTCATACAAAATAAACACCACCAATATTAACGAAATAACAACGTGTCTTTGGGTAGCTTTAACTATGACAAATCCCTGATATGTAAGTATAGATTTTCGTAGGAAATGTTTATTGATATAACGGACAGCCGCACTGCTCTATGTATTGTGCAGCTGCCTAACAGAACTATGAGCATTTTTTCTTGAGACAAATCCTGTGTAATTGGGTATTATTAATCCCTAAATCCATAATTCCCTATAAGACAGATTATAAAAGGTGTTCACAGCTGCAAAACTGTCAAATTTTAATAAGGATTGAAAATTAAAGGAAATTAATTTTGTACAATTGCCGCGCTCTTTCTTTTTTTAAGTTAGCGAATTGAGTCGCTTACATTAAAGATACTTATAACTTGTTTTATTTAAACAAATGACGCTTACATGCCTTAGATATTTACAACGATGATTGTTAAACAGTATGCTGGCAGAACTTTGTAACATCTTTATATTAATTCATATCAGAGAGTTGTTTATTGTGGTGAAATATAGAAATATCTAAATTTACTCAATATAATATTGTGATCTCTGTTATTCACACACTTGCTATATTTACCTTTTCTTTAATGCCGCGAACTTATACTATTAACCTCGGCTCTGACTTTATTATAAAATAGCAAGGGGAAATACTTCATAACATTAATTTACATTAATATGTTATTTTAAGTGCGATTTATCTACTATATTAGCCAATGTGTGTCGGACAAAAGTAACTATGTATTCACATTCAAATGACAACGCATAAACAACACGTAACGAAAATATGTATTTTGTTAATCCATAGGTGCGTATGGCAGTGGCATTGTAAGATGTCCCATCTTCCGGTACATGCACAAGGGAAGTTGCCACCTATGTCCTGCAAATTGTGGTGAATGTGTCTCTGACAGTAACTGCACCCAGTGTCAGAACTGATTCTACGGTCCGGTGTGTGAGAACAGGTGCCGGGAAGGGTGTACAGGAACATGCCACAAGGTCTACGGACACTGTACTTATGGTTGCCCGGATGGGGAGTACCCAGCAGAAAACAATCGGTGCCGACACTGTCCAGACCATTGCCATTTGTGTGAATCAGAGTCGAAGTGCGTTCTGTGTGAAGATGGACAGTTTGGTGAATCCTGTCAGGAAATATGTCCTGACAGATGCAACAGATGTGATAAAAACATTGGAAAATGTTTGCAGTGTAAAAACTCAAATTTCTTTCTCCATGGACAATGTAAAAGCTGCCCACTTGGTTGCAAATTTTGTGCTGCCCATAGCAACTGCACGCAGTGCCAGGAATCATTCTACCTACAGGATGGACAATGTATGAGTTGTCCGTATGGATGCACTCTTTGTAACACGACCGCCAATTGCCAGTCATGCGAGGACTATTTTCTTGGTCCAGTCAATGGCAAATGTATTTTCAAGTGTCCTACAAGTGCCGTCAGTACATATGTTGTCCATGAAAAGGATGGGAGATGCGGAATCTGGCAGGACACCAAAACAAACAATATGACTGTAGTCACCAATGCCAAAAGGTTTTTAGTATCCATGCATGTAAATCGACTTGCATCTTAAGAGAGGCGGAGAGAGACAACGTTAATCCGTTTACCATGACACAAGATGCGCTTTCCATATTTGCAATGATATGGAAGAACACAGAGGAGGCATTCTGCCAAAAGGCACAGGGTATTACGCCTATACTGCAAGGTAGTATATGTTTTTCCTGACTATGTTCATACTAACGGCTTTTACTGTGATCGTGAACACTCTGCCAAAGAAAAAAAACACTTATTATATACCAGACTTTATCTATGCGCAACGATTAGCGGAATATGTTAATGTTCCAGAAATATTAGAATTATGTAGGATACAGTCTGCTAAATTAAGGTTCTCCGATGTTAATATGCTCATACGCCATATATTATCGTTGATATATATATATATATATATATATATATATATATATATATATATATATATATATATATATATATATATATATATATATATATATATATATATATATATATATATATTCGTTTTACGTTTATATTTATATATATATATATATATATATATATATATATATATATATATATATATATATATATATATATATATATATATATATATATATATATATAAACGTAAAACGAATTTTTCTTTCAACAAGGGGCCGAACTCTTTTAAAGTTATTGTCGATGCGTTTATTTAAATGAAATTCGTGAAATCAATAATATCCTTAAAATTTAACGTTTCTTCTAAGATTGAGGGCAGTTCGCTTTAGGTTACTGTTTACGGCAATATAAATTAGGCATAGTTTTTTATCGTTGGCATTAAGACCAAGAAACGAACTAAGTAAAGTATGTGTATTGAACTAAAGTTCCGTTTACAGCTCAGCAAAACCCACCGACTGCGAACATCGGCAACGTAAAGCCAAGGTAAAGTAATTAAGAAAATTATATTTCATTGCAAATAGCCAAATTGTTGAAATTAATTGTAATCAACATGCATTTAAATAATTTATCTATGTAATATGTTAGAAATTAGTGTTATAGTAAAGATGGGAAATATATATTTAATTGTAGTATTTTAAAATTACTCGTATCGTTCTAATTAAATAAACAGGATTTGATAATAGTTTCTGTTAACCGTCTTTGTCCATCTATAGATCACATTTTGCATGTTCACAATTCTCCATCAATGTCGTCGTATCGTCAATATATAGTTGTATCCTGGCTGTGTTGGTGCACACCCACTATTGGCATATGACTCTTCACGAAATCCAAGTTTGCGTGTATTTTATTGTCTTAGCACCACCACGTTATCATTATTCTACCTTTATCTAATCTAAAGCGTTTTAATACCAACACTAGGTCATTACCTAGCCCTATTGTTGTAGCCCACCATGTTTTCTTTCGCCTCCCATATCGTCGTACCTTTTCAACAAAGTTACCTTCACCATTTTGTCTTATCATAGCCCGCGTATTTTGTGACATACTTTCTTTGTTGTCTGACACGACCAGTTTGTTTGCACCCCAGCCATGTTTTCATTCCGTCAATTTCTTATTTACTGGCCATGTTGTGTAATTCAATCTATAGTGCCATCCCGCTATGTCCCGGTTCCTCTGTTGTCTTGTCGTGCCTTTTCCATCCAGACATTATATTATAACCCACAATATTGTGTACCCCCAAAATATTGTCGTATACTATCATGTTGTCTTACTTCCACCTCATTATCGGACCACAAATATTCTGCTTTACTATCAAAGTGTTGTCTTACAAACACTATCTTGTCTAACCTTCGTCCCGCTGTCTCAACCCAGTCATATCTGTGTATGCCCATCACGCTGTCTCACACTCAGCATGCTTTACCAAGTTTATAACCCAACATGTTCCACCGATTTCAAACATTTAATGTTATTGTAACATCACCATATTGTCGTGACACTACCATTATATCGAGCCTTCGCAAACTTCTCGTACCCGTGTAATGAACTCATACCTTAACTATGCTATTGGATCTAATGTTGTCGTGCCACTACCTCGTTATTGTACCCTAACCATGTTCTCGCACCTAGATTTGTTCCATGCAACCACAATGTGTACTTGCCTCGACAGTGTTCTTTTAGCCAAATTAGATTATATTTTCATTGAATTTTGTGGCGCTGGTTCATGCAAACACTTGTTTATTTAAAAAAGGTGAGTCGTTTTTTCAGCTTTTTGTTATACTAGACTTGTCCCATACATCCACACTGCTTTCTAGCCTTGACAATGTTCTTTTAACCAAATTAGGGTAGCAGCTATTAATTAGTCGTGTTTTTCAGCTTTTGTTATATTATTCATTTAATTTTAGGTAAATTGGTCTTCTTAAAGAGATGTATCAGTTCTGTATTACACACTGGACCCTTAACATTAATATTAAGCAATTGAAAAACAATCGTGATGTGTATTACACGGTTTGTTCTTCCTCGTTTGAACATAACAATAAATCAGCTGCAAATACGCAATATTTATAGGATGCACATATTCAAACATTAAACAACAACTTATATGATATAACCGTAAATTCCATTATGTGACTTAATTGTGTTTCCTCTTTGGACATCGTTTTACGTTCTCATTTAATCATTTAACTGACTACGATGTAAACATTAAGACGTTATCTTCATCTTCACAGTTCTCACAGCCAATGGAGATCCCGTTGTAACAGCACAATGTTGGTGTTAATTTACTCAATGCAGTCGATGACTTTTGATCATCCGACAAACCACACTTTCGAACGTATTAAGCAATGATAAATGTTTGAGACATGTTTTAATGTACGAAGTATTTGCTTAATATCACCTGTTTTCTCGATATTCTGGTTGGATACACCTCAACATATTAATGAAACAATATCAATGGGTTCCTTTGAATTGTTTACATGCCAGACTATATTTACTTCCGTCGATATATTTAACCTTAGGGGAACGACAGCATTTAATCCATGTTTGCGTCAACCTCAAAAATGTCGACCATTGTAGTATCGCTTTTATGTCACATTAGGATACATGTACAAGAAGAACAATTTTAAATAAACAAAATTAATAAACAACATAAATAAACATTGTCAGGAAAAATGAACGACATACTGAATAGAAGAACACACATAATTTTGACAGTGTATACACATTTATTTTTATTAATATTTTCATATTGTTCTAGCTTCGACGAGAATTGTTATAAACATTTAACTTTACAACTACAACAACAATGATTACAAAAATATACAATTTAAAGCAAAATATGTGTTTGGAAAGAGATTTTACTCCCCTGTGTATCTGGATTATATCCTACCATAGTGAATAGCATGCCTACATATTGATTACTACCCATATTTTTGGCAAATGCACAGCATCATCGACAAAAGTGCAGGTAACAGTGGCTACAAAAATCGTGTTTACATTTGCCATACCTGACTTCTGGAGACGTGGTAAAACTGGCTTTATCAATCGATCCACTATATTGAGTCTGTATGTGTCACGCAAAAATCCCAGATCTATTTATAGTATATATGTACCACTTATTGCTATTTACCTCGTCTGTGTCAACTTAGTGCACCAGTTGAAGGCCATCTCTGATTATACTACACCCAATTCAATACCTTATCACACCCGATTGACGTTCACACACAACTGGAATGTAGTTCATAAAAACAAGTACTCTATCCAACACATGCCGTTTGAAGTGTCACTGGATATAGAGTATGGTTTTGAAGTGTGTGATGTGCTTTTCTGCATGCGCGTGTGCATGCACGGTTATATACCTACCTAGGTAGTAAGTTATGTAATTGCGTTTACGTCCATGAACGTATGTAATGTATGCATCTGTTTGTACGTTATATACTTAGAGTTACGTGTATGCGCGTATATGACCATGTACTTATAAAGGTATGCATGCAGGTGTGCATCTACGCATGTTAGTTTGCAAGTGTGTGTATGTGTGTGTATGTGTGTGTGTGTGTGTGTGTGTGTGTGTGTGTGTGTGTGTGTGTGTGTGTGTGTGTGTGTGTGTGTGTAAATGCATGTGTTTGTCTACATGAATGTATGCAAGATTGTATTCATGTGCGTGCGTATATGCATCATATAAGCAATTCGTCAATATTATAATTATTCAAAGCTGTTTCTATATGAAGTCCATATTTGAAACAAATGACATCTACTGTCTGTTTTCTTCCAGCCTAGGTAAGATATCTCATAAAGATTTTTTTATCGCGTACAGATACACTCTAGGTACAGTTACATAATTTAAAATCAGGTTATAGGCACAAACAGATGCATGGTATGACTTTCCTTTCTGTCAACCAAATTATTACATGAAGTAAAAAGTACGAACATAAATCAATAATTAAAACAAGACGAATAATTGTTAATATTGAAGTTCGTGTATGATTCATTTTTATTAATTTAAAGCATGTAACACTTGTTAACAGTGTCCTCAACATTGACGTATCATATCGCAAATTATCTGTGGATATCAGCTTTCTGTTTTAGGATGTTTGTTTAAGTAAATGTTTGTTCACAATGAAACAAACCTAAGTTATCAATTGGGAAAATTTATGATTGCCCGTGCACTGTTTAAAAGGGTTATAAAACTCTATCATGTCAGTGTAAATTACGTTTTTGATGACAGTGAATATCTAACTACAGACATGTGAGTATATATGTAAATTTCCTAACTAGTATTAATTGCATTTATTCGCTATGGGTTTATACCACCACAAGTCATGTCTTGTCAATTTGCCATTGTATGGACTTAAACTCTTTTACTAAACAGAAAAAAAAACATCTAGTACGCATATACACATCCGAACATAACCATTCCCGAAGCGGAAAGCCTTTTTGAAACTGCATCGTGTAAGGACTTTTTTCATCTTAACTTATTTGCATAGTACAAGTTCTTTCATGTTTGCGTTTTGTAAAGAACAATGATCAGATAATTATATCGTTCATTCACCCTTAAATTTGTTTTGTATACTTAGATTCCTGGTACTGTTTTATTATTTATTAAATAAATATAGTAGGTTTGACAGTTTTACATGTACGGTTACCATGAAAATTGTCATTTTACACAAACTATTCAACATGTTTTGTTGTTTTTTTGTTGTTGTTTTCGAATTCACTATTTTATTTTACCTTATACAGGAACAATTGTTGACAACAGTTAGTTTTCTTAAATGTCAGGTCAAATTAATTTTCTCGGTACTTAATTTTGCGGTGGGCAAAACTGCAATCCACAAGACAAAGTGCTGACCTGAAATAAGAAAATAAACTCTCGTTGTGTTATTTACATGTATATTTATGTATGATTACTGGCTTTAACTTTACGTGTATGTCTATTCCGTTTCGTTTCGTTTGTTTTGTCAAATATAGTGTAGCGACATAACTATTGTCATTATAGCGACGCCCAGTTTTTAATGATTGAGGTCGGTAATGGTAAATGTCTGGGTAGAACAAATTGCGCATCGCCCGATCAGCCGGAAAACCTTATATCATGAACTTTTTATCCCGACTGTGATTTAAACCCATGCGGTAACGGATAATGGAGTCAGAGGAGTTGCAAGTCGTCTATCCGCCCCTTTAGATCTTTAAACCACGGGCGTCCCCTATCTGTTGTTTAGTTTGTTGAAGAAACCTCGCACAAATACAATTATTGTCGTGTTTGCATTATCCAGTATTTACAAACAAGACAAATACTTGATGTATTCTCCCTGATCTGTACTCGAAGCATGGATTGAACTGTCTGCATGGATTGATGCGTTGTTATGGAGGAACCCAGTAAAACATGGTGATAACAGCATTCGGACCGTACGTGTTGTTTCCGTCGCATCCCCGAGATTGGTTCTCGTCAATAAAAAAGTTCAGTTGGCCCTGAATGAATATGAACTTGGATGCTGATTATCTGAATTTTACGTAGGCTCTAGAAGTACAATGACCCAGGCTGTCGAGCGTTGTGTGTTAGGCTGACCCCCAACATCAACTGCATCCTCAGTCTATGAACAGCATAAGGTATTCATTGGGAGTTCTGCAAACTTGATTTCTGACTCATGGAAAATAAACTTTAAATGAGTAATAGGTTATAATTTGAGCATATCGTATATTAAGTTTAAGTGATAATTATAAAAACAACAAAAAATACAAAGAACAACACAAACAACCGGGCCTGTTAATATATGAGATAAAACAAACGGGCCGACTGGTAAATTTTAACCCCATCGCGTTCGAATAACAAACAGCGCTAAGCGCTCAGTGTACTAAAAAATTACAATAATCAATTCAGTATGCCTGCGCAGTTCACGTGACTCTAACCGATTTTATATGTAACACTTTATGTAGATTTAAAAAAGGATAGTGACATGTTTTTAGTGAGTAAATATTACTATTAAAGTGAACTGTGATTTAAATGTCGCTTGCAGTATCAAATTATGTTTTCGTTAAATGTACCTATTCACGAGTTGCATTTGAACAAACCTGTAACCTACGCCTTCGGTTAGATCTAAATATAGTCAAGATTATATAAAAATAACTTACGTTCTATTTCGTTTCGAATACACTTTTAAAATAATGACTATGAGATATACATGAAAAAAAAACATATTTATTATGTAAACATGTATGCATTGAAGGAATGTTTAACTGTGATTCACGCAAGTTTCGATTTGTCTATTCAACCTGATTCTACTCATATGCGATACAGATTATGTAATCAAATTATAATGAATACCTTTTACCTTTAAAACACCCTCCATCCTACTTTGCTGACGCTTCATATAAGACCGCATCATAAAGTATTAAATACGATCCTTGTGTTTACAGCTACGGTCAGTTTTCTTTAAAACAAATGCGTTTTCTTCGGGCCGAGTATGATAACATTTATCTATGTCAACACTAACCTGGTATTCTATTTATCCCGCCATAACCTTTTTTTTCAAATGAATTAAAAAGGGAAACATTTAAATTTACCGCCTCTGCTCCTTCCTTACATGATTTGACATTCCAATGCAATACACGAAATTCATGCTCGTGCTATATGAAATAGCTCTATTTTACAATAAAAAAACAAAAACAATAAACATGCAATTTCTGTTATTTTATTTGCGGTATACATAAGGTTGTAGTTCTTTTATTGCGATTATTGAAATAAAATGGTTATACAATATTAACAACAAAATCAAACCCTCGTGTAAAGTTATACGTGTTGTGTGTAATGTCAAGACCGTGTTACATTTAAGATGCTACGCACATGCCATTACGAATTGCGAATTACATTCGAGGTTTGCGTGTGTGATTGTAAACAAGCACGTTTCGTATTGATTTTAAATTGTTGATAACATTGAAATTCTGAACATTGAATATAGCGCCACAAAATTGCGAATATAGATGTGTTTTTGACAGGGTGACTTGCGCAATTTGGAGAATTGTTGGGATTGGAAGTGGTGTGCTGGTGTTCATATTTACGTCTAGAAACTGTGATTTATTAACACATTTGTCCTGACCTGATCTGTGCAGCCAGCTATATTTGGTTCAAACAAAGATTGAGCTCTATGTAAACTTTTTGAATGTTCATTATGTAATGACATTTGATCATCAGGGTTTGTCCTAGGATTATGAATGTGATTGCTTCTTTCTGAGAAAGTCACACATTCCAGATCAATTTCCTTGTCAAAAAATGTTAGCAACAATTTGCTTCGAAATCGCCGTAGCTCATCACTACACCACAACTTAGGTCTTTACACGATTCTTCATCAAATTCTTTCAATTCACACCAAATACAACACGGACTCACATAATCTGACATTTTGACAGTTTTTATTGTTGCAGACTACAAATTCGCATTTTATTGATGTAATTGATTTTTCTTAACAATATTAACCATATGCCTGTATTACATTTTGTTTTGTTTTTCAGATTTTTTTTTTGAATTGTTAATGTGTACAGTTTGACTATCAAAGCTTTTTATTTACAAATGTTCTATACTATTGTTAAATAGAACTTCGGAAGATCGCGATGAACTGTCCGGTTAGCTCTGTCTGTTAAGATGCCGCTGCTTAAATTTTCAATCCTACAGGACAGAGATCGGGACATCGCTAACCCCCACCCCCCGCCACCCCACTTTTAATAGCCTCGTTTTCTGTATTTTACCAATATTTATATTGTGGACATTTTTGGGATGATCACACTTATAATTACGCGATAACAAGTTTCGTTCACGTAAACATTCCAGATCTTGTCGTCAAAAAAAAAAAATAGTACAGCTTAGAGCAGATACGCGAATATCAGTTGATTAAGCTTATATTTATCACACGGGTTATATCAACAGATATTTAATCCATCTTCCATCTTCTACAATCGTATTACTAATATACGTATAGATAGCAACTATGTGTTGGCAGCCTTTAAATGGTTAACTGAAGGGTCTGTAACACAGGTTCCAAATAGTTATTGACACATTTCATTACTTAACGAGCAGTGTATAAATATACCAGTCTGATCGTTACTTGCATTTGTAGAGTGAACACGTGTCCTATCTGTACTATCTTTCAAAAGAAAGTTTGTGCAGTGCCCCATCAATGCGGCAAAACTCCGCAACTAAATTTAACATACCAATTATCTGCGTTTAAATAAAGCTCCTCCGTAAAATAACTACCTATAGATGTGTCGCCACTGATAAACATTTAGTTAGTCCTGTGTGTTAACTTTGATTGGCTAATCAAATCCCTACACCTGGTATAAATATGAACCGCGCTAGCGCTAATGTCATTTGCCGTTTGGCTTCATACATATAGGGTGGTAGAAACCCAGCGAAGGAACGTTGGCAGCAGGGATAACCGCTGTTTTTACCAAATCTACGTAAGTGTATTCATTTGTCTTGTTCAGTTATTGAGTTTAATGTGGACGCCACTTTTACTAGCTGTGAGTGTATACATCGCACAATATGTTTTTCTCAAGGAAAAAAGAAACACTGAAACGACATAACCGATAATTTCAGGGCAGCAAAGAGTTAAGTGGTACGAATGAAAAAAACTATCGATGAAGCCATTGGAGCGATCAATTGTGCAATTAAAACATGTGTGCCCCGCTTATAAATAAGCGCGTCTCGATTCATATTTGTGACTTTAGAATTGTCTTTATTTATATTAATACGACCTGTGTTTTCCAACTCGTTGGCCTTTCACACAATAATGTCTCTGTATTGAAGACGTGTGCATATTTAAGCTTGGAAGACCAAATACAGTTATAAGAGGACATCGAAACGTAGTTTTACCTGAACGAGTTTAAGAGAATATGCATTAATAAGTCATTTCATTAAACCATTATGCTCTGTTGCTATTAATGTAATGACAGGTCATTCACTTGTGTATGCAAGTACAGTGCTCTTCTAAATAATACATTAATAAAACCGAAACACAGTTGATATAACCGAAACTTGCGACCTTGATATACCCGTTCAAACACGGCTAAATAAATATGAACTAATTTAAACACAACATCATACGTTTATTTTTTTGAATGCATATAAAATTACTCACATTATAAATGCTGTGCTAAGCCCTATGCATTTCTTACAAATTGTGTTATCTTCTAAAGCTTGCGAATTTTGCACAGACATCCACTTTTACAGCACTGGATGTTATGTTCATTCACTATGTTCGTGATACAATTCTGAAGCATTGCAAACGTCAAATCTAACATGACTTTTTTAAAAGAAACGTGTACGCGTCTAATCGCTGAATTTGTGTGTTGACGTTTTACGTATAACCATATGTGATTACCTTCAGGTTAAGATGCAAGGACACAAAAGAAAAGGCTTAATGCATTCGTGTTAACAGTGTCTATCAATCGCATGCATATAGAGACATTACAATTAAATAACAGCAACCGATGCTTGTGGATGCCCCGTATGATGGTAGATTGCTTTTAGTCTTCATACATTTGTGTTTGTTTGCTCATCTCGATTAGGAATATATTAGTCACTATCTCTTTGAAACTAATTCGTTTTCTAATACAGACTACAAGTGATCTGTATTTGAGACACTTTGATAACAGCTGTAGAGGAAGTATTTGAGAGAGGATATGTGTATCTCCCAATTGTCGATTGCATTTGCCTTAAGAATTAATCAGGATGTTACAGCGTTGCGACACACTATTTTTTTTTTTCAACATCTATCTTTCTCCTGCGCATTTACGTATGCATACTTTAAATTATGTTTTTAGCATGACTTAAGAAATGATACTGCCCAAATAATAACAACATGAATTAAGAAGTCGTTATTGTGTTACCATGTGCCACTAGTGTAACGACATATCTGCACATAACGGGAAATTAGTGGTCATTACAAAGTAACAACGTTAATAATCTTGAGGAGGCATGACATAGAAAGCACTTCTACAACAGCTTACCCCGATCCAGTTATTGATAACACCCCCCACACACGTCCACATACCACCACACGATCATATGCCTGTATGTACTGTCCCAGTATGGACATACAGACATATTGCATATACGTTTAGACCTATCAATTGTGTTAATTTATACCAATTGAATGGCTTATTGCAGACATTTATTGGTAGCATTTACTTGACACAGATGAAATACAAATATGGTACATATTATATAACATCAGCATTATTTACATATTTAACACCTGTTTCAAGCCACACAAGGTAAACCCACGGCTACTAGACATTCGGAGATCATCATTAAAATGCTTCTACAACACGTACGACTAATTATCACTGGGCTGTGTGGCAGTAGCATGCAGTCTCAGTTTAACCCACTCTTCTCCTTCCCTGACGTACGGGCGGCAAACACAACCAGTCTCGTTAATATAAGGCTGAAGTGGTAATTCGATTCCAATGCACTTTTAAAGCTATGTACAGGTTGATAAGTGTCATGGGCGTACTAATTATAACGGAACTTTATTTTCAGAACTTTTTTGTAGCATGGTGTATTTGTTTTACTAATGCTGATATTTCATTGTAGAGTCTGCAATATTAAGTGTGATTTAGTAGTTCATATGTTAGTTTTACCTACGCATGTGTGGTCGTGCTGGTGAAAAAAAACGGTCTTACAAGTCGAGAAAAATGTGTTTAAGTTATATGGAGGGACTCCTCTTATATGAAACCAGATGATCTGCCTAAATCTAATATTGTTGCTATGTTAACAGTTTTAGTTTTTATTAAGTATTAGGAATTTAAAACAAATTAGTTAATACTGGGTTTATTGGTAGCTTGTATTGATACAATTCGCAAAATACATACCAAATTTGTTTTCACGTTCCACTTTGATGCTACCTTATTACAGCAAAGTAACAGCTGATGGTCATTACTACTACTTGTCCTTTTGGAAAAAAAAATATCATGGCGTATCTTCAAACTTGTATTTGTGTAACAGTTGAAGACATCTTAGAAAAGAAAGAAAATCCAATTAACTCGAATGCATACGCTTAAACAGTTAGAGACATTATATATATATATATATATATATATATATATATATATATATATATATATATATATATATATATATATATATATATATATATTTATATATATATATATATATATATATATATATATATATATATAGTGTGTGTGTTTTACAGGTAAACAGAATGGTAATAGCAAAGTAACATGTCTTTACAGAGGTACACCTGGAAAAATAACCCTAAAAATAGTTGTGAGCATTTAAAAGCAAGGAAGTGTCACTTCTAGCATCGGTTCTACAATAAATGCGGCGGAGTTTCAGGAAAAAATGGCCACATCACATATGCAATTCAAAAAAGACAAAAACAAAACATACAGGATGCAACCAAAACGAGTAGAAATAAGTAATAAATACTTATAAAAAAAACATGTAATACAAATAGCAAATAACCGATGTCTATCTAAAATTATTGACAGATGGGACTAGTACCAATTACGCGGTGTCAAAAATCTAAATCAGTGAATTAATATTGAGATAACTTTAACTCTGTATGCTAGCTTGAACATCTATTAGCGATCGCATGTATCCCAGTTTGTTGTCTTCAATCATGAGGTCAAGATCAAACATCATACAGTAAAAACATTGATCATTTCTGATCGTGGGTTATACAAACACGACACAATGAAACAATGTTCTTTAACAAATGTGTGTTTAGAGATTCATGCTAATCATGAATATCAGTAAACACATTTTCACGATTAGTGACTAACAATAAGGTTTCCCCACTTGCTTTCTCTTTGGTCTAACTGTAAATCATAAAACAACCATAAGTTAACTAACTATAATTCGTTTAGAATCATGTGAAGCTAAGAACAAGAGGAAGAACAAAAAGGAGAAAAAGAAGAAGACGTATTAATAATATTCAACAAAAAGAAAAAAAAATAAACACTGAAAAAGAGAGTGGCATGGTATGTACTGCAAACGTAGAAAACAATCAATCTGATCTTAAACCTCGTGGTAATATCTCTGTCCTAGACTGCTTGTTAAAACAAGTTCACGGTGCAATACATATACAGCGCGATATGTCTTATTAAAAGACGATCTGCTCTCCTCGCCCATGACACGCGAAATCCTAATTAGATGAGACAGATCAACGGGTGGTCTCGTTAATAAAGTATTGGGAATAATCTGACCGGATAGCCCAGTGCAAACTCAGTCTGAATGGCGTTATATGATGATAGAGATTTGACTCCGAGTATTTGCATATACGTCCTATCTTACGTGTTATATTTACTTTTCCTTATTAGATAATTACCAAGCTAGTATTTATTTTCTTACAACAATTTAAAACGCCATTTTTGAAGGCTGGCATATTGCTTTTTGTGACATCATTGTGACATTTTCGTGTACGTGGTTTTACAAAGTGCTTATTTCAGATTGTAATGTATAATGCATTTGGAATGAAATACCCATGAAATACCCATGAATTTACTACTTATTGTTTTAGTCTGTTGTTTATTTTGTTTGTTTTTGTGTGGTCTTTCTTTCTGATTAGCAAACGTGCGTTAAAATAGTAAGGTTAAGAAGAAAACGTTTGGAGATTGAATTTATGTATTCCATGAAACGGAATATATTTATAACAGGTGTTTGACCAATACAAATAAAATAAAATAGAATACACTGCTTGTTGTACCTTGTTAGTTGTTAGTTGTAGATATGACAAATGAGGTTACACCCTCTTCTTTGGGACATAACATATCATTGGCTAAACAATGGCTAGACAACACTATTACGGGGGAATGCGTTTAATAACGATAAAAACTTACTTAGGTGGTTAAAAGCAGAAAACCAATAATTCCCCTACTGTATTTCTAGCTAAACAAATAATGTATAATTTTATTTTGTCAATAGCAAATTCTATCGAATATTGAAAACGCACTTCCATAAAAACGGCTGCTTTACAATTGCTGTACTTAAGTACTATATCCAATTAATCCAACAAGTAGACGGTAATAGCAGGAAACTAATTGATGAAACACGAACAACAATAAAGACAAACTAAGAACAATACTACCTATAAACAAACAAAGCACGTGTCGTTTCGATTGTGTTTCCATACGCCTCGTAAGAACAATACAGTTAACAAATGCTCATGTGATTGAACTTGATACAGAAAAACAAAATTAAATTTTGTTTTTGCGCACCTAACCTCATTAATTCAAAACATTCATGAGCATGCCTTACTATTCTTCATTCAGATAAACCAACTATTCGAACAAAAGTTATTTTTAAAGGAGGTAGATATCACCGTTAACGGTCTTGGTTTTATATGAATGGTTGCCCGTATGTATGTTGTATTTATATTGACAGTAACAAACATTTCATCTCAATAAACTTATAAACTAAAAGAAAATAAAACAATAATATAATGTATGTTACCAAAATGAATGTAATATTTCGGCTGTATCAACAGGCCAATTTATCTACATTACATAGACATATCGTTGGTTATGTTTCATTACGTCACTTAAGTTGAGACTTACCCATATTAAATTTGACATTCGACAGAGTGCCTGATTGAAATGAATGTACTAATATATAACCAATGTTATGCTGAATATGGACACCCTTTCATAAACTAATCATTTAGGTTAATTGAAGAAGGTGTTTGAGGTTAGCCTATATTGTTAAAATGATACAACATCGTGTTTTTTTTTTTCCAAAGCGATACAGAATCAGGCACAACCTGAATCTCTGCTAAAACAGATTTATCAAAGTTGATGTACGTTTAATCCCAAAGGATCATCTGCATTTAATTTAATTGTCAGTTGATGACCTGCCTGCTTTACAATTTATTGTGCGTTGTACATTTGATTTACTACGGAATCATTTAAACTATTGCTTGCACACCTGCAAACGATCAAATACCAACTTACATGGCCGAAATAGCGATTCTGATAGCCGTTATTATGTATTCATTGTGAGTTCGTATGTGTGACCGAATACTACTCGACTAAGTTAACGCACACGAACGAATACATGTGTTCAATTTGCATTAAACCTAAAATCAGGCCATTAATACCTTGCATGTTTTATTTGTGTTTAGTTTCCAGAGTGCACCAACACCCAGCAGATCCAGTGTCGTCCTGTGTATTGAATGATTAGAAACGGCTAAGCGGACTGCAGTCTAATTTGATACATGCCATAAGGCAAGTATTTCCTTTGCTTATCGCTGGCAATCACTGCCTGCATTTACTTGAGCACTCGTTATTCGAATTCTTTAAATTTGGTAAACATCACTTCAACCTCCCTAGACAAGTTTAATGACGATACTGTTTGCAGTGATGGCAATAAGTTAATTGCAGGGAGCGTCCTGGCCACGGAATAACGCAGGTTTTATTGAACTGTGCTCAGTATTAGGGATAGCCGTAGGTGAATCATCTGCCACTTGAGTGCATGTATCTTCTTTAAGTATACCATATAGCAATTAACGGGACTGCCCTCTTATGACTGTGACATGTTTGTCCCATTTGACGTAGTCGTGGCTTGCTCGATAAGTCAAACTACCATTTAGTGCAAAGGTTTATGTGGACAAAACGAATTGCATTTTACGATAGTAATACAACAATGTGCCACTGGTGAAGATTCAACACAGCTGATCATGTATATTCACGTGCCAGAGAGGGGTGCATGTCTCAATTTTTTGTAGAAGTGTGTTTCTTTTTTACTAAAGATATTTTAAAAACATACATTAGCACAATACGGTGTAATGAATTATTATCTTATTAGTTTTACATATTAAATGTCAGTTATTATTATATATTGTGCAATGAACACATGACACAAGAGTGTTGTATGCAGACTCTGTCTATTTAATTATTATTTTTATTCTGCAATTTTTTCTTATATAAGCATACGCCTTCGGGATTAGGAACGTGATGTCTGTGTCCACTGTCATAACGTGGGGACTACTTCTTCTAGCACTTCTCCATACCAGTAAAGGTAAGATTTTTTTGCACACATTGCGTACTGTATGCTATAAAACGGTTATGAGATAGCAGTAACGTAAAATCGACCGTCACATTTTGGGGTAGGTACTGCAATAAAAAAAAAACGACGCGATCCGTTTTTAAAGACGACTCTTCTATATTATCTTCTTTCAGAGATTGTGTTCTTGTGCAATTATTGTATATATTTATATTTCCCCATTTAGTTGGAAATAAAACTTTGTGCCCCCGGTTCTAATGTAAAAATAAAATTGTTTCAAATTAAAAAGTAAGAATATTAAAGTAGAAAAATCACGTTAGCCACAAACATATGTTAATCTATAGCGATATTTGAAAAAAATAGCTCAAGATACACACAATTGAAGTAGTCCCCGTTTATAGCTTCTGAATACGAAGTCACCTTTTGGTGTGTGTGTGTGTGTGTGTGTCTGTGTGTTTATGTATGTGTGTTTTGTGTGTGTGTGTATATGTGTGTGTCTGTGTTTGTGTGTATGTGTGTGTTTGTGTGTGTGCGTGCGTGCGTGTGTGTGTGTGTGTGTTTGTTTGTGTGTGTGTGTGTGTGTGTGTGTGTGTGTGTGTGTGTGTGTGTGTGTGTGTGTGTGTGTGTGTGTGTGTGTGTGTGCATTTATGGGGAGAGAGGCCGGCTGATTTTAAACTTGCAGTTTATAGCATGTCTATTAATTACATATAATTAAAGTATCGCTACTCGGGGAAATGGTCCGTGTAATTTGAAATTAATCAAAGCGATAAAGTACGAGTTACCTCTAGGTTCATCATATGCTATTCGAAAATGTTACTTTTACAGATCTGGATTCATCAAAATAATTATAATTTAAACGTTTACTTATCTAGACTTCTGCCTAAACACGGATCGATTGACGTGTTAGGCCGTCTTTCACTAGATAGTCAATAAGTATGCTATTAAATCACATGCTGTGGAAGGCTAGTGGCATAGTTTCGTATTCGTTACGTCTTTAGCCACCAATGTGGGGAGGTGTTTCAGTTAGGTCTTTGCACTGCGCACCGGTGGTTCTACCCAGATATTTAAATGGAGTGTTCTCGACTAAATAGCTGAATTCCGTCATAGTCCTCCGTGTTGACCGCAGCAATTTATTAAAAGCAGCATTAAATCATATGTCTATGTTGCTTTTATAACGTGAAAATACACAAGCATTTTTGCACACACTATGCACAGTCTATGCTGAACTCTTACCGCTGTACATGTACTCCTTTTTTGCAGAATAATAACATACACAAAGCATTATTTCCAAAATAACCAACGCAATCTTATGGTTTGGCATAACGACAGTAAATATCAAACATCCATGCAAACATGAATTTGCAATGCATGAAATGATAAGTTATTCGAACAAGGTTATGCTTATGAAACAAACAATAATCAATATCAACTATCAATACTGAGACCTGTACTATCGCATGCATGCATCGGCACTAATCACGGTGTACCAATAAGAGCTAACTTACCAGAAACATAATAGTTAAAGGAAATATGACCACTAATACCAGAAGGAAAGATACTTCAGTTTTCTTATGTACAGGTTCACATTAACATCACGAAACAGCGAGTATGTAGTGTGGCTGAAGCTCGTGAAAGTATCCGATAAACAAAACCCCACTCCCAAACATGCACGTGCATAGACGCCGCGTGTCATTCTTTCAAGCGACCAAAATAGCACAACGTTACAAGTTACAGGTCTCTCTTTTTAAATGCTTTTTAAAACCTAACTGGCCGCATAAATGACCAATGTCATGTGATATTCAAGATAGCCCATATAAGATCAGTTTGTATATATTAGATTCATAATGCGTGGATTATTACCTTATGAAATCATCGAAAATCGTATTAATTTGAGGGGAAGGAATATAACAGAGAATAACGTATGTGGATGTTAATTAAATATAAACAGTTTGATACATTGATTATCGATAATTAGTCAAAGGACGCACCGCTATAACTCTCTGTGTCTCATGAACTATAGCCTTGGATGTATGCTTAAGTAAACCTGGAAAGTGGCAAATGCTTAGCTTTTCATTCATTATCAAGTAAAATATTTCATCGAAGTGATAATGAGTAAAGATGAAACAATTATATCTATGTGTATTACAACACTTTAATGGTGTCATTTAAGCGCAGATAAGTGTTATTTTATAATTATAAGCAATTAAATAGTGTATAACGACACACACTTGGTTGACTGTTTCTAGAGCACCACCCTGTTCTGCTAATGCTTCTACTGTATTTTCTTTTATTTCAGTAACCCTTTAACATATCGAAATGTGCATCAAGGCGTTTTATCTCTCTGAAGGCGTCTGTAAACCATGTCCAGCCCACTGCGATATATGCACTAATGCAACACATTGTACGTTGTGTCAGAGAAGCTACTACGGTCAACTATGCGAGAACGAATGCGAAGAAGGGTGTGCAGGGACATGCCATAAGGTACACGGTCACTGCACATATGGCTGCGACGATGGCGACTACCCTGATGTAAATTCTCTAGCTTGTCTCCATTGCCGTAAAGAAATGCAAAGTGTGTAGGTCATTGACTTCGTGTGTTGTATGTCACCCTGGTTACTATGGTGAATCATGCAGAAAGACGTGCTCGGGATTTTGCAAAGGGAACATCTGCAATACAACAGATGGAACATGTTTCGAGTGTAAAGATGGCTCTTACAAAGCGGATGGGGATTGTGTAGTGTGTCCGGATGGGTGTGCTCAATGTACTGACAGTACGTGCACGGTTTGCAGTGATGGATTCATAAGCACAATAGACGGTAGTTGTTTGCTTGAATGTCCGAACATGTATGGCGATAACAACGACCCTATATGCGGCACAGGACTATGTATAAATCAGTCCGCGTATTGGAACATATCAAGAAGTGAATGTCAACAAGCAATGGAACATTTGCCAAATTGTTTTACAGAAGGAGTATGTGCGACATTAGAAAGCACTCTATTTAATTTGGAACAGACCTCGCATAATGATTCGGATTACAGTCTTCTTTACAGGAAGTTTAAATGTTCACTTGAATGCGATGGACACTCTACCGGGACATTGACCTGGCCGTGCGAAGGTATCACCTGTAAATACAAATGTGAACTTCAAGAAACAGCAAACAACAACACCAACGGTTACAGAAGAAACGATACACAACCAAAAACATGGGTAAACTCACACTGCAATATAGGTAAGGAGCACATACTCTGCAAAACCGTTAACACATCAGGTGTCAATACGATAAGGGCTTCGGCGAAATTAAACAACATTGTTTTTTTTTCTAATTGAAATGGCCAACATTTGCTATGGATTGGTAGCAACGTTCTTTGTTTACTTGTTAAATTGACAAATCATGTTTATCAATAATTCGTGGTGTCGATGTGTTCTGAATCAAATCAGAACGATGCATTATCCTGCACCTTCAGATGACCATGTCGTATGTGGTTAGCCACTCCCATTATTAACTCCAGGTATTGATATATTGGCCACCTCAAATGAAAATTATGCTGAGTTAAGGTGCGTCTTCGATGTTAAACGTTCAAAGAGGCATTTCAAAAAATGTTGGAGATCAGTGTGTCTCAGTGAACAGTGCATGACATACTTTTCAGAACTAATTAAAACGCGCGGGCGGGACGATCAGCGCAACACACATAAACAGGTCCGTGTGTCTAACATTACTTTAGCAATTCAGTCATAATACATGCTGTGGCCTTTGCTTTTCATATAATCTTAATATTGACTATGGATTACCCTTGTTTTATTTCTCAAATTGTTTGGGAGTAAAACTAAGTTTGCTACAGGCCAGCAAGTATCATGTTGACTGGACATATCCCCGTGTCATTTACAAGTTCAATAAATCGATGTTTTTTTAGAAACATACGAAATGTCCTGGCGATCACTTGAAACAGACAGGCTTAACAAAGATAGTACTATTTAATACTTTGCAACACAGACATAACAGAAACTACATATAGCCAAAGGTCAATGACATTTGAAAGTTAAGTACTCATCATTGTCTCGAAAACGCACGCAGCGTACATGGATAAAAGCTATAGCATGCATCCGACTTGATGAAAGAAAGTGCATTTCCTTAAGATAACTGACTACTGCTTCTATTATTACTTTTACTATCAATACTACTACTACTTCTACAACAACAACATATACTACTACTACTGCTATTTCTTCTTCTTCTTCTTCTTCTTCTACTACTACTACTACTATTTTAATACTATCAATACTACCACTACTTCTACTACAACTACTACTTCTTCCATTACTACTACTTCTACTACTACTACTTCTACTACTACTGCTACTACTACTACTACTACTACTACTACTACTACTACTACTTCTACTACTACTATTACAAAAACAACAACAACAACTACTACTACTACTATTACAGCAACAACAACAACAACAACTACTACTACTACTACTACTACTACTACTACTACTACTACTACTACTACTTCTACTACTACTACTACTACTACTACTAATGCTACTACTAATATTGATGACATTAACAATGAAACTAAAATTTATACGTTTGATATCAATAACAATAATAATTTTAATATTAATATTACTATATCATACCATTTTCAAAGCATTTCGATTGATAATGTGTGAGTAAATATTTAGTGATATAGACTCAAAAATGTTTCGCGATAGCACCGAGAACATAATACCGACGATGAACGTTTCATTTGCGCTCTTGCTACAATACCATGACGACAGTATCTCTATGTCTATGATGATGATACGCTACCAAATGAGAAGCACGGAGGAAGACTTCAAGCTTCTTAAAATTGAATTCGATTCTGAGAAGAATTGGGTAATCCTGTTTAGATCCTTTTGCACCGCACTCAATTTAAAATCAACAATATCGCAATTATACATGAACTGACTGATGATACATGCATAACTGGACCATCTTGTGCTGATTGAACGCGACTTATAAAATGAAATAGCATGGCAAAATACGCCGTAAAATTTAACATCTCATCATACATCTAGCATGCATTCGTTCCAATGAAAACGTTCAATGCAAACGACAAACAACAGTAATTTTTGTCTGAACACAAACTTAAATATGTGTTCTATGTACCAAAATGAATCCTATCTGAAAACACATCGACATTAGCATTTGCAATCAACGTTTTTTTTTTATTATTATTATTTGCAATGGTGCATTATACGACTAATACTCAATTCAGGAAAAAAAAGATGCGTGGTAGAAATATGTAGACCATAACACTAAGGCACGATTAAATTCATTATAATGCCTTCCTATTAAAACTAGTTAAACATAAACAACCTTAGAACACAATTTATGATTGCAATACAATCACCCATTTACAAAAAGTGACACTATCAATTATACCTGAAGTGCAGGACGAGGTGTGAATCATAATTGTGCAATTACCTAAAGTACACACCAATAGTGTTCTTCAAACTAGAACGTTGACGTGACGTAATAAAACTTACCTAAGAAACGTTGTTATCACTTAAAACATCTAAAACAGTCCTTTCAGAATATTCATGATAAATGTGTACTTGTACCGGCAGACAAAGCTTCAAACAACATATTTTTTGTCTGACGACTATATTACAATAATGAACTGTGTGCTGAGTTATCCACCACCAGTTCTTACTCTAGCTCCAACCTTGACTTTCAGACAGTCATTGACAACACAAACATATATTGCATAATTTTAATATCAAAATAGAATCTAATTAAGATAAACTTCCTTCACTGTACTGGATTCCTAAGCTTCACAAAACACCATACAAGTCACGATTCATAGCTAATGCCAGATCTAGTAACACCACTCACATATCTAAACTACTTCCGTCTTGCCTTACAGCCGTTCGCAATCACGTAGTTAAATATTGCGAAAAAGTGTATGAAAATTCACAAATTAACATTTTTTGGTCTACAAAATTCTTCAGAAGTCATAGACAAGTTTCGTACTTTAAATTTTCATTGCTCTGCAGTTAATACTTCCGACTTCTCTACGCTGTACACTTCTTTACCTCATGATTTAATTAAGACCATATGGATTGCAAATATTGAGAAAACATTTGCTCGAGAGCAACGTCTATACATTGCATGTCATGAAAGTAATGCATTTTTACCAACACTTTCTTCGAAAAATATTATATGTGGACTTGCTCGGATGTTTGTGAAGCTCTACGTTTCCTTTTAGACAATATTTACATAAAATGCGGTGACACTTAATTTAAAAAAGTAATTGGTATTCCTATGGGAACCAACTGTGCACCATTGATTGCAGATGTGTTTTTATACTGCTTTGAACGTGATTTCATGTTAACTGTATCCCCTTCAAACCAAAGCCACATTATAGAGGCTTTCAATTCAACGTCACGCTATCTTGACGATATTCTTAATATAGATAATCCTTTCTTTTCTCAAATGATCCATCTGATTTACCCTCCAGATCTTACCCTTAATAAAGCAAATAAATTACATTAAATTGCAGCAATTATAGACATTGAGGTCGTTATTTCCAATGACAACGTATCTACTAAAATCTTTGAAAAGAGTTCAATGCTAGAAACCTGTTTATTTATTCTAAACTGTTAAAGCAAGGCTTTTGTTTTCATAAATTAAGAAAGGCGTTTTCAAAATTATTTTACCGCAATGGTTGTATTGTTTTTAAGTATAATAGCAGTATGAAAACACTAATGCAGAAAGGCATAAGCCATCCTGCATTTTATGGAAATGTTTTATAGACGTTACAGAAAATTAAGGGTCTCAATAACTTTTCTGACCACTTTAGAAAAACTTATCAGAAAACTTATTGCAGACGGTTACAACCCGGGAATCATTCGTTGTACTGCATTGCTTGCAATTGAGCCTTTTACAGTCAAGAACGTGCATTGCTTTTAAATTACACGATGACCAGACACGTCGTTGAGACTATATGAACAGTTACTGTTGGAAATCTTGTCTCTTCATATCTCCAGTTGTGCCCTATATAGGTGAGACAACTTGAGAAGTCTCCATACCTTTTACATGAGATTGCACAGTACGTATAATATCGGGATTTTTAGTACCTTTCATACATATACTATACCAACTGCTGATAAATCCTCGGCTTTTCATGAACTGATTTTTAACTTATTAGCTCTTAACAATACTACGTTTTATTTTGTTTGTAGGTTGTTTTCTAAATTTCGATGTTTTCTTTCGTATTTTTTACATTTCAATTTTGACACTTTTGGAACATGATGCCATGGCATAATATGCCATATTTAAGTTGATAGTGTTATATATCAGCGAAATGGCTGTTTTATTTGTTCTTATCATATATCAGCGCTTGGGCTGTTTTATTTGTTCCTACAATATCTTATAAAATATGAGCGCGTGGGCTGTTTTATTTTAAACTGATTTCTCGTTTTGGGTTTTTGTTTTTACGTTGCCGATACTTTTATCTACTGTACATACTGTACATGTTTATAGTTTATTTTATTACTTGTTATTATGTATGTATATAAGTTCATTGTATCTGTTTTATCTCCCGATGCAGGTGCTCACTGTAAGTTGTTTCACTTTGACGGGATGTTGTTACTTATACTGTTTGTTTGCTAGAACAAAAACTTCAGGAAGTGCGAGGTTGGAGCGCTCCACATACCAGGTTTAAGCTCCCCAGTTGGCCCTATGCCGATTGACCGTTCCAAGGCGTTAACTGATGGTTTTTCTTTATGTGTATTAATATCCAAAATTTCATTTTGGATTTTAATTCTTGGAAACTCGGCATGTCCAGAATTTGTTTAAATACGTTCTAATGAAAATTAATAAATCTGCTGTTATTGCAATGTGACGATGCCACATCTTCATCACGCTGTGTTATGCTCCGTGCATATGAAGTGGCTGAATGTAGTCCGAATACATATCCTTCAGCATCTGGAATTCTGTTTACGTCCTTGCTCATATACACTTTACAGCGACAGACAGAGGGACACATAGAGACACATGAAGATACACATCGAGATACACATATTGAGAGACAGAGCGAGAGAGATATATATATATATAAAGATAGAGAAATACAGATAGAGAATCAGAAACACAGAGAGGCAGACAGATAGAGACCGACAGTGAGAGACATAGAGATGCAGAGGGAGAGACAGAAAGAGAGCACATTATTAGCACAATCGACCACTCACCATTTTAATTCCTTTCGTTTTCAGTCACACCAACTGATAATACGTCTTGCTTAACAGGCCTTATTGTGCTGGTTGTCATTGTCTGCGCCATAACGATCTGTATCCTCATCGCACTTAGGTAAGTAGTTTGAAGCATTTATTTTTGGAGGTATGTGTTGTACCAGCTAAGAATATGTTCTCTTTCACGTCATTATTAATATTGGCTGAGAGTAAAATCAAGAATGTTTGATACACTGGCATGCATTTAAACTAGGGATGTTGCACTTACAAGAAACAAACATTAAAACATATACTAATTAAAAAGCAGGACCAGAATTAAGATAAAAATACAATCTTCTTATCACTGGCAGTTCTCTGTAGTCCTACAAATGTCATACTATAAATTAAGCGACACCATTGGAGTCGTTGTTGATGGTAAATACAGATGCCACTGCTCTAAGAATAATCATAAATGTCTCAAACTTATCTAAACTAACTCGTCCACTTTCATTTAACTATAGTCCTCATATTGGTCATGGACTTATGCGTTGTATGACAACCATATTTGGATGTAACTATTAAAAGTATCAGTTGTATTACAATAAACAACTATAACTCAATTTACTATTATCTTATATATTTTGTTAGTTCAACGGGCCTGTAGACGTGGTTTCACAAAACGGAATACATCGAAAGAAGAAGATTTCCGTTTGAAGAACTTTACCAGACCTGATAACAGGACACAGGCCCATGTAGAGTCTGCAACCTGTCCTGGCGACGACCAATCGACTGAGCCTATGCTGCCCATGGGCACTGTCTTAAACATTTCGGTGGATGAAGGCTTTGAGGGAAGCAGACAGCAAAGCCGGAGCCAATATGTCTCTAATACAGTTAGCTCGTCTGGAAGATAACGACCATTAAGTCGGAAGTCATACTTACGTCTTAACTGCTTAAAACTACACACTGCTGTTGTTTGTTTTAAACTTGTTACTTCACTCTACCAGAACAAGATCGAAATGCCCTTAATAATTACAATATTCTCACAATTCAGATATATATAAGTCTAAATGTATGTATGCAGCTCTTGTAGGTGTGCTCATATTTGTGTGTGGGCGAGAGATCGATAGAGATAAGCAAAGCGAGACAGACAGGCATATATAAATAGAAAGAGAGAGAGAAAAAAAACAGAGAGACAGAAAGACAGAGATTATCACATACAAGTCTGGGATGTTTATTGTTATGATCTGGTTTATTTTGTGCATGCACCGTTTTCTGAGAGTTCACGTATATTTGAGTATCAGTTATACTATATGAGCATTGAAGCTGGATACAAACATTAGCATAATGTAGCAGGAGTGATGATGTTGTTGGTGGCGTTGTTGTTTTATTTTGTGTACGTGTTTTTTTTTTCTTTTTGTGCTTTACTGGTTGTTTGTTGGATTCGTTTAAGTCATATAACATGTATATACTTTATCTGGATATCTTACCAAATATTCATGTACTGGTTACACCTCTTTGCATGTTTTTTTCAACGTGTAGCAGCTACAGCCAATCATTGGTACACTGACCATTCTTCTTCTTTGTCTATCTATTTGTAAATGTTTAAAATCTATTGCCATAAAAAAGATCGCATTTTTTTCTGATTTCATGTTGGTGTCAGACAGCTGTGTTTACATATTAATTATTAACGTTGAAAAAAACATGCAAAGAGGTGTAACCAGTTTTGCATTGCGAATCCACATTAATTATGTTACCTGACTCATTGTCCGTTGTGTAATATGTCGGCTGAAAACACGACCCCGTCCTATGTTAAAAGTAAGAACACGTCTGCGATAAATCATTTAACAAAAGCAGGATACACAAAAGTTACTGCCATGGAACTGTCCGTTGGCAAACGGGATCGACTGGGGCACTTATTCTGGTTATGGTTATGCTCTCAGCTGCTTGAATCAGAAAGACAATTCGGCGTAGTTAATCCGGCCCTATCGATCGACCCACCAAGCTTTCTCTGGTAGTGTTAGGGGAACCCCATTTCTATTTATAACACAATGCCTGTGTATTGGGTCTACCTGTACCAGTTATGGACCAACTATTATCATAGTTCATCGGAGTCGATATCGTTTCAGAGATAGAATGCGTTTACACACGATTGGAATGCAATTCATGAATACATACACTACAAGGGCGGTGGTAGTGTCACTACGGATATGAAGCTAGTTAAAGAAGTGTGAGGAGTGAAGTGTGTGCGTGTGTGTGTGTTCGCGAGTGTGTGCGTGTGTGTGCGCGCTATTATGCGTATGATTGTGTTTATTTTATTATTAAATGCGCATGTCAGAACTAGCGTTTCAACGGTCAGTCGGTTAACTCGCTTACAGAGGTGCAACAGGTGAACTAAAGATAAATATGCATCATTTCGACATTAAACTGTCAAACAAAGACTAGTAAGGGTATGCGATTTATAAAAGCAATTGATATTAATGAGATCTCTCCTGGCCCAAATATTGTGACATTTACATGACAATTATGACATTTAATATAACGACATGGTAAGAACTTCAAAGTTCTTTCATATTAAGCTGAGCGTGTAAAGAGTGTGTGCGATATATTTGACATGACTCTAACGTTAAGTAGTCTCCGAATATTCTGACTGAATGTTAATTTGACTAAATATTATCTCTGACAATAAAACAATACTTATAAATTGTTTACTGTCATTATTTATATACAGCAGACGTAAGTTACATGTATAAAATAACTGAGGTATTTGTGATAAATAGCATGACCAGCACGTGATCAGTTCTTTGAATTACATATCATTCGGACATGACTAAGTTTTTAATGAGAGCGATGGAACAAAGAAGGTTGCTGCAAACATTGCAAAGTCGGCCTACTGAGACGGCCTTTGTGCCATATTTATAGAAGCACTCTTATGATGACACTGAACTAAATATATTGTTATTTCATCATCTAGATCGTGAACGAAACAACGTATCTAAGTTAGGGTCGAATTACAAATAGTGCATGGTCATAGGAATCGTCCTTCTGTGTATCGTGGCGCATTCACTTGTTGAAGTTGATACATGCATTTAAACACACAAGAGGTAACTGGATTCAGTTGTAACATCGTAAACACAAATGACTTGAAAAAAAGTGTATCCGAATTTCTGGTAGGAAAAAAGCGAGTTTCTTAAGTTGATCCGAGATTTGCATCGATTAGGGTAAAAAGAATAAAACATAAAACCTCTCAACGAATACTAACCAATCAAAGCGTGTGTAACGATTGGTTACATGGTACATTATTCTCCAAATCGAAATTTGTCAAATGTCTCATCTGTTAATTGTAATGCATACTAAACGAACAAACCGCTCTAATTGGAAGGTCGGAAATATGCACACCCAATCCAAATCGAGGCTTAGGTATCGTGAATGAACCGGCATCAATGATGTTTGCTTTAAAAGTTTCATTCCGTAGGAAACGATAATGGAATTGTGAGCATGAAATTGGAGCTGTCGATACGTCTTTGTAGAAATCCTCGTGGATATGTGTATCTCCTCGACATCAGTTTGTTAAATCAGTTTGGGGGCTCATGTGTTGTCTTTATCTACCCTAAAATAGCCTAGCCTATGCAATATAAGGAACAACCGTCTCAAAGCATCCGATTAATTCTTATTCAACCGGAACGAATCGTCAGCTGTGAGAATATGGAGGAAGCCGCAACATAGCAACGCAAGTCGTTGGTTATTGAGCTGAATTCCTTAAAATAGACTTAAATACTTTACTTTCAGTAATATTGGTTGTTGAAATGGTCTGAGTCATATAACCCAATTGACAATCGAGTTACCTCCCATTAAACGTACAGTATATGTTTATTTCATGAAGGGACCTTACGCCATTTCAGATACTTGTATGTCGTTACATGTTTTTTGTTCCAGTTCGTACTTTGCATCGAATACACTTCCGTTGAGTTGAGTAATATGATTTTAAATACAGGTTGTTCTATTTATTACAGAGGGCATTAGTCCAAGTTAATCTTTCTTAAGTGAACACATCTAAACTTTATTTACTAAACTTGTTATAATCCTTATTATAAATTAAGCGCTATAAATTACACTGCACAATTAATATTATTTGCATTTTAAATTTCGCACCTTCTAACAACCATGTGTACATTGTTTAATGTGTTGTTTTTTTTTTCTTAAAGTTTTAACTGAGATAGCAATTCTAATAGTCATATTTGCTTGAAGGGAGGTAAGTCGGAGATGGTTTAAACGGTTAGCTAGTTGTGTGATTGAACCTGGTGCGCAAAGCAGACACTATAAACGAGACTTTATATTGTATTTTTAAATTATATCGATGAGGTAGAGTGATGATGATGATGATGATGATGATGATGATGATGATGATGATGATGATGATGATGATGACGATGATGATGATAATGACAGTAAGTAGATCAAATACAGTATGAATCGGCTTCACTTATGTACAGTCTAATTTATTTAAAAATAACATCATTACGACTAATTACATCGTTTTTCGATTTATTTTAGTTTGGCCAGCTAAATCTCGCTTTAAACATCTCTCAATACCATAAATTAAACATCTATTTTTTTTTATATATTTTTTTTTTTTAAATCACGTGTTTATAATAACTGATAAATAAAAATGTTACATTCATATTTTTAAACACACAATAACAGAGAGGCTTGCATTTGTCTATGTGCCACCTGATAACCCTATTTATCTTATGTACCCAATATATATTACCTGCATCCAACAGTTTATACCAAGTTTATTTGTCTCTCAAAATAACAAGATAAGCGTTTGCTACCTGAACAGGTCCTGCAAAATCCTGTATAGTGGTGCCATAGATCTGCGTGAAAAGCGAAGCATAAAACCTTAATCGTCATTGCAAAAAGCATTTCCTATCCGAGCCACGCTGCACAGTTAGCTATTTTTAAAATTAGAAAACCACGTGACCACTTACTATTGACATTTTGTTTACACGGACAATCGGATTATCTGCTGTGACGTCGATATCTATTTTAGCTGAAAATCCCATTGTATTTATTTATCGATTTGGAAGTAATTGACATGATAAGCGATATATGTCAGGGTTAGTACTGTCTTACAATTAAGCAATTGTTATAAACAGGCTTTATTTAAACTAAGGTAAAGGTTTATGCAGCAATATTGCAGAAATTCTCCAGAACAGTGTTAAGTTGTTGTTACATGTATTTTATGTATGTGTTAGCTTTAGTAACTTATTAGATGGCTATTCGTCTATTGTTGTCAAGAAAGTAGAGACCGTCGAGCTAGAAGAAAGTACGCAAGGCGTCAGGTCGCCATTTTACATGTCCCAATTTACTAACTGTGTATGTTCGACTACGCAGACTAAAATTATGAGCATCGGACAAACTAAGAGTGATAGTTTCGATGCATCAAACTATTCAAAATCTATGACAGTGATGATTCATATACCATAAAGGCATTTCATTGCAACACCATAATGTAACCATGATGTAACAGGGCGTACAATACAGTACGTTTCAATCGATATGAATCACATGGCATATATAAAATACCAAAGTTCCCATCAAATCAACGCAGTAATGTGGCAAAGTGTTTTGACGTCAGGGCAATTTGTTCTCAGTTGGCAATTAATTGCATGCAAACGAAATATTGACACACTTTTCTGAAATTTTAACGGTCAGCCACACAGACCTCATGTAGGTGATGGTACCTGACTAATGTGTGACTATGTAGAAGCCAATCATGCTTGAGATCAGCGAGTTATTTTTCAGACTAGTAACAGATAGCTTTAGACAATTACTCTCAATTACATCAACATCGCAGTTTCCAACTGTAAGTTGATGATATGAATATACAATTTCATACAGCCTATGTAAGATGTATTGCTGACTGGACATTTGAACATTATCTCAGATCAGTTTGATTGTAAATTTGCGACTTAAACGTGTATGTTTTTATAAAGCAATTGTCAAAAATGACGCTTTGTTGTACCCATGCATTTTTGTAACTTAACAGTTCAACTGTTTTTAACACGGTACAATCAATTGTGCAACTGGGGTTTAAAGATAGACAGTTTACAAATTGTATTCAATTAATAGGCTTGTCTGCTATTTTATCGGCTGTGTGTATAATGTAACTTAGATATTGACCAGTATATACATTGTGTAATGGGGTTGATATAGTGATTTTAAATTGGCCATGACAGCCATTCAGAATTCTCCCCAAGAACGAATTAAAAAAGACTTTTACTTTAAAAGAGTATCGTCTATTATAAAAGTTTAAGGTGCAGAACAATTTGATAATAAAACAACTCGTTCATATTGACGTTGGTCATATGCTACCGAACCACACAGTATTCACCGTTATACAACAATTTAACCACCAATGCATTGAAACTATGTGAGGATAGTTCGTTACGCATGACTCCATACTTCTCCACGTTTAAATCTATGGAAGCTTAAGAAGACCATTCGAACTAAAACTTTATACTCGCTGATTGTTTACTGGAATGTTTGTGTGTTTTTGGGGTGGTGTTTGTGTGAAGCCATTGAAACAGGAAATTACAGCTGGTAAAGTCAACACATTGCTTGAAAGCTGTAAAATGAACTAAAATACAACATGTTTTAAATACAAATATATCAATAAAGATATTGAAACAGTTGGAACAGTGTTTAAATGAATTAAAACATATTGATATTGTTTTCTTCTTTTTACCATTCATAATATATATTGCTTTGATTTTTAACATATATAAAAGTTTTTAAAAGGCTGTTAAATTGCATAATAGACAGCTGTTGTTGTTTTTAGTTGTTATTGTCAAAACATATTTTACCCTTCCGTGTTTTGCCTGTTTTCTGTTTTACACACACTACGTACCAGTTCTCGCCGACCTACACATGTATAGAGTATCGGGTTTCCTGTTTCACAATCATGTTCATAGCTGAATACGTACAAGGTTGTACAACTGGAGAGGTCTTATACTAGCACCGATATAGGCGTTTCTGTCAATGAGCCTACTTGTAATAATCAACGCACTGAAGTGCAACGTCTAGGCGATGAAAGTCTTAAACTGAAGTGGTTAAAGGAATATATATATATCCAAATTATTGTCACTTTAAATGTGTCCGTATTGAATCGATTGTACATCTCCTTGGACAGCACACATGTCTTAAGCTGCAAAGCAATAAGCTCTTGTTAGACATTGGGATAAAAAAAAACTATAACACAGTCATTAACACAGTCGATTATAGAAACTTGTGTAGTAGAAATACACAACAATCCTTTTGATTGCATTTTAACTTAGGTAAGGTATACACAACTGTTCATTAGTGCTAGCGGACGCAAACACAAAACACAGAGTGCAAAAAATAACTCTCAGTTTTACTAGGTCGTTACATCATCCATAGTAAACAGTTGTTTTTATTTCGGCAACACTACACCCCTGTATTCTGAACCTTAATTTATCCCGATTGCAAACCCTGTATAGACCCACAGAACGCAGTCAGACCCGGGGATCGATATTGCGATTTGTTGGCGTATTATATACTGCATAGTCAGTGGGACACTTGTTCGTATTACAATGTCATCCCTCCTTTCTGCCCGTTAGTCCCTTGGGCAATATTCTTGCGCGGCAATGTTTATTCCCCATATATTCATTTCGAGAATTCTGTTTAAACGCAAAACGATCACTTGAACATCTAGTATGCCTCAATTACACCATAATTGTTAACATTTGGAGCAGGGACAAAATAAACGCATCTAGTCTTCTTTACCATACAACTTGGTTTTTGTCCTACACTTTTCCCATGCATGATAACTGACCTCGGGTAGTTAAAGGGGCTCAGAATCGGACAAACTTTTCGATCTGATATGTATATGTATGCAAAATGATCGATAACCCACATATCATATAATAATATAAAAACATACATATAAGTGCTTATTTTTGTGTATTCTTGTGTTTACAGATTCATAAAGTATTGCAAATAGTAAAATACATACAGTCCTTCTACTCTAACATAATATATTATTCTATAACATTATCTTTATTTAATTTATACAAAGAAAGCTGTTTCTTAAACATCAAAATAAATTTATGGTATCTACAGTATATATACGAACAAATCAATAATTTTCAGAGAAAACTATGTCCCTGTGTTTAAAATATTCATATGCTAATGATGAGGCCAAAGCACTCAAATATTAATCTTCTTTCCGAAGACATCTGTTTTGATTCCAGGTAATCGTGATTTCACATTTCTGCTGCTGTCATTTTCATTATCACACAGGGTCTTGTTCGGAAGGTCTTGCGTTTATCATTTTATATAATAAAATTAGCAAATACGGATAATGCATTAATTACTTATTTTTTATCAAAATGTATAATGTAATATCATCCCCTTCCCGATCGACAAGTTCTTTTTCTTAGCCAAAATGAGACCAGCAAAGTCTTAAACAGTTACTTATTAAAATCAAACTTCTATTAATTACTAATTACAGTTAAATTTCTATTAAGCAGACACCTTAGGCCTAAAACAAGTTGCCAAGAAGACATTATTGATAGTGTGCCTATTACTATAAGCCTGTATGCTCACAAATAAGAACTATTTGTGCTAAAATAATATATATACTGCACAGTACTGTTCAAATAAATATCTAATACCACAGGATAACTGCTTCTGCAATGTCAACGTATGATTCAGAATATCAGAAGTGTTTCACTATATCAAGGACAATAGTGCTCCATTGTTAGTAGTTTTGTCATGTGCAATGCAAAGTATAACATTTTAATTTATTAATATCAAATTTATACTGACTGTACCAAAATAATAATCAAATTTAAGTTCCACAAATCACCGAAGATCCTTGTCATATGTTCATATTTTCATTTTAATATGCCCAGTCACCATATTTGCAGAGGTCTGATTATGAGTTATTCATACAGCTGATAGCCAACAATGCTATTGACCGCATACATTATACCCACAGCAGGGACAATATCGCTTAAACAGTCCTTTTTTCCAATGTTACTTGACACGAACCATCCTGTCCATGCCAGTTTATAAGTATGCCCAATTCAACAAAACATGTTCTCAGTGGGAGAGATCGTGCACACAAAGCATAATTGTCGAATATTTATTCATACAAACAACTCGTTCGCTCCTATAGATGGATCGATAGATATTCACTTCAAATGTTGTAGAGTCAGTGTACCTCGTCATTACAAAGTAAATTTCAAAGTCGAGTCGAGTCGATTTGATAGATTTCTTAACTTGGTTTTGTATGTGGTCTGCCGTAAAATCTATACAGACATATCTGTTTGATATCATTCATATTAATTAAGTTTATCGTATGCATTGTCTTCAGTTTGTTTTCTTTTCTGCCACACCGTACTACTTATATATTTATAAACTGAATGATTTTGATAATAGTACATATTTGAAATATTAAATATACACATGGTATCAAGTCAACCTACAAACTCATGTGTGTCGTTTACAGTTTTAATAACCGGCCTCAATAGCTAATTTTTTAGAGCGCCGGCTTGCGGATCGATATTGATAGTATTAAGATAAAGATCTTAATGAACTCTCACAAAAACATTTTTTCAACTTAAAGAGACATTGCCATTGTCTAATATCACTTGAATATCTTTACTTTGCTGACAAAAAAGTATACTTTATCTCTCCAGGCCTTGTGTTAAATGGATTTTAAAAGATCACAATATACAAACGATTTTTAATCAGTTATAAATAGGTCCCGTGTTCGCATAGGATAGTGATTACCTACATCTGTAGTCCGTGATGAAAGGTAGTTTTAAGTTAATGTCCAATATGAATGGCAGAAACGGGTTTATTGATGCATGGGTTGTTCCTCTATGCACTAGATATACGATCAAGATATCGTCGCATACAATGGATTATGCATTCCCTTTTAAAGAAACACAGTCTACCTCATGTCTCACTAAGAAGGTCAATAGAGACAGCTGATGTAAACAACGTGTTTACGTGGCAGCCAGCCAGATCGGGCTGTGCTATCATACAATTAGGACGATAGAGCACTTAAAGTACATTTCAGAGATCGTTCAGGGTAAACAAATCATGCATTAATCATGTCGCCAAAGGGGACGTTCAATGAAGACATACACACACACGCGCGCGCACTTACACACATATACGCACGCACACACGCACGCTCGCCCGTGCAGGCACATACGAACGCACGCGCACACATACCCTATGGAAAGCGCGATCTGATGGTTATATATTATGATACTAATTTATAAATTGTTGACATTACTGCTGGACTACGACAACACAGAACGCACGTTTAATGATGACACATCGGAAAAAGCAAATTTTGTTTTAAAAAAAAATGACAGACTGTGTTTGCGTGCAAGCGCAGTTTAGGTATGTACTAGATTCCTATGCGTACCTTGTATAGTTAGTCTCCAAAAGTTTAAACCATTTATTTTTCTCAAACAAAGAAATAGAGTAGTGTTGCCAGAAAAGATATCACGAATTACCTTCATAAGAGAAAAAGGCTATAGGTGAAAAATGAACAGGCAATTTCTGCAGTTAGCTATTTTAAGCTTAAACAACACCTGAGCACTTATTTTGAAGATTACATAATATCATCACCCGGGTAATTTGCTCTGACTTCGATAACTGTACCGTATATGGAAAGTGTCCACAACCCTGGTGGCTATGTGATTTGATAGAAAAAAATATCGTAATAAAGTTCCACACAAAGGATGCGTGTACTAAACAGCAAGGCTTTAGCTCTTTTTAAATAGAAACATGTATGAAAAATGAAAATGAGCACGCCCCTGGCAACCATGTTAATTCTAATATCACCATTATTTGAACATGTTCTTCCCCATTCTTGCTACAGTTACAGAGGAAATATAGTAGAATTTGGGCCAATAGTTTTAAACTTTTAGAGGAGATGTCGTTTTAAAAAAAAATGATTACGAACACATTTGTCGGGTGGTGGGTTATTACAATAGCACATATAGAGCAGAGACATAGGTAAGCTAAACTGCCTACAGAGCAATGACCTCAGAATAATGTTGGGTACAACATTGTCCTAGTCAATATTTTGATACAAGAAACCGGAATATCCCATGTCACTAAGGAATGAAGAGCAGGCAGTTTGATTTTGGGCCAAAGTCTGCACTAAATCATCAAAACCAGTTAAACAGCAGTATTGAATGCCATATTGCGGGCATTGAGCTGGATATTAAGAAGGAAATTACATGTACTTACATAGATTATATTGCAGATCTAGACGCAGGTTCTTTAACATAATAAAAATACAAATTCACCAGTGTCAAGAGCGGCCATGAAGGGTGCCGTATTTAAATTTCCACCTAAAATGCAAACTTTCAAACTGTGTGTGCTTTTGTCTGGGATTGCATGATGTTCAATACAAATACTATAATACATTACATGCAGATAAACTAGGACGAATTTTGATTGGACGTCTTGCTGAATGTTTGTTAATCCAGATAACATCTTATTTAAGTAATAAAGTCCAATGAAGGGGGTTATGGGGGCTTTAAACAGACTTTTAAATACCAGAACCGAACTGTTGATTCAACATAGAATCTCACCTGCACAGATCAAATGTCTCCAACTCTTCAGAAAGGCCCCTATGCAGTTGAAACTGAAAGGAAGATAAGAATTACTTGTGTTACAAGTATAGTGAGACTTTCGATTTCGAGCTGTGTGTCTTTATCAGGGACTAGGTGATGTGAGAAAAGAAGTAAATACTAAGATCTTTATACAGCTAAAGTGGTATAAACATTCACTAGATCGACGCCCTGTTTGGCGTTATTAAATCTATTTTTAATAATATTTAATGAGTTCAAAGTAGGTGTTAACAGACTGGTCATCGAACAGGTGATTCAACACAGGATCACACCTACACATACCAAATGTCTCTTTTTCTTCCTCAAGACTCATGACTCATCCTTGTAATTTATATTCGATAACATAGACACACCATTGCTGCTGTGAACAAACTGACAAGAAAAACAGTTACTCATGTTTTAGGGCTTGCTTAATATCATCAGAACCGCTCTGCCCCCTCGGCCTGCAAACCAAGCTGATTCAATTACATGTTGAAGTGTCTTACAAGGTGTTCTATATATTCTTATAAAGACGTATATGGAAAATGACCACGCTCATGTCGGCCATGATTTGTTTTGTTTTTTTTCTGATGGATATCAATTATACCAAGTTTGCTCATCTGTAACATCAATTTTTTCTATATACTAGCAAGTTATACCTGCCTTTGGTTTTTGTTTGGTAAGTTAAAAAGTTATTTCAAATAAGCCACTTTTTACTGTCAATTTCCTGGATAGAACCCGTATTCCGTTTATATTTCTTTTAACCAATTAAATCTGAACTAGTTGCCAAACTAGTGTTGATAATAACTTTGCAATGACCTATTTCGTTCTGGTAATAGTAAAACAGTTCTTATGTAGGAAATAACTATTGGTAGAACAACTTCACAGGGAGAAGAATTTGAAGAACTAGATATGATTAGATCATCGCAAAATGGGTCTCAACAAATCACAGCGAGGGCATTATATTGTTTAGAAAAACATAATTTATTGCACCTTGATCACAGTTGATTAATGTTGCATTTATAATACTTTTGTCAAATAAGCAAGGTTTTGTTGAACCACACAGCATTAAGGAAACATGTACCACTGATCATCAGATTATATCATTTGTGACAAGCCGCGGCATTGAAAATAGCGTTATCTTTAGGTTGAACACGTCCATGCTAAAATATATTTTTTTTACATCCGATGTGCTTTAAAAGGCATCGCAGCACACCATTTACACTGATACAATATATTTGTTGTGGGGGAGGTCCCATTACTAACCCTTCAACCGCAGAAGTTGGGCATCCTCTCGTCCGCCTAACCCGGAGCCCCAACACAACACCTTTTAGATCCGTGCCTGCGCTACACTAAATCTGCTGGAAAAGTCCAAACTTAACGATGTATCGTTTGTGGGAAGACCCCCATACACATACACATAGAGACAACAAATCAATTCCCAATTTGACGCACTTCATCAACCATAGACTTGGAAGAATTTAAGTTAATATATATTAAGTTTCCATTAAAATCACAATTGACTATATGTGCGCAGAACCTGTGTTAATATATCATATCATGACAGGCAGTAGACAACACGCATTTGCACACGTGGTGTGCGATACAATTAAGACAATTCAAGATAAGCATGATTTAGTATTCTAAAATTGCAATCCTAGAACTCCTTATATTGCCGAGCAGACGTTATCGCCTACATGTAAACAAACCTTCCTTTCGTCTCGCTACAAAATATAATTCATAATTATTTGAAAGTTAGGTAGCATGAAATGGATTGTGTGAAGATGTATTGGCGACATTGTCTAAAGATATTGCGCTAAAATAATACTTATAAATATATGTGTTGTTGTTTTTTTATCTTTATTATTATACTTACCTTGATTAAAATACCGTTTTAAATTTCATGTTTCTATGTTAATTTTCTGTAGATGGCTCAATGTAAATAAATGCAAGTGCACATTTTTCTGTTCTAAACGTGTCCATCCGTAATCGTAAACACAAAACCATGACTAGCATATAATGGTTTATGTTATATCATATATGATATCACGATCAGTATTACTTGTTACATGTACATGTTCATGCGTTTGTACCTGTTTCCTTTTAGACACAAATTGCAAATCTACCACGTAGGCAGTCTGAACCGCGCAAGGAGCACATGTACACTAGTGGCAATGACAAGTTGAACGACCATGAAAGACTGATGTTGTCATGATAAAAGAAAGTGGTTATATTTTTGGATTTAATATTTATAAACGCCATAGTTTTATATTTTCAGGTAGTTGTGTGGATGATTGCTTTGTCGGCCATGTTAAGTTCACCACACACAAAAACTACCGACCTTCGCACAGGATATGAAATCTTTCCTCTACATTTATTTTCAGCTACCATCATAATTATCGATTATGAATGAAGACAAATATAATTTTGTCAACAGCACACAATGTGGGAAGTTTAATGTTTAAATATTGCTCACATTTCTGCATTTCCAGGATGCCTATGGATCTTCCTTTGTCCATGTGTACAATGCAGCTAGTCTGACAAGGACACGAACCGTATAGTTGAACCATGTCACCACCTTGATCGCTTGTCACAGCGGCCTGCTGTAAGGTGCTTCTGGATTTGGAAGATAACATCTGGTACGTATACGATGTGGACAGTGGCAGGCATAAAGCTGCAGGAGATCCGCCCAAAGAACGCCGACGGCCTGGATCTATTCTCTAGCCGTGAACGGTTCCGGGGACAGACTCTATGTGACTGATTGAGACATAGGTCTTGTATGTGTCGGCATGGTCGGACGATGATATTTTGTCTCTCCCTGAAGGATCTCGGACTAATAAGAGCAGCGGATGTGACCACTGACCATAGTGGTCACGTGTTTGTCTGTGGTCATCACTCAACTTCGTCAAGGTGACAGAGGATGGCCACGTTGTCAGGAAAATAATGTCCAAGCAAGATGGAACGAAGAGTCCAGGGTGCCTCAATTGTGATCAGGGGTCGGTTCTATGTCGAATGGATCAGTGATCAGCTTCTGATGTTGAAATGGAAGTCTAGTTTATACGGCCTTCGTGAATAAATTTATACGCATATGAATTCGACACCGCGACATATAGGGCGTTAGATCACGCAGCCTTAAACTCTATTTCCCTTCTAAGACGAATTTTTTACTTATAAGGGGCACACGTAAGAAATTACAATGCGAACTACAATTTACGCAATGATGTTAGGTTGTTTCCCTTAAGTGTTCTAACTCACCCCCAAGTACTTCCTGGTTATTTGTATAAATGTCAACAACCGACGAAATATTTATTTCTTTTAATCATAATTTAATACGTATTTTAATAGTTAAACAAAACCATTACTTTCCAACATAGGGTACAGTATTAGGCGAAAGTGAACGAAAAGAACAACGTACCACATTATGTCAGCTTGTTCTGCAATAAGAAAATGGGTCGTGATAGTTAAAGGTACAGCTATTCTATTGCAGTAAAATAGTTTCGCTTATGCCTTGTTAGATCGTTTGTTTTATAACGGAAAAATGTTTCTTTGTTTATAGACGTAACCTATTGATAGTGTTAGAATACTATTTAGAATTGATGTAACGTAGACATTAAATATTGAAAGACAATCCGTTCATCAGTTGAGTTCTGTATTTTAGCGGCAGATTGTGACCTTTAGTGAATAAGTAACGCTTTATAAATGCGGAATTAAATTTATTTAAATTAAGGTGTTTGAAAACCAGTTTTCCAACGACATCCTGTTTATGAATGGCGAAAAAGTAAAACACGACTTTGAAACCATATTATTCGATACATGTCACAGATAAGTGTGAAGTTGGTGAATTTAATGTACTTCCATTAATTAGCTTGTACAAACGAACAATTGAAGTGTTGTGCTTATTTAAATTCATTTTAATGTGTTTATATCAATGTTTGTATATTTTACATCAATACTACTACGTCATTTAGCATAACAATATGACACCATCACACGCGCGGATAATACGTTGTCCCGCAAAGTCTACAAAAAAGAACACACTACTGCAATAATTAATTATTTAGCATTCGTATCTGGCTGCCTAATAATTCAATAAATGTTCACTTCAAACATTAGTAATACTATTGACTTCTTGGTTTAATACACGCGTTATCGTTCGAGTCACACGTTGCGCTGTGCACATACATGCATAATGTCCGACAATTATATGAACAATCATCAATAGATTGTAAATGATATTGTTGTGAGACAATTGTAGATGTGACCAGCAAGGCGGCAATAGCAGTAAATAGTGCAGAGTATCTAGTAAATCTTTAATTTGCAACACTGCATATGTGTAAATGTGTTATTTGACAACACCAACATGCTAATTTTCCAGGTATCTACTTCACTTTTCTCGCATAGAAATTGGAAGTTACAAATTTCATATTACAGTGCCCAAGTCACAAATTGTATATTCGTTTAGAATTGACAAGTTACATATCTTAAGTTACAGTTATCAAGTCACAAGTTATTAATTTACATAGTAATAAATGAACACATTTTGACGCAAGGAGGCGATTCCGCATAAATATAGACGCCACTAGTTGAACATAGAAAGAAAAATCTATATGACTCTCTTCTTTGGAAATAAAATAGAAATAGCCAAATTGAACGCTTTGTTTTAGCCTAAATTATTTATGCATTTATTCAAATTATGCAAATAATTTTGCTTAACAAGAAAGTTGTTTTCATAAAACAAAAATTCAATTAAATTAATTAAAGTAACTATCGTACGTTTCCAGAAAACATGCTGTCCCATTCGCATTCTTATTTGTTAACACTACACTGGAATTGTACGACAACAACATGGGTACGTTTGGTAGTGAATTTGCTGTCCCTGGAGTCAGGTGCCTTTGTTTCCTAGTTGCTATAGTTGTCTATTGAGCAGGTGGTCGTGGGTTCGATCCTCACCATAGACAATGCTTTTCATTTAGGTTACTTCAGTGCGCCAGAAGATGTTCATCATATAACTCTGTGAAGTGAGAACAGGATAGACACTCGTGGATCTGTCTTGTTGATGCGTTGCTAAAATTAAGGCGAATTGAAAGCTGTCCGTGCTGGTAGATCAAACGGTAAAGCATTTGATTACGGAGAAGTTGGCTTTGGGTTCGAACTGCATCCTGTCTACCGATAATGGCATTGTGCTATCTCGGTTCACTTCAGTTAAATTGGGATGTATGCAGTTTATAGGGGTGGTCAGAAATGAGAGATAACATACGAACAACAGTAGATGTTATTCTCTAATTTGAGTGAAAAGTAGATACTTGTCAATATGGATCAACCTTAATTGGTGCATATTAATAGTACATGTCGTGGATGAGTATAAATACCGTCCATTGCTCTTTATGTGCAACACCGAATTAATACTGTATCTACTATGTTCATATTTATGCAATCATATCATATTTACAAGTTAAGTACAGAAGATTATCCTTAAAATTGTATAGCAAACTAAATAATCATGTGCCGGAAATTCTAAGGGAAAGAACTTACGTCTCGAAAGTACCCACGATTGCTGACCAGTTTCAACGTTCAAGCTATAGAAATGTAATAGGCATATGTTCAAGCTGAGCATTCTATTTATAGATGGGCATTCCCGTGTTAGAAGCGCCACCTTCCGTCCTGATGTTGAACTGGTGTTGTGCATTGTACATTTTACATTTGTGACCTGCGCTTTTAGATTTGTAACTTGTAAACTAGATGCTGAAAATGTGAAATCCATTCGTGATTTTCGCGATTTGAAAATTGTAAATTGTATATACTAGAAATATGAAATGGTCCAAATGTAATGTTGTAATGAGAACGTAATTATTAATATGTAAAAGTTAGAATGTAATTATCTAGCCGTATGTGTGCATACGTAGTGTTACAATTTACAAATGAAGGTTTGAAGTTACAAACCCGTGTATTGATTGTTAACACTTGTGGTTAGAATATTGGCGAATATCCCCTTCCATAGTTGTTGTGGTAAGCGGTATTAAATACAAACGTACCATCTCCATGTTTATTCGGTGTCTCTAACCAAATATTGCACACGCAACACGTATTTATTCATGCTGAGCTCAAAATAACACAAGTAGATCACCTGCACAATAAACTAGGTAGACAACCTTCACACCCATTATTTTTTTAACTATAGGACGTTGTGAATGTCGTATCAGTTATAGTCTGTTCGATAATACTTACATAAGAGGGACGTAATACTTGGACCGTGGCCAAGCATTCGCTGGCAACAATCCAGAGAACGACACAGAACACTGACCCAATAAGGAATTCGTGGTTACGCGGAGTTCAAAGACGGAGTGAGAGTAAAATGCTTTGCTGACTGATGCTGTTTTCTTTCTGTAGTCATGGTATAGATGTTAGCTACAACAATTTGCACATTCAACTTATAAAATGATCACATAAGATAATATGTTTCGAGAAAATACTGTTGAACAGATTCATTTAGTTTGAAGGTTCTCTATCTATTGTTTTGTTCAATCGTTCGTACCGCATATGCTTGTTGTTTGTGTTTTGGGTTTAAAATAATTGTATGCAGTCCAACATTTATACTATTGAACAAAATGATAGAACACAACATAGGAACAATAGTGAATTAACCAATTTCGCATGGTTCCTGTGTAATTCCATACGTGAGTTTGTGACAAGAATGACAGGAACTGGCGAAAGCCGTTTCAAGCTTAAACACATTGTGGTAAGAATACCATTTTAAAAAGCAGAACACATGGTGTATCTTGATAATAGCACATGCAACACATAAATAATACATGCGACAGGTGCGGATTTAACGTTATTGTAAACTATATTTCGAGTGAATTCTTATTGTAATGAAATATAACTTATGGCCGAGATTTCAATTAATGGACATCTGCACTTGAGCTGCATACAGTGCACAACTACACTATATATATGACGTTCCTAAGAATCATAAACCCAATGGGCATATGCAATGAAATACAATTTTATTAACTCGTAAGTGTTCTACGGTTACATTTGTTTAATTATTAAAATTAAAACTGTTTCTTGCATTGACAAAAATTAGTAATATTTTGATAATAATTTACGGTTTTCCTGATTGATATTATATACTATAAAACATGTATTTGTTATGGACAACGAGATTTTTATTAACCTTTCTACATTTCCATTGTACTTCTACATTTACAAAACAAATAATAATACATGTAATTATAACCTATCAAGAGTTAGATTGAAAATAATTACGTGCTCATTAACTATTTGTTTTACATCATGTTCGAGTACAGAAGTGTCATTGTGTTTTGAATTTAAGGTAAGTATCTATTAATTAGCGATGTTTTTCAAAAGGAACCTAAATACACATAAATACTGGTATACTTGCCCAGACAATTGAGTCGGAAGTGTCCGTATATTTTATTTTTTAACGCAAAAAGTACAAAAATACATCAAATTCCATATGTAAATAAGACAAACACAGCCATATAATTCCGGATAATATATTAACCATGAACCAAAATCCATTTCCGCTGAAAGGTTATTTAGGAAATGTCTTCGTGTAGATAAAATTTAAATAGCTGTGGAAATTTTGATAAGAAATTTTCTCATTTACATATTCTATTTAAGAAAACAGATTGCGTGGTACGTTTTAATCATCTATACAAGTGATAGATTACATGCAAAAACTTTGTACCATGCAGCAATGCACTTGGCATATGTCTTACTGTGGTGCGTTGATAATGCGGTATTATTTTTAGGCTGTTAATTACACCTGTGCCTTGTCATAGTTGTCCATTCAAAAATCGATACCTTTAATGCAATGTTTCTATGAATAGCTTTTACGTGGAGTGTTAGGGTGATTTCAGTGTACTGTGCTCAATGTTATATAAACTCTTGCCTCGTATTTGAAAGTGCACATTTTACGACACCGTTTAGCAAACTAAATACCTGTGAGTACTTTAGTTAAATGCGTAGTTACTTGTCCATTGCATTTGTATCGTGTGTGTGTGTGTGTTTTATCTTAGAATTAATCATAACGATTACATGTTTGTTAATAATATTATTGAAATCTTACTAATATCACGGTAAAACCTTATACTAGTAGCAGTTTCTTGCATTACAACAACGAAATAATTGTGTGTTTTTTAAGAATGTCGTCATGAGTTTACACTGACTGTGATGTTAAAGTCATGTTCTACAAATCTGGTTTATGTTTAGAACACTCTTCGTTTAGAAACAACATTAATTGATGTCATTGTGACATCACGACGTCATTACGTAATGTGCCTACTTTGCAACGTCATGAGTTTTTTTGTGTTTTTTTTTTCTGTGTGAATCATATTGTGGTGTGATAATGTAAAATATCCAGTGGTGTTGGCGTATGCTATCTGGTGTTGGTGTTAACATGTGACAAATACAATGAACCGATAGATTTAAAGAGTGTATTGTGCGCATTTGTTGATCATGACTTAGCATTTACCGTTTGTATACACTTATTTATAGCATATGCCTATATTGTATAGCAGTGGTTGCATTGATTCCAGTGCATTTAGTCAATAATTCATTATCAAACACATTAATGGTCTATGACGTTGCGCATGCACTGTAAATTGTGTTAACTTATGTCATGCAACGATTTATATTAAAGCGTATATTACCCAACACATATTATTTCAGAGAAGACTCGCAGTTATGAAAACTGTTACTGGTATGTCGATAATGATTACTGGTTTATTTATTGCTTCTTTATTGTTCAAGGTCATTTAAAATTGACACCGCCAAGAGAAACTGCGCTGCGTACGCACACCTCAGGACAGCGAACAAGACTGATGAATTAAGGGTATGTGGAGTACGTTTATTATGTGTTTGTGCATTGTGTTTGTATTTTGAATATTTAACGCTACATTTTTATATCAGATCACACTAATCTTATGCTGTTTTACGTATGGTGTTAATGACTGGTTTCACGCCGATAATGTCTCTATAACTGAAGTTATGTCTCATCCCAGGCACTATTAATGAGTTGTTACATCGACTATTATTGATACGTTTTCTTTAGAGGAACATTGATAAAGGCAGTAACAACGATTGAGCATAACGTCATCTAGTTTTCCTTTAAAATGAAGGTCCAATCTTATTTGAAAGCCTTAAAGAAGCACATAGGTCCATCCAATTTAAAGGCCTCTCAAAACCCTTATATAAGTGACCCCCCTATTTATTGCCCCACCACGCTGCCACAGTCCGTAACGATGTGTCTGTCACACAGGTATTGTTCAAGATCTAAGTGTATGTATGCTATATCTGGGGGTTGAACATAGTCATTCACAGGCTGTTAAGGAAATAGTTGTGAATATACCAATTACGCAATCCTAAATACCAGAAATTATTCTATCAGTTCTTTTTTATTATATATATATATATATATATATATATATATATATATATATATATATATATATATATATATATATATATATATATATATATATATATATATATATATATATATATATATATATATATTTAACAAATAATACATGGCCTTGAGGGCAATATGCAAGTTTACGGACTGGTTGGTCAGATCGAGGAAGGAATATGGCCCGAAGCGCAGCCTTACCTCACATTTATACAGATGTATTCATCATTGGCTGCTGAGACGTAGCAATAGTCTCGTTTCTAGCATGTGTGTATACATTGTTCATGGTGCCAGTTTTTATTTCTTAAACACATTTTCTTTATTGGCCATTTGTAGTAACCAGCATCCTTAAATGACTGATAAACCATGGTAAATTTGTTCATCCCTTTTAGTAGGGGGGGGGGGGGAGGTGGGGGAGGATCTCGCACTAATTCGTTGATTTGTTTGCCTGTTTATGATGCCTTTCTGCACAGTATTTTTGCAGTGAATCATTTTCTAAGGTTGTGTATTCACTGTATAGTGTTGCAACTTGAGTCAATGGAGGGCGATATTGTTCAATGCAAAAGCTTAGAAAAAAATAGCCAGATAGAAGTTGTAACACGCCGGTGAGTTCATTCATTTTTCTGGTGATTATTGAATCACATACGTGTTTCAGTTGCTATATTTTGCATGTAGCCAAATGTTTCCAGCAGTGATAAATTGTTTGTATTTAAATCTGACATATTATCGACATCAATCTTGAAATCACCAATTAACATCACATATTTGTGGTTGACTTGCTCTTAAAACTGAGTAAACGCTTTAAGAATAGATGCGTCTGTCAGTTGAGTTTTTAAAAACATAATAGAAATAACATGTGTATACAATGTTTTCATTAATCACATTCAAATGACAGAAATGAGTTTCATGGGCATATGTGATATTTACATTATTTATAATGCCAGGGCAATTCTGTGTAGACATTGTAGTCTTCATCGCAACACTTGATTCGGACGTATCTAGACAATAGACTGCAGTCGAAAGCGGGCGATACAGGCCCATCTCTTGTAGTACTAATTGAGAAAAGAGCGATACTAAGCTTAATGAACATACATTGCTTTGTTGGATAAAACCACTAATCAGGAATTAAACAAACAACACACGATAATTAATAATTCACACCGTTAATACTAATCGAATCATGAGACCATACATTTTGGCACAAACAATATACTCATACGTCCCTTTCCTTGATGGTAAATATTCAGTATCCGGACGTGCTTCACAAAGCAAGATGTCAATAAAGCGGAGACCATATGCGGTAACCTAAAAATCGACGATTTTTTGGTGTATGGATCTTCCAAGGCCTAGTGGTCTGAACTACAATGCTCAGTTATACTCACTTCATTTTGTCAATCCCCTGTGGAATTTATAATGTGTGACACATTCGCGTTTATCTTAACTGTGATATATATTGATGTATTCGTGAAGGTATTATATTAACGTTGCATTTAGCTTCAATTAGAATCAATTCATTTAGCAATGCATGCTTACAACCTCTGTTGTAAAACCGTTATAAAACAAACCATGCAACTTCGTGTATAATCCGGGTCAAATGTATAGCCTATGATACACTCGATGATATTCGTTGTATTTAAGCCACGCTCACAATGTAAATAATCAAAACAACAAGAAGGTAGTTCTCCAATTATTTGTTTTATATGTCACTGTTACGTTGTTTACCTGCGCGGTCGTTGTCATATGGCCGCTATTCGGCCTGTGTTTACAGTTGTTCACTGTGTTTTTGGGGAGACTGCGATATTGTCATCATTGTTTCTAATAGTAGACAAACTGTACCACAAGTCAATAAGGGTAATAATGCATACCTTGATTTTAATCACGACCAGCATAAATAACAACAATAATTTACCATTTTATTATGCAGAGACAAAACACAAACTCGGTCTTGCATTAGGCCGCCCTACAATGAAAACAATAAAATGGTAAGTATGTCTATAACAGCAACATAATATGAATATATTATAAATACTTAATATTGGGTGACATTTTTCGCTAGACAGGGCTATATCCAATCCGTATACGATATATCATATAATAAATACCAATTCTGTAGAACAAGGCTAGCACTATTAATAAAGCTAGTAATAATTGTTAAATGGTTTTGGAATAGGACTGAATGAGCTTAATAATTCAGATTCAGTAAAGAGGACTGCATGAGCTTAATAATTCAGTTTCAGTAAAGAATGTGAGTAACAGTATCACGCCTGTCTTGCATTTCTAAATTTCTTTTTTCAAAAAGACGTTCATATACTGCTGAAAAGTCGGGTCTACATTTGCACATGCTACTTTTTAATATAATATGCTCGCATCCATGTTTGAAACGTCTGGTCATTGCCGTATTCGTCGCTGGAGTTCACATTTCTCGTATACATAAATATACGCGTATGTCATAATTTCTAATAGGTTTCATTGTAGAATAAAGTAACCAATCCGGAATAACCCGAAATAAGAAACTCGACATGTGGTCATTTCGCTTTTTATACTGGCATATGTTTTAAGTAACGTTTGATGAAGCCATGAGCAATGCATATTCGCTGTCTATTATCCAAAAGCGATCGTAAAAAATTGTAAATGTTATGTTTGTTAGCGTGTTTAATGGTTGTTTTGTCCAACCAATAGTATTTCAGTTATCTGGAGAATTAAAGAAGATGTTGTAGTGCTGCCTGTACTGTGTATAGCATAGCGTGAACACTTGCCATGATGCCACACCCAGTCACATTATCGTGGCACCGGGAGAACCAATCGTGCAACTACCCTTATATGTGCTTTAAGTGGTAGCCAGGGAACTATATCATTTACATTTTACGACGTTGGCATGTCGCGGCCTGTGATCGAACCCGGGGCTTCCCGTACCCGAAGCCGGCGCTCTACCGATTACCGATTGCACTACTCAGGTCGTCTGAGTTATGACATGATGCATGGTTTGTGTTGTTGTCTTAGTGTAGAAGTGTTCAAATATCTAACGCAACACAGTGCATGTAATTATGACACTCACTTTAATGAGAGTATATTTGCAAAACCCAGATGCGCAGGGCGTTTACTAAAAACAATTATTACACACAAGCATTTAACAATTTGTTGCTACCACTAAAATATAGTCAGGATTATGAACGCAATAGTTTCCAACACGTTGCCTAGGCATAGTATAGTTTGCTTAACTTTAGAACTAAACATTGACCACCATGCCGTCTGTAATGTAGACAGCAATCTTTATTTAAGGTCAATTTACATGGAGAATGTTAATTCAGTGAATTCGATGCAATGTACGAAATTGAAAACTAAAGTGTCACGGCATACAGATAACATTAAAGTAATAAGGTCCCTTAATGGATTAAAAAACGCTGTACGTTTAATGGGAGGTAACTCGAATGTCAGTTTGGTTATATGACGCAGATAACCGATTTGTCTTCAATATAAATGAAATAGTTAAGCCCGTATTAGACATTTAGCATATATTCGGAATCTTCTTCTGATTGTTTGCTCCATTTTGCGTTTCTATGTTTCGGAGCATTTGATGCGTGTTTGTAGAATTCATCATAGATATGTGTATCTCCTCGAAACAATTGTGTTACATGGCTTTTGGAATTCGTATATTTATTGCATCCACCATTAAACATAGTTAAACATATGCAATATATGGAGCAATTTTTTCAAGAACAATCGATGATTTGCTCCCTCAAAGAAGATATGGAGGAAGTCGAAACTTAGAAACGCACTATAGAGAATAAATTATGTTGGCTGATAGGTACTGGCCTTGAAGTTTTTGTCCTAAACAGCCTGCAATTGCACTTCCCCTTGATATGTTTAGTATCATTTATATACATTATAAAAAGGATATAACCGATAACTAACTATCCGTTACAGTACGCAATACTTTGATTATTATCCCAAATTTATAAGACAAATCATATTATGTCTAAAAACAGATTTGTACACCAATCATTGCTAAATAATATATTTTGAAATAATACACCTCATAATTTGTAGTCTGCCTTATATATAGTCATATGGTATGAATGCGAGGATGGTCACATAATCGAAACAAAGTCATTGCTATTTAAATGTGTCTATTGACATGTATGAAACCCTGACATGTCCCTACTTTAAGTTGTACCGATGTATATTGAAGTTTCCCTTATTGTTGTTCCTTAACAAAAAAGTGACATTTCGTCAGTTCTGGTGTACCAGGCTGTCCTTGGCCATGTTAGAGAAATGAAACAGAGATGCCTGCCAACCCTGTCTTATGCTATGTAAATGTTTATGGAATCCATTAAATTTCAAGTGTTATTGTTTACATGTTTATGAAACCATAAAAGTGTATTTGTATAAGTCATTATCTACTATGAGGGACATTCATGGATTTGAATGAGATGACCTGTTTGTAAACCTACCTGAATGGAGACTTTTTTGTTCTCCTCTGCAATAATGAGTTACCTGTTGTGTTGTTGTGTGTTTCTTTACTTCTGATGTTTCAACTTATTGAGCCATACATCGTAACGTTTCGTTGCCTTTGTTCAGCAGGGATTCGAATTAGCAGCTTCGATTGGTATGTGTTTCACTAGAAAATATGCGTTTGTCTTAGTGTTGCTCTATGACATAATTCAAAATGAAACGTTGTTTTCTTGATGGTTGAATGTCAGTATAGCGCACATTTCGTGTTCAAAAGGGTAGTGTACAATCAATATGAACATTACCTTATGCTGACTGATTATTTCATTATTCGATGAAGTTATTTCCACAGCTATATTTTTTGTTAATTTAAGTATAGTATGCATATGTTATTGCATGTGTTATTTATAACAAAATAATGACTTATTTTATCACACCACCACCATCATCATCTTTATCTTTACCATCATCATCATTCATCATCATCATGATCATCATCATCGTCATCGTCATCATCGTCGTTATCATCATCAACATCATTATCATAATCATCATCTTCCTCCTCCTCCTCATCATCATCATCATTTCATAGTGCTTTAATGGAAGTTTAGCGACATATCTTCAACATTCGATGATCTCCGTTTGAGTCATCTTGGCAAACTATTACTTCTCGCAAATGCAAACAGTCACCATTAACCATTCCATCAACATTGTGAAAATATGTTTCGTTTATAATTGTTAATGTATTAGCATGTAACAGCAGGTAATATTTATACAAATTTAACGCTGTGCATAACTTGGTTTTAACACAAGCAGTCATTTTATTGATAAATCAGTTACAATACCTCGTGCCAATAAAGCCGTAATCTTGTCATGGAAATAACATAATACAATCGTTTACTTGATCGCATTCACAATCTTCGATTACTATATACACAGCTACCTGTTTAATTCTGAACTCTATTATATATAGATACACTGTTTAAGAAGCTAACTTATAAATGAAACATACAGAGCAAACAAAATTCAGTCCTACCAATGCCAATGAGATTTAAACACAGGGAAGTTTTATGTTGGCATTCTAAGAATGTCAGCTTAAGCAGCTAAATGGTTACTTTTGCCAACTGACTCGGTGTCTCTCATTTCTGGATGTTATTTTTTTATGAGACATACACTTTTAAAAATGCATCCACATGAAGAGAAGGTTAATACATAAACACACAAATAAAATATTTTCAAACGACACTTTAATACAGGCTGCGATCTTCAAGCGATATATACAGAAAAAAAAACTCAACTTGCATAGGTAATAACCTTTAAGGATATCAAGTCTATTAAACTCTTCAATCAACAATGTTCCTGAGAATATTATTTAAACAATAAATGAACATGGTGTCGTCTACAACCTTAGTTCAAACTAAGTGCTTATTTGCAAATGAGGTTCACATTTACAAGTAGTTTATGTATATTAGTCGAACTCATAAGTACATGCATAATAGTCCACTTACATTTAATTTAATTGTTATCCTTTTAAACGCTAAAATATTAATAACGAACGTGTTTTCTCATATTACGACTGCATATTTGTATTTTTTTTCTGTTGATATCAACTAAATGTCCTCAAAGACGTGTTTATTACAGAAACGACGGGTGGTTACCGAGATGATATCCATAATTAACTTTGATGTACACCAGGTAGCTAGTAGCATGCTGCTATCTAGATAAATATAGGATTAAGCAAATTTCATAATTAAAGTTTGAAAAGGGTACTAAAACCAAAATGTATCAATTGGACACTTAAAGTTTGAAGTCAGTATAATTGTCACATTGATTCGTTTCCAAATTGTGTCAGGGTTCGTATAAATAAAGACGTTTTTTCCTCTGAGGTAAACCAAGAAATGTTCCTAATTTTTTAAATATGTTCTTTGATACAAGAAATGTACACACATTTAATTCTTCAAACCATTAAGAAATGTCTTCGATTTCTTTCCAAATTAACGTACATATCTTAGTTTAGGTAAGAACAAAATAAATAACATCCCTTATGAATACGACCCGTGGTTTAAGAAATTGGAGATTAATAATGAGTCATGCCCAATACTTTTTTGGTTATCGGTGGAGATAATGCCTTAAGTACTTTATGTCAGTGTCAATCTAATTAAGAAGTAGAGAATCAAACTGGACTATTATAACCTAGGCTTGCACGTGACCGTGGGAAAAAAAGGTCCGTTTATTATTTACCCTTTTCATGAAAATACACCATCATTTTCAAATGGCGTAGATGGCTTGTTAACAGCAGGTCAACAAAAGTCCGTCAGAACACACCGGCAGTGCATATAAATAGAGCACGCAGGGAGCGTCTACAGTTCTTTAACTTGCAAACAACATTAACAGACTAAACAATTGCTGGAATCAACAGAATGAACTCGTGGTGTTATTTAAATAATGTGTATTTCACGTTTGGAAAGTAATTTTGGGTTAACAGAAATAGGTTCAATTAAAACGCATGACAACAATAATGGTCGAATTAAACACGTGCCTTATTTCTTATAATTTCGATGCAATGCATTTGTTAAAACAGGTATATCACTCTCGTGTACCGTTGTGATAAGTATTATCTTTTACCCGTGCTCGTACATTTTCTGTCATATGCGTGAAGTATAGTAGTAGTAGTAGTAGTAGTAGTAGTAGAAGAAGAAATAGTAGTAGAAATAGTAGTAGTTTTAGTAATAGTAATAGTAATAGCAGTAGTAATAGTAGTAGTAGTAGTATAAGTAGTATTTATATTAGTAGAAGTAGCAGCAGAAGTGGTAGTAGTACTAGTAGTAGCAGCAGTGTTAGTAGTACTAGTAGTAGTAGAAGTAATAGTAGTAGTATAAGTAGTAGTAGTGGTAGTAGTAGTAATAGTAGTAGTAGTAGTAGTAGCAGTAGTAGTAGTAGAAGTAGTATTGACATTAGTAGAAGTAGCAGCAGAAGTGGTATTAGTACTGGTAGTAGCAGCAGTGTTAGTAGTAGTAGTAGTAGAAGAAGTGGTAGTAGTATTAGTAGTAGTGTAAGTAGTAGTGGTAGTAGTAGTAGTAGAAGTAGTAGTAGTAGTAGTAGTAGTAGTAGTAGTAGTAGTAGTAGTACCAATAGGTGTAGGTATAGTAATAATAACAATAAAATGTGTATTTGTTGTTGTTATCCGAGTGGTAGTCTGTTCACTACATTCTTGAAATTGGACAGGAACGTGTATTTGCTTTCCTTCTGAGTTTATGACCAAGGTGAGACATGCATTGGAAGTGTAATTTTAACATAGTTTTATTCTATTAAAATTATATAAAAAAGAAGCAACGAAAGCAAAACATGTCTGAAATAATAAACAACGTTCTTGGATGTATATAATGCCCCCGCCCCCTCAATTTACTGAGATGATGACGTACTGTGAAAACAAAATTGAACATAACAACAACAGCAGCAAAAAAAAAAAATAAAAACAAAAAAAAAAAAAAAAAAAAGAAAGAAAAAGAAAAAAACTATGTAATTAGTGTCAATTTTGTCCGTTGTAAATTGGGAAACGTGACACACGATGAAGCATTTTATGTATATATCTATTTGCAATAGCAAATAAATAAGCATTTGTTAAACATTGCATGGTTTGCGTTAACGAAACACTAACCAACAGTTTATGTACATTCCTTTATATTAGTTACATACTTTTTAATTGATAAATGACTAGCAATGTGTCATTTTTCACTCTATATCACATTAGTCGATGGTGTTTTATGTCAGTACATGCAGGCTGCTTATGGCTTGACTTATCGTTATATATATATATATTGAAACAACAACATCAACAACAACAACAACAACAACAAAAGCAATGTCAATCTTAGATATTTGCATACATTGTTCAAGGATTTAATTTTACAAGGGACGGTTATTGATGTGTGTTTCATCATGTTATGAAACGCAGCTTGATACAGTGTGTCCACTTGTGTGCGTATAAATATGTAACATGTACAGGCATATTGAGAGTATCTAATTGGAAACTACGAAAGGTGCCTTGCTAGAAGAAACAAACGATACTTAAAATGTTCTAAACGATACATGTTATCATCCAACACTTTAAATAATCAAGTGTACATGTACTCAATATTGAAAAACAGCTTACCTTATCAGTCGTAAACAATAACGAAGCGGTTTATAAATATGGTGATGTATTAATAATACATTGCTGATACATTAAAAAAGGTATAAAAACTACTTAGTTAGACCTTGTATAAAATCAACATAATAATATATATGAGTATATTTATGTTGTACCCCAATAGCAACACAACACGTATTCTGCGTTCTTTTTCAAATATCCATCGATATTTAATAACATATGGTTACGAAGTGAACATGCAATCTGTTTTTACAACAATCAAGAAATGGTTCCAGACAATATATTCTAATGCATGTGTTATTATGTGAAAATACCAATACCCAGTTTGCTAAGGCCGTTATACCACGAAACATTTTGCGAAACAGATAGATACTTTCCATCCAGTATTTAAGTCCGTGTCATATTTAAGAACTAGTGGACGATATAATTTATAAGTGAAGATTAATCGCTGACGTAACTTTGTTTTGTATTTATCAGTAGAAAAGAAATTATCATTACCTGATGTCATCATCACAAACATGGCGATAATCAAACACACAATAACCGAACAACATTACCTCATTGAATTTTAAGCAAAACAGCTTTACAACGACCGTTTTAATATAGCCTGTTATAGAAACGTCACGAGACAGGTTTTGATTAAATAAAAAGAAATACATGGTTGTAGCATCCTGTTCATGTGAAGATTGAATTGAGAAAGCACAGTCCAATGTATATCAAAACAAAATACACATAACATTTATTGTAGGATGAATTAAATGACGACATATATTACATGCACTGAGGGATTGTTTATGTCCGCCATACTGCACAAGTAACAGTGTTGTGGACATGAATACGAATATATGACACAGTCCTTGGAGAGATGCAACATATAAAACTATTTAAAAAAGGCACAACACAAAGGTATTCGCAAGTTTGATGTTTACTACGAAGTGAATTCATATACATTCATTGTATATGCTTCACTCGGACTGGGTGACAATGGTAGTCATATGCATTGCTAACATGGAGTTATGCGGACATAAATTACTGTTATATAGTTATTATGCCGTATAAATAACATATATTAAAAAGTTATAAGATGTAAGTTTCGGATATGAAGCTGTTAGACAGTCCAAGTTGCCGACATCGACTTATTTGGTTGTAAAACATACCGGAATTGAGTTTCATGCAGTCTGAAATATCGACATGAAGTTACAAGCCGTTGATATAACACGCATTCAGTTACTAGGTTGTATTCATGTTACTTGCTCAGAGATGGACTTGTGCATGTGATGTCCTTTGTAAAAGCGAATCGTTCCGAGATCAATATAATTTATTATAAATAGATTCATTTATGCGGCAACATTCTTAGTTACATCGCTCAAGTGTATATGCGAGATAGTTTGTCTGAATGACATAACAACATAACAAACACAAAAACCAAAACCAAAAAAACAACAACAAAAGATCATCAACAACAACAACAAACAAAACACCCAAAAGGGCCCGACCGAGTCAGTGTTGTTTAGTACATCGCACATGTTGATAATGTGTCTGAATAAAATACTGTACAAGGGTCCGACCGAGTTGAGGGATGAATATAATACCATGTTGGTGTAAAACACACGGTCAATTTACAATGATTGTGACTAGCAATACATTTTAATGTATATGACCTCTACACACCTATAGTTCAAGAATTATTTGGAAATATAATACAGAAGCGTTGCTTAAATAACATCTTCGAAATGCTCATTAGTATGAGTATTTTATATTTGCGAGGTCTGTATCGCTCAGTTGATAATGGTTGCCTATCACATAGGGATATACTCGTCATTATCCTACCTGTAATGTCATTTGATGATGGTGGCGTGGCATACACACTTTTGAATAAACTGGCATGCATATACAAGGCTGTTGGTAAATTACGTTCACAAACGAAATCATTGATTGTTGGAATGAGCAATCACTTTAAGCAGTAAATAATTTTAAATTTAATACGTTCCAAACGCCTTTGCAATGTTACTGTTAAAAACATCATGTTTCATGCAAATTAACAAAAACAACCTTCCTTTGATCTGTATAGAGGCATTATGTGAAGTGCAGTATGTGCAGTTCTGTCTCTCGTTCTTACCCCTCGTGTGTTGTCTCTATTTGTTTACATTTAGCCAGCATTTATAGTCATATATAATTGTTATAAGTATACGTAGAAACTAACAAAGACGGAGCAAAGACAGACTGACACTTAAAATCAAAATATTAAACATTATGTGTCTGAACGTCTCAGAAATTAATATATAACTAAACACAGATTCATTGTTTTCTTTGTACAGGTGTCCCGGTAAGATGTCTGCCTCCACAACAGCTCTCATGAGACTACTCTTTTACACAATTGTCCTTCAGAATGGCCAAGGTAAGCAGTCACCTCAAATTCCTTATATGTTTGTTGTCAAAATACCATGCAATATTAACTACAAGATCTTGTTGTATTTACGTACAGTTGCCGTTTGTCTCCTAAACTCTGTGTGATGTATGGAAGCTACAGCTCAACAAAAACATTCAAATAATTTGAGTCATTTATGTGTGTTTTTATATAAAGAAAACACTTAAATAAAAATGAAAGTGAACTCTCAGATAATTTGCAATCATTGTTTTCTGTCCTTTGTTTTAAAAAAAGAAGAAAACAATAAAAATGCAATAAAAATAATGATGTGACTTAGTTGTGTAAATGTAAATGCGGGCAAGTTGATTCATGTTCAGTAGCCTTATTGAAATAGACATTTGGACAAATTGCACCTGCGATTACAGATTATAATTAGAATTCGCTTGCCCAGTGCTGCAAACCATGTTTGCTCTTGGTTTTTTTTGATTGTTGATGTTGACAGTCACTCCAACACCTATCGTTAAGTCACCGTATGCATGTAATCTTAACGACCTGACGGTCACAGTGTATTTTAAAGCACTGCTCGTTCTAGACTGTAAATATGCCATTTGAAAGGAATCCATTACACCAAAGGATTCAAGTGTTGTAGCCATGAGTACTAACTGTCTTGATACTTTTTGTAGAGATGTCAGTGAAGTTACTGAGACTCTCAATTATGCGTATCGCATATGACATATTTCAATAAAATGCATCATGGTTTATGCCTTGCTGCATTAGTGTTCATGAAGTTTTTATATCGTTTTGCGGACTTTCATAGAACTGATAAAATAATGCCCTAACTCGGTAAACGGCTTTCTGTTTAATTTTATATTTCATGTTTTAAGTTAAGTTTTGTGTTCATGTAACATTCACGGAAACATGGCAGAAAACGAGAGGTGTAGGTTTATTTCTGTTTTATTATTACGATGTCTAAACCTTGAACGTAATTGCATCGGATCGACATATTGCTGAATATTTGCACCTATTTGATGAGCTCATATATTGGTGTATGCATATTCAAAGCAAGTCTCGTGTACACCCCCTACAGTTTAGCCTCCAAGTGTGTTCAGTAATGAAGAAACTATACCAATTGTTGCAATAGTAAACATTCCTCATCAAATCAAGCAGATTTCAAATTGTTCTATTTCAATACTGTTCTGGAAGTCTGCTACTTTAGGGTTAAGTCCTTACCAATTGCAGGTTCGTGTTTGTGGACAGTATACAGTGCTTATTCTTCTGTTACCAGCAGCCCGTGTAACGTTGTATTTGGTTTTCAGAGGTATTCTCGACCCCCGTAATCTGCGCCAGGAGGTTTTACCCCATTGACAACGCATGTAAGTTATGCCCAGCCAACTGCAACGTATGCACGAACGCTACACAATGCTCTCTGTGCCAGATGGGATACTACGGTCCTATATGTCAAAACACCTGCGAAACAGGTTGCTCAGGGACATGTCATAAGTTATACGGCCATTGTACATATGGTTGCCCAGATGGGAAGTACGCTGATGACAAATCCCCAGCTTGCCTCAACTGTTCTAGTCAATGCAAATTATGTAGTTCCCTGAAGTCGTGTGTAGAATGTAACAGTGGTTACTACGGTAACACATGCATGAAGAGGTGCTCAGAACATTGCAAAGCGGGCCTCTGTAATTCAACCGATGGGGCATGTTTCGAATGCAAAAAGGGGTATTACAAAATGGATAAGGAATGTGTATTGTGTCCTGATGGATGTGCACACTGTAATGACTGTCATATGTGCACGGTATGCAATTCTGGATTCATAGGCCCACTACACGGTATATGCACTCTTGACTGTCCGACCATGAACGGCGATGAACAGGAGTCAATATGTCATCAGAGGTTGTGTCAAAATCTTCCGGCGTATTGGAAGCTTCCACTTTATGCATGCAATCAAGCACTTCCGTCAGATTGCGTTACAGAAGGATTGTGTGTAGTGTTAAAAAAGCCGTCAGTTAGGTTTGGAGCGGACCTCTTCTGATAATAAAGTTTACAGTCTTCTTTACATACATTTCAAATGTTCCTTTGAGTGCACAGAGCATGCTACCTTGAATTTTACGGATCCGTGCAAGGGACACGTGTGTAAAGGCATGTGTGACAAGCCGTTATACAGCGACACCTATGTCATAGCGAGCTATGGTAGTATAGGTAATACACCACCGTTGGGAACTTCAATCAATTCGCACTGCACGCTAGGTAAGTAGGGTGCGTCGTCCCAAAACGTCAATAACATTTTAAATGTAACTAACAGCCAAAGATTTTGGTAACTGTAATGGCAGTTTTCGGATGCTATATCTAGTTAATACTTTGTTGCATTATATGAGATTCGGAATGACTAAGTAACATTTGAATTGTAGAATGCAGGTTGAACGGGGTCTGGTTGTGCATTAACTGTCTGCTATTTCAAACACGTACGTATAACCACTGAATCAGCACGGTGCAACTTCGGACATGTTTGCATTCACATGATCTTGTCTTGTATTTGCAACCATGCCTAAGCCGGTGTGCTTATCATGTTTGTCGAGTTAAAACGACCCAGTTGTTAAACATCTGTAACCGTTCCAGGTCTCCCCTTTGTACCATACGTGCAGGGGTGAAATACTCTCCGATCTTTTGATAGATAGAAAGATATATATATATATATATATATATAGAGAGAGAGAGAGAGAGAGAGAGAGAGAGAGAGAGAGAGAGATAGAGAGAGAGAGAGAGAGAGAGAGAGATAGATAGATAGATAGATAGATAGATAGATAGATAGATAGATAGATAGATAGATAGATAGATAGACTGCCATTCCGATAAAACATAATCAAAACGCGATGGCAGATTGTAGAAGGCATACATATTTATAGTGAGCACAGACTGATTTACAGTCACGAACACATCCGGCCATAAAAGAATATTTTTTTTTTAAAACTTGTAAACATTAAGATGACCTCATCAGTCAACTTCCCAACAGTATACTTTCTTTTTTCGTTTGAACTGACTGTGTCCTACAATACATATGATACGTGCATCTTTATATGTTCAGATCAATGACCAGTTGCATCGTCGCAATTTCAAGATCAACATTAACATGATGCTTTGATAACTTGCTCAGTTCTGCTCTGTTTGTTTGTTGTTAAAACTTCTTAGTGGGATTAAGGTAGCAGACAACCTGCACTTAGGTAAGACAGTACAACTATCTTCGAATAGATGCATCATTTCAGACGACACAATGAGCAATGCTATCCTAATATGTGTTGTGTTATTCTTCGTCTTATCTTGAGGAATACAAATATCTGGTGCATAAGGTAATTGAAAAAAAACCCAGTTAAAATAGAAATCCTCCACTCTTACTAGGCGAGCAGTGTACTGATTGGCTTGGTTTTCTTGTGGTATATCCTTATAGGGATTCGCTAATTTATGACTGGTTTTAAGAGTGGTAGACACGTGATCCCATAGGTCGATCGGCCCACCATCCTTAGCGTGTTTTAAATCATGAAATGGTTAAATAGTAATATCCTATGAACATCATTCAATAATCAGATGTGTTTTCAGTAGAAACAGTAACAGCTTGGATCCAAATTCCATGTGGCTTTAATGTAAATGATTATCCTGATTACTACGTTATATGTGACCGATTCGGTCATGCAAAACACGTTTCAAAGTTTTGACTGAGAATAATTGACCGACATTTGGCGGCCGCCAATATCTGATTGCCTTAATTCATGAAACGATATCATCAGTCTTTGAATATACCTAGCAGGAGCTGATCACAAGTTATGTGTATTCTCACAGTATCGATAGGTTACCTCTATAAAAGACTCATTCTGACGTTATATAATTAACGATATACCACGGTATAAATCTGGACTAGCACACTGCAAAAGAATACATGCTTTACTTTTACTTTAATTTACTTTCCTAACCTCTGTTCGCCTAAAAGTTTCTACCAATCGCGGGTAACGATGTTGTCAATCACGTTCCAGAAGTAATTGCCCAAGGTAGAGCACAATCGGTCATTTCTTTAAATGAGCGGAAACCACCGATTCGAGAAGCGTAATTACATCGCAGTTATTTTATTTATTTAATTATTTTTGTTTTGTTTACAATTGTTTTTTGTTTTGTTTTGTTTTTTGTGTTTTTTTTTTTGTTTACAATTGCCGATCTGCGTCTGGGACCAATTTAAAACCCTCTTCGTGGACAGGAAGAAAGGGTAATGGTGGTGGTATCATTGGTGGGCGTGGTTGTGTTGCTGTTAGTGCCAGTTGTGTTGCTGGTGGCAGAGCTGGTGCCGGTGGTAGTGGTTGTTATTGTTTCGTGTAATTAAATTAAAAGAAATCAATTTAATGAACAAGAACAACAATATCACAATTGCTTTATCAACACACCAGAACGCACAGCAGACATGCTAACACAAGCGATGCCACAAGAACATACCATAGTTATACATGGTCTAATTTTATAGTTGCATTCTACACTGTATAAAAGCGAACTACTCACATTTTTTCTCTAAAAAATGTCTCACAGAACTGTTGCAATGTCCTGTTAATGTCCGTTTCAGTATCAGTCTCATAAGGAAAGGAATGCATCCAATAAGAGGTTCAAGCACAGAAACGTTGATACTGATAATTATTACGAAAAGGCTCAAGAATGATGGATTAAGATAAATATTTAATTAAAGTATAAGCTCTTATCACCTGATAAGAAAATATGATGTTCAAGCAGTAGTAGTAGTAGTAGTCGTCTTCGTAGTAGTAGTAGTAGTAGTAGAAGTAGTAGTTATAGTGGTAGCAGTAGTAGTAGTAGTTGTAGTAGTTGTAGTAACAACAGCAGTAATAGTAGTAGTAGTAGTAGTAGTAGTAGTAGTAGTAGTAGTAGTAGTAGTAGTAGTATAGACACCCGGTTGACTATCTGGGAGCAAACTATCTCCACATATTTTGCGTTTTCTTACATGCAATCAACGAACGCTTGGCCGACTTGGCCGACTGCCAAGTATTAATCCCAACTTATCCCAGCATTGTAAAACAGGCTATAACTGGTCGTGATTCATAACGCCATACCTTCTTAATTTCGCGACCCACAAGATATATATTTAGCTCACACTGAATAATGTCGTGTGCGATGTTTTGTTTAGAAATAAGCACGTTAAGGGTATGTTTGATAAGGTTCACAACTGAGGTCGCTTTTTAAAAATTCCGCAACTTTTAACAATACGAATAGTAAACTTCAAATAAACATACTCATTTAATATCATTTTTTTGGTTACATCTGTTGCATGCTTACGTTGAAACCAAATGTATTTAAATATTCATAATATTTTCACTGGAAGTGTTTAGATATAAACACATGAATGCATGTGCCAACAATTTGTGCTTTTAACTTTTCTACTTGTATATGGATGCATTCTGATGTTCAATTATTGAATCTCAGTACTGTCGTAGTAAGTTGCATAATCTGCATATAATAGTCAGCCGACTGACATATAAGCACTTCATGCTGTGTGATTAAAACTACATCAGTTAGCGTATCCGTTGGATCGTTTAATATGTTTGTCAAATAGTCATGTTTGGTTCAAGCATGTCGAAAAGTAATACACAGGTATCACGCATCACACAGTCATACATGAAAACATGTATACGTATATGTTTCATTAAACTTACCACGGAAAGGTACCGTTGGGTTGTACATTTTACGCAGAAGTTCTGTTTCATATGGTAACGTTGACAAAAATGTTGTCCTCACTGCATTTAATGTATTGACTGTAAAATGTGCGCGTTAATCTATTCACCCGTGTTTGTATAGCTGCCGGAGCCACCTTGTCACAACCTTTTGTTGAATCATGACAAATAATGGATAATGCAACTTACTGTATTGGCCATATTATTATGAAATATTTGATTGCGGTATTCCTAAACGTAAATAACCCAAATAAAAGAGATATGTGGGGCCACTTAAGGATGAATTAGGACAGATCAGCAAAAGAACAGTGTTAACGAATTTGCATTGTGTTGACATTGAATGCGCCAGTAAGATGTGATTGAGACCCAACCAACATAAATACACGTGTGTATCGTTATCAACGAAAATTCGTTCGGAGCATCACAGTACACTGAAGTTATTTTGCTGTTTACCTGTTTAAGATTTTGCGGAGTTCTAGTCGTATGATCTTTTTTCCTATTTCTGTGTTTACCAGTTGAGAAGCTTATAAAGCTCTGTCATATTTTACTCAGGTATGTGCTGTTCATTCCGCACATCATATTAATGCAATACCTCCTTATAATTATAATGCAATATATCACTTTCTGTATCGCCTTGAATCTTGGTACGCGTCAAGCATATCGTGACAGCACTAATAGGAAGTAGAACAATGCAACTACTTTAAAATCAAGAACTTCAACATATTCCTTGCTGTATTTCTAAACAGGTATGCTGGCCAGTCGGCTCGTTCGGCCGTTTAATTTGGATAATGCATCATTGTATGAGGGGGTCTTGCAATGGTGTGTTGGTGTGTATTTAAAGGAACTATGCTGTGTCAGTTACTATTACATCCCACATGTATAATGCCTTTAGAAATGAGCATGTTTAAATATGCTTTATGTGTTCAATGCAGCTGAGCACACACACGTCTAGTTATCAATATCAAGCAGCATTCACACACTTTATTATTGCTGGAAAATCTCATTTAGATTGGACCATTGGACCACAGTGTACAGTTAAATTAGCCCAAACAAAAATGTTAGTACCTTGAAATCATGTTTATACGGCCGTTCAACATTAAATGGCTTAGTAAGAGACGGCATTTTTTTTTTCAATTTACCTTGTTTGCCTTTGTCTACTGGTAGATAAAATTTAAATATCTGTGAACATGTTGAAAGGACCTGTTCTTATTTACCTTTTAGAATATTAAAAGAACGATGTTACATTAATGCCGTTGCGGGAATTTATAAATACGGCTGACATTACTTCCTTACTGTGTATGTTGCTCGTGCTAGTAAGCGAATCAAACACCTATGCAAACGTAGTCCTTATTGAAACATACGTATAACATATGCTTGGGATGTTTATAAGGTAAGTATTTGTAAACTTTTCCATTAACCATACAACATAAGTTACCGTAATATCTGTCTTATTTACATCGATGTTTCAAAATGACTGTATACATCACCAACATCATCGCTTGGTCTGTATTGTAAAACTTAACTATGCGTAGCAACTCTTTACATTTTGAGGCAATTCAGTCAAAGGGTTGTTCCAATGGGGTAACTGTGTTTTATTTCAGTGTAATGTCATGGACGCCATCACTATATTTAGTTTAAACATATAGTCTTGAAATGTGTATACAACGGATCAGAACAGCGCTTTGTGTGATCAGTTGTGTTTATTTTTACTGGCCTTATGCTTTTTCAATGAATGAGTTAATTTCAACATCATAATACATCACAATGCACAGAAGCACGCTTGGTATGGTCTTGCACTATTGCTAATTTTACTCAAACAATAGATAAGATGTTTCATTCTCGATCTATATACGTCATGCTTTTAAAAATGTGTCATGAGAGAAGTATGCAGTTGCATTCTTCATAATACAGTTGTTTTATTCAATATTTTTGCATAAATGCTGTCAAAATAGGCCGACTGTTTTTGTGTAGCAACCTGTTTAGTTTCACCGCTCTTTTTTACAGGTTTAGTTTTGTGTCTAACCGACATACAATGCAAGGGACTAAATACGCGCTGGTCTTGATATTGATCAGAGATACCTCGCACGACAGTAATGTCCCATTTGCTGCTTCCATTCGCTGAAGATTATTAATACTAGACGGAACGTGTTTACAAGAGTTATTTTCAAAGAGAGTTTACTCTTCTGACTTGACTCACTTGTTTATCTGTGTTACATTTCTAATGTCTGCATATCTGTAGTTAGTTCACTTGTTACAGCCCGATCATCTATTTTCCCGACTGAACGTTGAAATCCTTTTCTTTATTTTTCTATATAGTATTCTGTCTTATCAGACTTCTGTTGTAAGGTTTACAATTAACTGGTATGAGCATACCTTGTGACGTGTATTTTATGAAATTTAAAGATACGAGGAAATCCCCATTGGACCATGTCATATTTCCTAATTTATTCTAATTTAACATAAAGGTTTAATACGTGTCACGAATGCTGTGACTGGTTCACGTTGTTTTGGGTGACTGTCCATTTTTAGTTTTACTGCTACTACTGCTACTACTACTACTTCTACTACTACAACAACAACAACGACTACTACTACTACGACTACTACTACTACTACTACTACTACTACTACTTCCACTACTACTACAACAACTACTACTACTACTACTACTACTACTACTACTACTACTACTACTACTACTACTACTACTACTATAAATAATAATAATAATAATAATAATAATAATAATAATAATAATAATAATAATAATAATAATAATAATAATAATAATAATAATTATAATAATAATAATAATAATAATAATAATAATAATAATAATAATAATAATAATAATAATAATAATAGCAATAATTAATAACTACTGTTAAGACGACATGTCGAGTTGTCTACCCTGCAGTGTATTTCATAGAAGAATATATGACAAAGTCCTTTGAACATTGCAACATATACCAACATTTGATAATGCAAAGGACACAAGTATTCACATGCAAGCTACGCGTAAAAGAACAAATCTGTGGTAAGTCATTTAACAAATCGAGTAAACCAGAGAGGTACAGCCGTAAGACAATGGACAAAGACACATATCTAATGTAAGTGTTGACCCGTTAAAGAGTATAAGCTATAGTAAAGAGCCGGCACAGGTACTGGCCAGCCCATCAGCTTGATATGTGGATGCGTAATATGTGTTGTGTGTGTATGTTTATTGTAACTGGATCAACTCAATTCGCAATAACGTGGAATACCTAACTGTATCATTGTTAATACACAGGTCGTAATCTGTATTTCAAATACATATTTGTTGTTTTATGACAAATCTAGCTCTGCTACATGTATGCTGTCGGTGAAACTGTTTGCCGACGCTCTACCACCTGAGCTATTGTGGCCGGTAAATAAGACAAAGGATTTTCATGATGATTGCAGTGTATTATTATGTGACAACCGTTTTTCTACATAAGGTTGACTTGCAAAACCCAAACACGTATCTGATAGTCGAAGCGTTTTTGGCGAGTTTTAGTCAATAAATCATGGTTGAATAAGCGTCGTAAACATGTAATATTAGGAGCAGTATGCAGAATCATAAGCAACAATCATGTAAGGGCTATATATAGGGTTGTTTTGGCTCTGTGGCCAGTCGGATGCCCAAACTATCCAACAAATACCAAGCGCATTTTAAAGAAAAAACACTACATAGAATTTGCAAGTTCAATGACTGTATTGCAAAGATGTTTGGCAAACAAAAAGTCCCGGGTCCAATCACCCCTCCCCCCCCCACACGCTCACTTAAATACACATATTCTCATTTGCTTCTTGGCATAGATAGTTCAACTGACAAGCACGTGCACCTATTTACACGTGTGTAATGGGAGGAAGTTTACAGTATCCACACACTGCTTATTATAGTTTATTAGGGTTGCTAGTTTCAAAGCGCCGAAGTTTAATTAAAAACGTGTGTAAGAACGTCTTTCTACATTGCGGTCCTTTGTATTAATCGTGTTACGTGTTCCTTGGCTCTGCACTTAGGGTAATGGGGGTAATTCGCACACTATTCAGGTTTAATTCCTTATCAGCTAAATAACTGATACTATCATTTTGAACTAGATTGTTAAAGAACAAAAAGTCTGATTACGATTAACGCACAATTTGATCCAAAAGTCGTCTGCGCTTTCATGATGACAAGACTACACTTGTTATAAGTGAATACGCCCATGCCAAATCTATGTCATGGTTTGTTATATCGGTAAAACGCATATCATTTTCATTGTTACAGTTTGTGATACATTGTGATACTGCCATGTGACTTTCAGGTTCTGCGAACGATGGTGTTGACAAGTCTTCAACAAACCCTGCGATTGCGATCATCCTTGCTATCGTCGGCATTTGCGTCGTCGTCGGTGTCATTGTCTTGTTCCTGTAAGTACATTGTTGTATTCGTAAAGCCTGGGTGTTGTAATAATAATATAAATGACACGATAAAATGGCAAGCCATGGAGACATTTCTATATGGTATATAGATGATTTATATTACTATAGCCACTTCTTGTCGTCATTGGTGACCTATTGGTAAAGTACGAATATTAAAGGATAAAGGAATCGCCTATCGCATTAAGTCTTAGTTATTTTCTTCTAGATAGCGTTATTTATGTCTGATTCTTTGTAGATGGTGTTTCAAGAAAAACAGAAAGAATAATAGGGCATCAAAAAAGAAAACATCAACTGAGATCGACTTGTCGGAACCTATCAGAATGTCATTTCTCCCTTCTTCAATAAATGCGAATGAAACACTCAGTTTAGATGAAGGTTATATGGGAAGCAATTCATCTGAAGCCTGAAGCAGACAACCCGAACCAAACAATGCATTTGCCTGACGGAGGAGCCCGGCTATTACTGTTTTCATCCACATAATATATCCCTTCGAGGCAAAGGTTGAATTATCCTTATATCGAAAAGTTTCCACCTACCGTTAGTTTGATGAAAGCCGAGACGCATTTGGTACATACACCCTTCCCAGAAAACAATCAAAGTGTCACTAATTCTGCGTTTGGAAGAGGTACATCACAAACTAAGCTTGACACAAGATCCCCAAGTACCAAAAGCAGGGGCATGAGATAAGAAAATAAATATCGAGTACAAATTTCGCCCGAAAATGAGCGTTCAGTACAGAGATATGCTTCTTTGTAGGCGACAACACAAACGGCACCAAGACAGTCTAACATTCCAGCAAGCAGAGTCATAAATAGTGCGACGTTTGACAAGTCTTATGCCGATCAGGTTGAACGCTTTATAAAACATTATTAAATAGTAATAAGAGAAAATACATGTACACACGTTCGCAGTTTTTTTTTTAATCGATCTTAAAATAGATTTAAGCAGCTACAACTATTTACTATCATCATTTTTGTTCTGATTGTTAACATTTTACTGAGTTTTAATGGCTGACAAGCATAAACTCTTCTTGCAAGCCATGGTATTTCATTATCTATTTTGGGCAACTTTGTATATTTCGAAAACTAATTTGTACATCTTCAGTTCCTGAAATACCACTGCTAGGTCCTCAGTGTGATCTGTATACAAATGATCAGTGTTTGATGTGTTATACTACTGTTATATTATATGTTCTGTAATTACTACCGATAAAATAAAACGTGTCATTCAGATAATGAGTTCATCAAACATCACACATTATTTGGTCTTGTGTACTGATTGATGAACTCATTCTTCGTGATATTTTGTCATTAAATATGATTAGATATTTGAAAAAAAAGCTATAAATTGGAATAATTCATATGCACAATTTATTTTCATAAAAAAACAAAAAAAAAAAACAAAAAGAAACTGCTGACCTGTCATACATTTTTGCACGACCCTTACCTTTTGCACATTGTTTTGTTATCTACATTGACGTATTGTCATGTTATGATGTTCTTACTGTGATAACATTGGTGTAATCATTGATGAATTGTGATAAAAATATGGTGTTTTCTTTTTCAAATCATTGTAAGTAATCGGCAAATGACATTTTTTTGACCATATTTTCTTGTGTTTTTGAAACCTTTACATTTTTACATGTCTGTATTGCCTTCGTCCTTTTGTTTGCATTATCTGTTTTTTGTGTTTATGTAGTTTTGACACAACCGGATTAAAAAATCAGTTTTCTTTTCCCTAACATATTTTATTTGTTTAATTGACCTTGATCAAAGGGAGAAGTATTTCCATGATTAAGTAGGATGATAAGATTGTACATGAATATGATTTATTGGAAGACACTCTTGAAATATTTTTATGTTGTCACTTTTACTTAAAGTAGATTTATGAAATGTGTTCTTCATGAGAATGAAATCCTGATATTAAATGTTTTGAGCAAGTAAACACATAATAAATATTGTAATAATTGGAAACATTTCTAAAGCATTAATTACCTTTATTTGACATGATCCAAATTCCAGTCACTATCGTTTGAACTACCAGGTCAGGTCCAAATCCCATTGTGTTAGTATCTTCCCAACTGTGACATGCAGTATACTGAACACATACTTATTTGATTATGACCGTTTCCACTGTCAAATATACCATAACATTCTCTTTAGAAGAACTTTTAAACTACCTTGTAGAAAGGCCCCTCACTATCTTGATATTGGTGCTTTTTAACATATAAAAGCCAAAAAACAAACATTAAATTTCATAATCCATAATTTAAACTTCAGTTTGATAACCGACTCAATAAAATTGGTATTTTAACCATTGAACACTTTTGGTATTACTATAAACTTAGTATCATTTATTTTTTTTTTCTTCACAATCGTGCAATAGGGGCTAAACAAACAAGACACGCGAGTTAAACTTCACGACTTCAAGTATTTTAAGAGTAGCGTTGATAAGAATTAAATTTTAAATGCGTGTATGAATGAGAAAATCAGACTTGAGCAATATGTTTACTCACTACGTATTTGTAGCCAGTTAAGGTCTTTATATTTATATAATTCATTACCATAATTTAACAATAATACGAAGTCAATAAATATTTAGCACAATGTAATTAACTCTATATTTAATTATACATTTTATTGTAAATCATGCTGCTATTTTTCATCATCTTTAAAAAAAATGACGATGAAACTCAGGGGAATACTAAAAGCAAAAACATTTATTCGAGCAATCTGTACGCCATCACTAAACAACTAAATACAATTCGGTAACTTCCCTTGATTTCAAATGCAGGTTAACCTTTGGGGCCTAATTAAAAAAAGATGGCGAAAAAGGATAAAGAAATCAACGAAGCGCGTGAAAACTACAAAGCATTGGACCATTTCAAACTAACATATTTGAACAAGTACTTAGCAGGCGTAGACGGAATGCTCTAATCGAGCGAATTATCGGCGCTCACAGGCGAGCTATTACTTACAAATATGATTTAAAAATAGAGACCAACTCGAGAAGACGAAGAGTGGCTCTAAACGGTATATTCTTCCTCCGAAATTTCTCCTCTTTGGACATGAATTAGTAACTATTCGCCCTTTTCACACTTCGCCTTTTTCATGAATAAGAAACATACTTAAATTGTTTAATTTGGTTTATTTTTTTTTAAACTTTAATTATAAATCTACTGTATAGACATATGCACTAATATGCAATAATATGCGTAAATCATGAAACAGACTTATTATTTCTTGCAAAGGAGTTTTAATATTACGTTATAAGTATTAATCTCAGAGAAAACACAGTTTAATATATCGCGTATAGAGAACGATATCATAGTAATATAAATTAATTAAAGTAAAATCTGAGGACCATTTAAAAAATCACGAGGAGGTTAACAGAAAAACACATTCAAATCTCAATTGCAGTAGAGCATGTTTCGTAGATGTTAGGTATATGACATTGTTAACGAACATATAAATGATTATTATCAAATGACTAATTATCAACCAAGAATAGCTTGTGTGTTATCATCACAATAATTAAGGGAAGAAAACTTCTATTAAAGACCACACTTGTGTTGAAATGTTGTGCATTTATGAAATAACTACATACTCCATATTTTCATGAGCTTGAACACCTTTTTTTTTAATTATGGGCAACCAAAAAACGTACGACAATAAGTAGTAACCGTAACAACCTTGTAACAGCGGAGATTAAAATTAATAAATCTCGCATACGCTTTATTTTTTTATGGATAATAAAAGGAAAATCACGCATAATGTAGTTATTTAGTATAAATGGGTAACATTCCAGCATTTTAAAGCTTTTATTTGATTATCTAGATCTTTTCATTGGTTACGTTTAAAAAGGTAGATTTTGCTATGAATGATCAACAATGCTCATATTGATCAGATTGATATTCTTCCATATCGTTACAGCTTTCACTGTAACTTTCACTATCTTGCACTTGTAAAGTAAGTTGTAATCAATTCATTCAAGTTTGCGATACGTCCGAGATTTGAGCCATTTACTGACTTTTTAGGCATTTAGACACTTCTTCTGATGACGAATCCATTATGTTTAGTATGTATTATCCAGTAATAACACAGATCGATGACAAATTCCACTTCTATATCGATACAAAAGCAGTAACCAGATTGGTGAAAAAAAAAAATAAACGGAATACCGGAAGTAGAGAAAAAAATCACGTGACATCCGTTTGACCAATCAGAACGACCGATAGGCTTTTTAGCAACAGGTGCGCGATTTCCTTATTGTTGGTCACCTGTTTGAAGAGATTGTATTTGCAACTTTTGTATGATGGTTATATCTATAAATAGATTAATTGAATTCCCAGTGAATTAAACTTTATTACGATACCAAATACAACCACTTTGTCTCTTTTTTGTGCTTAAAATGCGCTTATGAATTGGACTCATTTTCCATTGTTCTTTGCGTTATCTCGATAATAACGTGGACGGAAACAAGGTATATGGCCCGATCAAAATTAAAAAAAACAGTCATAAACTTATTTAATTCGACTATTTATTTTTTTTTTCAATTTATTCATAGTAAAGAGTCTAAACAGTAATTATAAAGCAAAATCTAAAAATCGATATTATTTGCACCTACATGCCTTCTGAGCGGATTATCTCGAAAATCTGAAATGCGAGTTTAGTCTGATTTTGATATGCCAGCCACATCGGTTATTTATACGACCTAACAGACCATATAATATATCTTTAGAGACCCTTACCATTTATCACTGCACATTGTTTTTAACGAAAACAACAATGACAACTAATTAAGACGTCCAATTTTGGGGAATTAAAATCAAAGTCCCCGATTGCTTTGTAGGAATTAAAAAAGCAAGATCACATTGTTTCAAATTAAGTATTTTTCAAGAAAAAATCATGTCATATATACTATCTTTAGAGAACCCGATTATTCTTTTGACGGAACTCCTGAAAATAACAATGCCACATAATTAGGACATCCCCATTTTGGAAAGGCGACATCAAAGGCCACACTTGCTTTGTAGTAATTAGTGTGTGTGACCTCCTTTCGGTTAGGGAAAATGCACAGAATATCTGGTCAGATTTATTTTGTAAAAAATAACTCGTTTAAAGTGATTTTATAGAAACGAATTAAGGTAATATGTATTTGCTTAAAATATTCAATTTCTTTAAAATCATGTTTGCTGCTGCCATTGTGATCCAGCATTAGAAAATAAGCGCAATCGTCTCTCGTGCAAAGTTCCCATTTTGTTTTGTAAGAATAAGCGTGCGTTTGTCTCCATTTAGAAATAAATAAATACATAACAGTGTGTCCCCGGTTCTACTGTAAAGATACACATTGTTTCAAATTAAGAATTTTAAAGAAAAAAAAGTCAGCCGAATTCATGTGTTCATCTATAACCATTATTGCAGTACTAACACAAGAGACGGAACATTAAACAAGTCCCCGTTTATACTGTACTGTCTGTACTGCTCTGTTGTACGGTTTGTTTTAATGTAGAACATGTGTGCACTCTAACTCAATAGTACTGAGATTTCATAACAAGTAATATTAATAGGAACATAAGGAAAAAAGACCTTTAAAAGTTAGCACCGACTTTTAAATCTGAACTACATCAAGAAACAGGCAGAATAGTCAATGCACAACATAGAGACACACAGACACGAACATTAACACACAGACAGAAAAGAAAACCAGCAGTTACTGCATTGGGATGGTATATTGTAAATATTGTGAGTGAATTTGATTTACGAGTAAGAGAAAAGGATTCACAATTTGATTGCTTAGATCCATAAAAAAGACTTACTTGATGTGGGTGTCTTCCTGCTGACTGCTGTGACTATTACAGTAGCTCTATTTGTACGTGTTTCAATCTCTGCAATGTACAGTAAAGCATAGTAACATTGGAGAACCAGCTGAGACGTTGATCTAAGCAATTGTCTGGATTGCCTGGCGGTCTTTCTTTAAGTTCAGTGTCGGCTATGGTGTCCTTAAAAAGAAAATGCAATTTGTTATTCTATCGGGTTATTGACATTTCTATGAACCAATCTTATCTGAATTTATAATGTCCTGCTTCCGTGGCAGATAACTGTATATGATCATGCAACGCATATGGTCGCTCAATAGCCCATACCGGCTAGAACACCACAACTACAAAAACGCGGTTGGGTCATTATGCACATATGTAGCATACTAATTAGGTACTATTATTTTTACTGGCTGTATCTTGTTTTTGTGTGATTTTTTTTGTAATTGAAGTATATGGCGTTTTAAATATTTGTAAACAGTGTATGTGTACATTTCGCTGCAAATATTGCAAACTTTGCTACACGCTGTCTTGAAAATGACGCGGTTGCCGCTGAATAGAGAGTTTCTTAAACTATTTTAATATAGTGTAGAAAGGTGTCTATTTCATGTTGTCCCTAAAACCGATCCACAGAGCAGTTGCGCATACTAAACGCGTGTTTAATGCGTAGAAGTATAGACTATTAAAAGTCTTCGTTTTGTTTTGATGAATGAATATCTCTGTCTGAGATTTATAGGTTGAGTACAAAGTACGCGTTAAAGGTTTTGATATACGAGTGCCTTATTAAATGTTATTTTGTGGAAACAATATCATTTCTTGAACAGGCAAGCTAGTCGGTCGCCTTTCGTAGTTGCTGTAAACGTGAAGGTGCTGGTTATACTACTCTCGCCGTCAGCACACTGTCTTAACAACTATGCCGAAGACGTTTAAATACAACGCAGCGACCGATTATGATTATTATTACGACGTCTAGCTTTTTGGTGGAGAAAGACACCGGACACATGTCTAGGAAGAAGCACCAGCCAACTGCAAGGCACCTGGAATACATTCCCACATTAAATCATTTGGCCCGACAGGGGCTCGAACTTACGCGATGAGCGGTAAAGAAATCACGCAACGGGCGCATCAAATAACAATAAAACAGTATATACTGATATACATGTAACCCCGGAATTTCTCTTACTTAAATTGTTACAAGTCCCCTGTTCTTATTTATAGTATACATTTTACTCTGTGCATAATCATTACAGGTTAAATTGAAGGGTTTTCATGACAGGTTGCAAAAAGTTCATGGCGTATTCCATTATAGTATGCAGCGACCCATCAATGTGGTGAAACTCTGCAGCTAAAGTTCGCATACCAATTATCCACGTTGAAATGATGCTATTATGTATGGTAACTGTTGTACATTTCGTTATTCCTCTATGACAATTTGGATTGGCTGAGCAATATCGTATAAATATGTACCACTGTCATTTACCCGTCTACCCTTCGGCATTCCATACGGCTTCATGAATATATGGTAGTAGAACTCGGATGAACTTCGACAAAAGGATAACGGCTGTTTACCAAAATTACGTAAGTGTGATTTGTTTTTGTTCATTTATGTGTTTATAACATAGAACCTCAAATTAGGCCTGTATGATTGCACATACTATGACACTAGCGTAAGTATTTATACATTAGTTATACATTTAAGAACATCTCTGTTTTAACATAGGTTTTCTTACATTTAAATTGGACTCTACTTTTAAAGAGAAATAAAACAACTATCAACATACAATTCTAAAATGTACTTTTAGTGAACACTTTCTTCTTATGAATGTATGAATGGTAGCCTCTGGAATCGGAATAAAAAAGACACGGTCACGACATAAACGATACAGCGAGGGCAGCAGCAAGTCAAACGCCATGAAGGAGGTAAATTATGTATTAGCTTTCATAAAAGAAGCCATTGGAAAGACCAAAATGTGTATCACTTTTATACATGAGCGCGTCTCTATTCATGTGTGTATGTTTAGAATGGGTGTTTATTTATATTGATACGAACTGTGTCTTCAATCTCTTTGGACTTTTACACACATAATGCCTCTGCATTAAGGGCGTTTGTGCGATTTAAGCTTGGGCACCCAGCACTGTTATCAGAGAATCTCGCAACGTATTTTTACATGAACGAGTTTATGATAATATGCAATAAAAAGCCATTTCATTTCATTCTTAAGTCACAAATGTCATGACAGGTCTTGTACTTGTGTATTGAAGGAAGGTTTTTCGTTTCTAAACAACAAATTAATCTTAACGAAATACAGTTTTCAAACTTGCGAGGTTGATATGATCGTTCAATCATGGCTTAAAAACAACTGCAATAAATAAAACAAAACAGCATTTATATTTAAAATCGTTTATATTTCTGAATGTTAATAAGTGTCCAAGTAAGGGTAAAATGACGTATAACGTTCCACACGAAGACGGTCGGTGTGGCATCTGGCAGGACACGGACACCAGCATCTGTCATCTACAATCTGAGAGTCACAGTTGTACATCAACCGGCAACTGCATCCATGCCATCGGCTGTCCATACTCAGTCCGATGTATGGATGTACAGTACGAACATACATCATGTGCAACCGTCATGCAATATGAGTGCAAGCATAAATGTAACCAATTACTAGGTATTTATAGATGTGAGGTATCTGCACCGTACTAACCAAAGGCAATATACGGTACAACCTATTATGTATGACCGATACCAACTTCCTTGATCTACACACATTCGAAAATACGACAAAAGCCGCATGCAGCCATGAACAAGGTAGGTACTTTTCTTTGTTTGGAGAACAAATCGGTCTGCTTAAATCGTGTATTAGAACATTAGGACGAAGGAGTTTATTCTTAATTAACCAAAGTAATCAGGGTTGCCTAAACCGTTAATTTACAGTGCTCTTCTTTGATACCCTAGATATTTTTGAATATTGAAGCATAAACCCCCACTCGTCTATTCAACTAGCTAGTTTTCTATGTGAGTCAGGCTGCATAGAAATCTATGTTTAACCTATGACAGACACTTAACCACACACTCTTTAGATCACGTTACACCGTCGACCGGGTAGTGCACTCTGACTACGAAATATGATTACTTTTGGGCTTGTGTATGCATTTTGAAAGCATGACTATTATGCGTGATGTGCTCGCATTGTTTTCGATACTGACTGCAAATTTAGTTTTTTTTTCTTAAATGCATGATTACTTACACTAATTATTAAGTGCATGCCGCAGTATTAATAAATTCCCCAAAGCGTGAACAACTATTGGTACACGCGTTGGATATAGGCAGACGTTGAATACTACCTTTCACACACGTGTGCAACCTTGGGAAAAGAGTATCGAACTGGTTAATTACTTACAGGTGACCAACCGTGCGCCGTTGTTTTAAGCCAAACAACACACTTTTGTCACTTTTGGAAAACAGAAACGTTAAGTAACTTGGGAATTCGCCCCGTATATCTGGACTATTAGAGCTCCATGATTTAACCTTGATTATCACAAAAACTAATCTTGTCGCAGGTGAATCATACCATGAAGTTACGTTTTTGTTAACAAGGGCAGACAATATATTGGGAGAATTTGGTTTGATTTGTCTTATGTACTTGTCACCACATATGATTATATGTCTTACCGGCGCAAACTTACTTCAGCTTATCGTATTTCTGTACATTCCCGATGTATTGACAAAGCTAAGCAAAGATTAGGCCAAAAATTAGATGAAGTTTCATAATATATAGTTTTTTGACCCAGCATTGCTTTATACGCGATACACACAGGGGACATGTGTGCATTTTTTACCATCGAACGGAAAATGCCACGTCACTTAAAAAATGTCTAAACTAATTTTAATATACACTTTATTCAAGATAAAAAAACACGGAATTGATCATTTTGGCTTTAGTGTTACACTGGCATAATGCTCGATATTAAAAAAAAAAAAAAAAAAAAAAAAAAAAAAAAAAATAATAATAATAATAATAATAATAATAATAATAATAATAATAATTTAAAAATAATAAACAAAAATACACAACACATTCACACACATACAATCACACCCTCCCCCCTGCACACACACAAAAACAACAACAACAACAACAACAAAAGGGAAACCTTTACTTGCTTTACAAGGTGCTAATAAAATATGTTAAAATGCATAATTGTTTACATCGGTTAAAAAATTGAAGTCCATCAATGTCATGAATATATTATAAAACATACACATATTACGCTTCGATATGAGCAATAAACATGTTAGTAGGATATCTAGCACATAACCTACGAATTATGTATCGGTCAGCGCTCTGATTCATTAACCGATTACACCATTTAAGTACAATAATAAATTGCATGTCATGTCTGAGGTGTGCATTTTGACGAAGATCTACGCCCCATTTATTGTAATATTTTACAGAGCCCTGTGAAATTACTTACATATGTTGCTAAGAGAATATTGTAGCAAAATAGCGAGCCATATAATAAGATAATATTACCATTATCATTATTATCATTATCATTATCATGATTATGATAATATTTACCATTTCCACTCTTGTTGATTTTAGTTGCACCATTTGATACCGCTGAGACTTCACTGACAACAGGTAGTAGTGTACTCCTGGTATTTACGACAGTCCTGGCCATAAACATCGTCATCCTCGCGATGCTGCTGTAAGTTGATTCTATCTTAATCACTGTTCGATACTTAAGAATGTGTATTGCTAATAATGCATTTAGTCATTTCAGTATTAATATTAGTTGACTATAAGCAAGTTATTATGCAATATCATCACTTTACTTAGTTGAAATGTATTTGCATATTAATGAACTAGAGCTGATGCACGTACGCGAGCCGTACGTTTAATTAGATGGTCCTGATACCTTGGGTATGTTAAATAAAACAAGGACTACACGCAGATACACATTCACATCATTGATCTTTGTAGACGGGATTGACTTCAGGGTGGTATAACCCAATGTATTGTATGTTGTTGGTTTCATGTTTGTTATTCTACCAGTCGAACCGATAACAATGTTGTCACCTTAGCGATGTGATTTTGAGGCGTTGAATCTGGTAGCGATGTTCCAAACGCTCATTATTAATACCGCTAGATTACCATAGTTTGGATAAAGTACCCCGTCCACTTGATTCTCTTCACAACTATTATCTTGAACGCCGACCTATATCAAGTATTAAGCAGCCATTATGAATGGATTAAACTCAACTCCATTATCATAATTGCAAAAGTAACACCATCGACATTCAATAATGTCTACCCCCTTTTTTTCTTGTTCTGAAAGGGTTCGTAGAAGACGTTTAGTGAAACAGAAGCAATCAAAAGAGAAGGATCCCCAACGGAACGAAATAACCGAATCTGATAATGGGTCACAAGCCAAGCGAGCTTATACAACAAGCTAGTGTGACGCGTACTTTTCAGAAGATTCGCTGTTGAAATCTGTGACAGACTGACCAATCGAAGAAGTTGTGGTTGTTGTTGTTTTGCTGTTTTTTTTGTTTTTTTTTGTGTGTGTTTTTTTTTGTGGAAAGTAGACTTAGAAGCGCACGTCTCAAATCGTAGCCTAGCAAATGCATTGTTTTGGATAGCAGATGTGAACGTGAAAGACTCCCGATGTCTGCCGTGATGATTGTATAAACTTGTCTATTAGTACAACTACTACTACTAGTACTACTACTACTACTACTACTACTACTACTACTACTACTACTACTACTACTACTACTACTACTACTACTACTACTACTACTACTACTTTTACTACTACGACTGTTTAAATGGCAATCCTAGTTTCTGAAAATAGATTCAGAATTATGGACGCATCATTACGCAATACGTCTCCTAGATAAGTCATTGTTTGGCTAACTTAAGAAAGCGAAAGTTACTGTTTCCCTTTGTAATGTAGAAGACAATGTGTAGTTAAATTAAAGTCAGATAAACACGTTTAATTAACGGGAAGTGCATTCGATGCAAAGTACATCTTTATAAAAAAATGTGATGTCATTCATATATCTTTAACAACGAACGGCCCATTCATGAAATAAAACACGTTTTACGTTTAATGGGAGGTAACTCGAATGTAATTTATTTGATATTACTCAGACGGTCGACTCGTCTTCAATATTATTTAAACATATTTAAGTATATATCATGGATGTCGCAGCTCTTCGGATCTTCTGATGCTGTGTTCCATTACCTCCAACATGCCTTACTTTGTTTGGACTTGTCCATATTCTTACGGCTGTGGACTGGCTATTTTGGACGAAGTAAATAATCGAATATTTTTGAAAAAGTTCTCCGTATGCATATGCTCTGCTATTTTAGAATGGGTGGAGACATTACATGGTCTCATGAATTAACACAATTGTTTTGAGAATATTCGCGAGTATTCCCTTTTTTCTTACCTAAGCCTCTGTTCGAATAGGGCTTACATATTCCCGACCTACCATTAAGAGCCGTGATGGTTTATACATTACAATCAAGAGATGACACAAGAAAGGAATGTCCTGTTGTTTTTTGTCTGTTTTGTTATGTGTGTTTGTGTATGCGGGTGGGCGTTATTTTCTGTGTTTGATGTCATATTATCTCTCGAACAAACACACATTCCCTATTCTGCACACTGCTGTCACTAGAAATTGTTTATCCCATATGTGCTTAACGAAATAACAAATACTCAGTTTGTGCTGTCTGTTGTTTTATATAGTGTTTCCACTAGCAATGCAAATGTTGGATCAACTAAATGAACCAGTCATTTTTTCCTGATGTTCCTACGGACCACTGCTGTATGTTTCTGCTTTGCGGCCAGTTTCAGATTGTATTAACGCACGCACGCACACAAATCCATACACTTCACACCACAAACTGGTATGACTAGCTTATTGTAGTGTCACAACCACCGCAAGCGTAGAGTATGTGTCGTTATGCATTACATTCCAATCGTGTGTAAACGTCTGCTATTCTTGATTGGTACCGGCTCCGATGAAATGTTGGACCTTAACTAGTACAGGTGCAACTAACATGATACAGCGAGTCGCTCGATGCGTTAAAAAGACAATGTGCGCTGTGCTATAAATAGAAATGGGATTTTCCTAACACAGATACAACGTGGTGGGTCGATCGATAGAGCCCGTTTAAACACGCCGCAAAAGGATAGGTTAAACACTATTTAAATGTTTAATATATTACAAGTACCTACAGTTATTTGCTGTTTTGTCACCGAAGCAGTTGTAAAATTATTAAGTATTCATTTGGTTTGCTATGCTATTTTAGCATACGTTTAACATATTATTGCCATGGATACGATCACATTTAGTCTGATTTTATTTTGATTTTGTCGGACTGCCATATTTGTATATTAACTTTTAACGTTAACCCAACATGCAAACAGATGTAACCAGTTTTCCATTGTTAAGCAGCCTAATTTTTTTGCCTCATCTCCCTTAGTGTATAATGGCGGCTCTAAGCAATGTAACCTCTTAAAGGAAACCATTGTGTAAACTTGTATTGTTGGGTATTTATCTAGCTAAATTACGGAGCAAAATATTTGAAAGGAAACAATTGTATAAACATAAACAAACAGGCACACAGTACAATGCTTGAAGGAATAGTTCAACGAGGATCTACAAAAGGGAAAGCACGTGAAGACTTAAACGATTTAAAAACAGGGTATTTGTTTTGTAATTAGATCAAGAGGTATTTGATTTGTAACAGGATCTAGGCATATTTGTTTTGATATTGGGTCGAGGCGTATTTGATTTGTAAAAGTAACAATGCATATTTGATTTGTAATTGGATAATGACGTATTTGATTTGCAATTGAAACGAGACGTATTTGATTTGCAATTAGATCTAGGCGTATTTGATTTGTAATTAGATCGAGACATCTTAACGGGGATCGGACTCGTTTATTCGTCATGACATGCCTGGTAAAAAAGGGAACCGTTGCAGAGATTGCGATAGGTTATTTTTCCTGTTTAATGCCACAATTAAAACATATATAATAAACAATACTTGTAGGAGTGGTTCTCATGTAACCATTAACCATAAACATCAATGGCAATGGTAACAGTGTACTCTTAAACTCTAATAAAACAGTTGAAAGGGAAACAATATCGGAACTAAAATTAATTCGCAATTATGCGATTTATATGAGGATTTAATCAAGGTACTTATTAATATGCCTACCTCTTTCTGTGTTGAACAAACTCTTTTTTCAGATCATCAGTATAAGGAATGCACATCCTTTGAGAGGCACTTTCCTAATTTACCTATTACCAATACACCATATTACGTGCATAGCTTTATTTTATCAACTTGACTCTGAGGAGTATTATATATGTATGTATATCAGGTCTAAATCGCATAAACCAGGATACACAAACAGCACGATACAATTTACTTTTACACAGATGGTGAAGTGACAAGTTTTAAAAGCTTATTGATGTTTAAGTGTCAGACCAAATTCTTCAAATACAGGCTTTTCATAAGATGGTACACTTCACAATTATCCCGCGTATTGTGGTTGTTGTTGTCGTGGCATGTCTACTAGTTGTACTGATTATTGGAATCATGGATTTACAACGCGAAAATACGTGTGTGTGTAGTAATTAAAGTAGAACCCACATAATTTCAACTAAATAAAGGATATATTAATTTCGTATAATATTTTAATATTTCAAAATGTATGAAATGTCTATGCATGCATAAATTGTGTTATCAATATATATGTTGCTTGCTTCTCTAAATATAATTAAATTTATGGATTTGTGATAAAATGATTTTTGATTTATAATTAACCTATTCTTGAGGTTTCAATGGCTTGGTAGCATATTTTTATTTCGCTTAAAAAGATGAATATATCTTCTGCCTTTCACCTAGTTGTTCAGTCTAGAAACATGTTAATGACTGCCAGCCGACGAGCAGGCGCATTACATTAGCGTAATTCTCGTTCGGTACAGCATAACAATTTTAACTTTAAAAGTATTTTTAAGTATATTAATTTGAGATCTTATTCTACAATATCATCTGCCATGAAATAACCAGGAAAAAAGCAATAATACAGATAATGGTATCATGTCTGGCTAAGTTTGTTTCATACTTCCTAAAAATATTTGAAATATATGGGTTAGGCAATCATTTGATCCGTGTATGCGTTATTCATACAGCTAATTGCCAAATGCTATTTACGGCATACACATTATACCCGCAACAGGGACGATGACATAGTCTTGTTGTCCAATGTCCCTTTACATGAATCATCTTGACAATGTCAGTAACCAAGTATAGTTTATTCACCTATTTAGACACAGAAATCCTGCATGCGTCATTGCACATCCACAAAACATTTTCGCAGTGTGAGAGATAGTGCTCACAAAGCATAATTGTCCAATACGTATTCATACAAACAACTTGTTCGTGCCTATCGATGGATCGATAGAATTTTAGAACACTATGAAAACAAAGCTATGTATACCTCGGCATTACAAAATGTCCATTTTATTATGTTAGTCATTTTTTTGAAAATCGATGGATACAACGTGTTTCATTGATTCAATACATATACATTTGGCTTTCTTCATTTACTTTTCGATCTCTCTGTTATTTTTGGTTGTTTTGATTTTCTTTCGTAACAATTGGCCAGAAATCATGTAACATAGAGTATCATCTAAATTAAATGAAGCGTATTATCTTATAATTATGTGTTCAACTTTACTTTGTTGAAGGTAAAACCAATATTTCAGTAGTATTATATATCGTCGATATTAAGTGCATACCCGCAAACTGGTCCATTTAAAACTATAAAATAGCAAGTAAATATTGAAATCAACATATTCATCACACACGTGACGAATCGAATATACTCTGTGAAAATGAAACATGTTTAAGGATGTAGGACCTTTGCCATGGATGAACTTTTGGTGCAAATTTTAACGTTGAATAGTAACTCCATACCTAGTCGTGTGTGTATTGAGATAAAGATCTTATTGTACGCTCACACAAACATGTTCCCACGGGGGGTAGATAATCCTTTAAAGTCACACTGTCCAAAAGCAGTTGGAAAGCACATTACTAAAACCAAAGTTTACTATATCTCGCCAGGTATTATGTTAATGGGTTTGAACTGTTACAAACGATATGACAATATATTAATTATTTTAATAATCTATAAATACATGTATATCCCGTGTTTGTATAGCATAGTGATCTACTTTGTGTTTTTTAATTTTATTTTGTTTTCACATGTATTGTACGATGATGTACTCTGAACAACTCTGAATGAATATTTGTTCTGTTCATTGATTAGGTACATGAGGATCTATTAACCTAGTGTCAAAATGTTAGCCCTCTGTATCCTACACACTATCGGTTCTTGGGGACAGATAGAGGTTTGCCATACCGCTAGATATTTGATCATCTTCTTTGACGGCCTCTGTTTCTTTGGCGACTTCTTGGACAGGTGCCGCCCTAGCGCCGTAACAAGACTTTTGTACAATACGTGAGTATGAGGTAGGTATTTGTGAATGTTGTTTAAAACCGCACTTAAACTGCAAGCATAACAAATATGAATATTAACATAGAGAAATATACAGGCCAACAGACATACTGACAGGTAATCAGAGAAACACACACACCGAACAGGATAATAAGAAAAAGCAACATATTCTAGAAAGAGATCTCACATTATAACTATGTTCAATGAAGTCTCATAACAACACTAATCAAATGTTAGTGTGACTAGCAATTTAATTTATTTAAGCGAAATAAAATATATGCTACCAAACCATTGACACCTCATGAAAAGGTTAATTATAAATCAAACATCATTTTTTATCACAAACACATAATTGAACTATATTTAGAGAAGCAAGCAGCATATATATATTGATAACACAATTTCTGAATGCGTAGACATTTCACATATTTTGAAATATTAAAATATTATTCTAAATTAATATATCCTTTTTAGTTAAAAGTATGTGGGCTCTACCGTAATGACTAGAATATGCACTTATTTCTGGATTGAAAATCCATGATTTCAATTATTAAAACAACTAGACATGCCACAACAACAACCACAATATGCGGGGTAATTGTGAAGTGTTCCATCTTATGAACAGCCTATATTTGAAGAATTTGGTCTGACATTTAAAGCTATTAAAACTTGCCACTTCACTATCTGTGAAAGTAAATGGTAGTGTGATGTTTGTGTATCCTGGTTTATGAGAATTAGACCTGATATACATACATATATAATACTGCTCAGAGTCAAGTAAATAAAACAAAGCTATGTACGTAATACGGTTAATTAGTAATAGGAAAATTAGGAAAGTGCCTAACAAAAAATGTGCAATCCTTATACTTATGATCGGGAAAAAAGTATTTGTTAAACACAGGAAGAGGTAGACATATTAATAAGTACGTTGATTAAATTTTAATAAGCATCACTAAAATGCGAAGTATTTTATTTTCAATATTGTTTCCCTTAAGAGTACACTGTTACCATTGCTTGATGTTTATAGTTACTGGTTACCTAATGTACCGTTCAAACTTTACATAACCCTTTTCTTCAAGACCAATGCCCTTATTCTCTACTTAGTAGTTTTTATTTATATAAAGCCCAAATGCACGTAAAATGAATCTGACAGTTATCATTTAGTACATACATTTATTAAAAGAATTCAGAAAAATACAATAGTAAGCGAGCATATGTCACATAGGGGTATGAGACGATCTGCATTATGATGAGTCGATGACGTCATTGCGTTGACTTCGATGACGTTATCAATCAAAAACCTGTTTTGCACTAGTGTAATATAACATCATATACAATGGGTTTATTGGCTGGAAAAGCAAGGTGAATCGTGTGATGGGAAAAAGGTTACAGTATCAGCAGATTATATTGTAAAATTGGGTCGATCGTTCCTTTATTTACATGTATATCGAGTACCTTGACAGTATTTAAGACAGATCACCTAACTGACTATCCGACAGGTTACCTACACCATATAACACTATTTTCCCACGATGTCTAGAAATGTATGCATAATTTCTGCATAAATGTATACTTAAGTCTGAGTAAAGACGATTTTGAACACTACTTACATGTGTGAACACTTACTCTAAGTGAACATTATTTTCAAATGGAAAAATAAGCACGAAAGTGATCTCTGCTAAAATTAGATACCGACGCCATCTTGGACTAACCGATTGACGGTATAACACGATCTCAAATGTAAGCTGTCACGTGGTTTCCTTAGTTTAAAAATAGATGTCGCTGCAGCGTGACTCAGATTTGAACTATTTATTGTAATGACGATTTTGGTGTAATGCTTCACTTTTCCTACAGATCCATAAACAGTTTTTTGTATGACCTTTTCATGTTACAATGAATTTGTTTATTTGATAAAAATATATGTTGCAAACTGTCAGATACCACCTTACATATACGAATAAATATAAGCTATCAAACAATAGACATAATAAATACAGCATAAGTTCGACGAAAAACGGCGAAAAACATTGTATTAAATACCTTTATATCTAGCAAGAATATTACACATTAAGTTTATATTTATAAACACAACCAATATCAATGAGGCAGCGTCTACTTTTATATATTTGTTACCCACATAAATGCATACAAAAAATACCATATGCTCTGTCAAGATAATATATTTCTCAATCCAGAAAGTGTTTTTTTTTTCCTTTCAAAAATAGTTTTTGTATTGAATTACTTTCATTATATTTTAAACCAACTGCAGGAAAGGCTTCTTAAAATATATCATTATTACTGTTACTATTTAATTTTACGATTTGAACTGAGTGCAATTCCACATTACATGTTTCTTTATTAGTGTATGCTACCAATTTTAAATATTCAAGTTATTGACCTAGGTTAAACATAAATAAATACTAGAGTCCAGAGACATGTTGTGTGTGTGTGTGTGTTCTTGTTTGTTTGTTTCTCTAAAATCCGATGTTTTCACTCGTGTTTTTTATTAATTTCACATTTGGCACATCTGACGTACGAAGTCATGGTTGACGTCATTAAAAAAAACACAACAAAACATAACAACAACACAAAAAACATTAAAAAAAAACACAAAAAACAACAACAAAACAACAACAACAACAAAGATCGCGATATTGAATCTATACAATTTACTCTTCCATATACAATGACATGTCTTACATTATAACATTTGTTTGCGTTGTCAAAAAATCTCTAACTATGCTCCTAGTTAAATCTATCGCTATTTCTTCTCTCATATGACATATTATCACATATGCAATTGTAGCAACACACGTTTTCGTCTTGTCCATCTTGGGTACATTCTGGAATAAGTACATCATTGTCAGGCCTGAATGCATTGTACTTAAGTCGCACATAAACAACTGCCAACACAGATGATTTTATTCATCGTCAACTTTTGAGAAACTCTTGAGTATGTGGTCTACAGATTGTTTCACCCATTTAGATCGTTCAGTGACTAACATATAAACTGTTAAAACACTGCTATTAAGTCTTAATATGGCATTAGTAATTGTCATGTTTGTTAGATAGTCTTATTCATGAAGACAACATTGTAACTTGTGCAGTGTTTCGGTCGTAAAAGTTCTCCCCATGCATGAACTATAAGTTACCATTTAATTCACCGTATAAGTATCTCAACATTAAAAGGAATTATACAACCATTTGAACTTCTCTGGTCGTGTTTTATTAAAAACGAGACATGCACAATCACCATTTGTGTATCTTTCTTTTAGTAGACACATACTTCTCCCTAATCTAAACACTATGTGGACATTATTGTTCAATAGCGTCTTAAACAATTGAAGAACATTTCAGAGCTTTTTTATTTTTAATTCAAAATCGTTTTTCCGTTTACTGTTTGTATTTGCCTATGACCTCAGTAAGTGCGATGTTACAACTCTTAAAAAAGTGTGAATTAACACTGTCCTTCATTTCTTTGCAGATAGACCGTTCCAAGGCGATTACTGTTGGTGTGCTCTTTTCGTAAAATGATTCATCACAGATTTGTTCTTATTTTTGCACTTGGCTTGCAAATGAATACTTTTGAAGAGTTCCTTTTAAGAGTTTGGTTTATGTTGCAACGTTCATAGGATTTTGTCGTATGTTATTATTGATATACATGTACAACGCTGCCATCGAGGCCATTCGCATAATGTTGAAGTTCGTGTTTTTATACAATTGTTTCCTTCCAAGTATTTGCTCAGTAGTTTAGCTGGATAAATACCCAGCAATACCATTTACACAAGGGTTTCCTTTACGACGTCATATTGCTTGGAGCCGCCATAATACACTGAGGGAAATGAGGCAAAAAGTTAGGCGGATTAACAATGAAAAACTGGTAACATCTGTTTGCATGTTTGCTTAACGTTAAAAGTTAATATACAAATATAGAAGTCCGACAAAATCAAAATAAAATCAGACACAATGTGATAATATCCATGCCAATAGTATGTTAAACGTATACTAAAATAACATAGAAAATCAAATGAATAATTTCTTATTTTACAACTGCTTCGGTTACAAAACAGCAAATAACTGTAGCTACTTGTAATATATTGAAAATTAAAAGAGTGTTTATCCTAGCCTTTTGTGGCATGTTTAAACGGGCTCTATCGATCGACCCACCACGCTGTATCTGTGTCAGGAAAATCCCATTTCTATTTATAGCACAGCGCCCAATGTATTTTTAACGCATAGAGCGACTTGCTGTATCAAGTTAGTTCTACCTGTTCAAGTTAAGGTCCAACATATCATATTTCATCGGAGTCGGTACCGATCAAGAATAGCAGTCGTTTACACACGATTGGAATGTAATTCATAAAGACATACACTCTACGCTTGCGGTGATAGTGACACTACTATAAGCTAGTCATACCAGTGTGTGGTGTGACGTGTATGGGTTTGCGTGCGTGCGTGCGTTAATACAATCTGAAGCTGGCCGCAAGCAGAAACATACAGTAGTAGTGCGTATGGAAATGTGATCATTATGACGCTAAATATAGCGGCATAACATAGAACTCCACAGTTCCCGAAATTAAAGCTTAGCCTGTGGAAACGCTAGTAAGATTTATTATGCGTATTGCTTATGTTACTTATACTCTGGATAGTCTGACTAAATGTTTGGTTGAATTAACTCGCTTTCTGATAATGAAACAGCAATACTAAATGGTTTACAACCAGTATTTATATACACTAGACCTAAGTAACAAATGGGACATAACTGTGCTATCACGTATATGTGATCGATAACCAGCATATATTCATCCCCTTGCATTGTATATTGTTCAGATATTAATAAATTTGTAAACAAGAACGATGGGTACTAAGGTGGTTTCTACATAAATAAAGTCGACCTATTGAGAACTAATCTACGTCACCATATTAAAAGCAATCTTAGTATGAACATGAACAACATATACTTTCATAACAGTATGCTAAAAAGTAGTACGTATATAGATCGGGAATGTTACACCATATGTAAGTTAGGGTAGACTTGCAAATATATCATGTCCATTCCTAGCGTCCTTCCGCGCATCACGCTCATTATTGTGTTAGAGTTAATACATTACCTGAAAAGCATAAGGCCAGTAAGAACGTTAAATCTGATCAAATAGAGTAATGTTTTGATCCCATGTCTTTGTATGCATTGATCATATGATATCTTTCTTTAATCAGTATGTTTAATATAAATAAAATGATGGTGGTCCTGACTTTATCACGTTTAAGTGTCATACAACTAATATAGGAATAAGTACAGTTGCCTCGAAATTTAAAGAGTTCTTACAGAGAGCTAAGTTTAAAAATACCGTCAAGGCGATGATATATGTTGCATGTTTACATGTAGTTTAATGATACAGTTGTCTTTACGCCATTTTAAAACATCGATGTAAATCCTTTCAATAATAGCAATATCATCGAATTTAGCAGATACATACTTAAACTTCTCCAATAATGTATCACCTTTACGTGATGTATGCTTAATGCTTCAATGTTCAAATACTGTCATTAGGAACACCACACGCATATAAAAAACGTATCATATTTTTTAATCAAATCCGTCTTGGAACAAACTCTTAATGAGTAACGCCATAGTATTTCAACACTGTTAAAAAATGGGGATTTAAAGAGGACTAGGTTAAGTAAGGAGCAACTAGAAATTAACATGAGGATGGTTTCAAATGGAACACTGCGAAAACGACTTTAACATGAAGAGAAAAGTTTACCCGAAATTCGTATCAGGACAAAATGACTGGTTCATTTAGTTGATCCAAGATTTGCATTGCTAGTGGAAAAATAAACTATATAAAACAACAGACAACACAAACTGAGTATTTGTTATTTTGTTTAGCACATATGGGATAAACAATTTCTCAACAATTAATCGTTGCTTTTTAAGGCATCAACATGTCTTCCAAAACTGTGCTTGTTCTGATATAAACTGTTAACCCTAAACAATTTCTAGTGAAACAAGACAGCAGTGTGCAGAATAGGGAATGTGTGTTTGTTCGAGAGATAATATGACATCAAACAAAGAAAATAACGCCCACACGCATACACAAACACACACATAAAAACAGACAAAACACTACAGGACAGTCCTTTCTTGTGTCATCTCTTATTTGTAGTGTATAAACCATCACGGCTCTTAATGGTAGGTCAGGAATATGTAAGCCGTATCCGAACAGAGGCTTAGGTACCTATGGCTTCGATACTTGTATCCCGTAGGAAACAATAATATAACTGTGTGCATGAAGTCGAAGCTATTACTACGTGTTTATAAAAAAGAATACTCGCGAATATTCTCAAAACAATTATGTTAATTCATGAGATCATGTAATGCCTCCACCCATTCTAAAATAGCATAGCATATGCATAGGGAGAAGTTTTGAGAAACATCCGATAATTTACTTCGTAAAAAATAGCAAGTCCACAGCGTAAGAATATGGACGAATCCAAACAAAGCAACGCCTGTCGGAGGTAATGGAAAAAGGCATCAGAAGATCAGAAGTTCTGCTAAATCCCTGATGCAGACTTAAATATGCTTTTAATATTGAAGACGAATTGAACATCTGAGTCATATAAACTAAATTGCATTCGAGTTACCCCCATTTAACATAACACGTGTTTTATTTCATGAAGGGGCCTTTTGCTTTTAAAGTTATATGAATGCCATCACATGTTTTTTAAAGTTCCTACTTTGCATCGAATACACTTCCCTTTAATAAAACTTGTTTATTTGCCTTGAATTTAAATACACGTTGTCATCTACATTATAAAGGAAAAAAATGCCATTTAATCAAAACACACGCATGCCTTTGTTGGTTTGATTAATGGTGTTTATATTTAGTAAAACTGCGTGCACAGTTTGTGGATTTTTTTGTATTTGCTCACAATAAAGTTGATGCTTTAATTGCCTGTTAAAGCATTTGTGTGCAATTAATAATTACATTTGTTTTGATAGGTATTTGAAACATACTGCACAAGCTTTCACACCACCAATAGTAACACTACAAACATGCATTGTGTCATAACTCATACACTTTTTTTCGACCCCTCAACAAAGGTTCGGATCCGTGTAGTAGTAGTAGTGGTAGTAGTAGTAGTAGTAGTAGTAGTAGTAGTAGTAGTAGTAGTAGTAGTAGTAGTTGTAGTAGTAGAAGTAATAGTAGAAGTAGTAGAAGTAGTAATAATAATAGTAGTAGTAGTAGTAGTAGTAGTATAAGTAGTATAAGTAGTAGTAGTAGTAGTAGTAGTAGTAGTAGTAGTAGTAGTAGTAGTAGTGGTAGTAGTAGTAGTAGCAGTAGTAGTAGTAGTAGTAGTAGTAGTAGTAGTAGTAGTAGTAGTAGTAGTGTCAGCATTATCATCCCATTGCTTATACAAATTATAACTAAAATGATCTGTTGTGAATGAGTTAGTATATATATGAATGTTCTGCGTGGGATGCGTTCAGAGTAGAACTGTGTGCCTGTTGTGTCAGACTGCCCATAACACTCTATGTAGTGACACAGACAATTAAAGTGCATTTAAACTGTATGAACACAATAGCAAAATAAACAAACATAAACATTCTTTCTATTGACATGCTGTGATATGAATATAGTGGTGCTATCTGTTGGTACAGGTTACGCATTGGCATGATAATGGTCCACATCAGTATGCCTCATGTGGCTATTCTGGTACCTAGTACTTGTAAGTCAGGCGTGCCAAGGTAAGATTATATTCAAATTGCAAAGCAAATGTGCGCATACTCTCATTATATTTTAATAAATTCATGCGCACTGCTTCCTTAAGGATATGCATTGATGTTTTGTTTTATTGTTAGAGATAATATTTAGTCAAGTGTGCATTCAATCAGAATATTTAGAGAATACTTAACGTTAGAATCTGGTATAAAAAATCGCACACACTCTTGCCATATCGTTATATTTTACTGTCATAATTGTCATGTAAATGTCGCAATACTTGGGCCAGGAGAGTTCTCATTTACATCAATTGCTTGTGGAAATCGCATACCCTTACTTGTCTTTGTTCGACTCTTAAATTCTAAATGATCCATATTTATCTTTGGTTCACCTGTTGCACCTCGGTCAGCTAGTTTGTCAACTGCACTTTGAAAGGCTAATTTTGACATGCACATTAGATAGAAATACACACACACACACGCATAATAGCGCGCACACACACACGCGCGCACACGCACAAACGCGCAAACACACACACACACGCAAACACACACATACACACCACCACCCACTTCTGTAACTAGCTTCATATCCGTAGTGACAATACCACCGCAAGTGAAGAGTATTTGTCTTTATGAATTGCATTCCAATCGTGTGTAAACGACTGCTGCTTTGGATACGGTATCGACTCTGATAAACTATGATAATAGTTGGTCCATAACTGGCACAGGTAGACCAGATACATAGGCATTGTGTTATGAACAGAAATTAAGTTGGCCTACCACTACCAGAGACAGCTTGGTTGGTCGATCGATAGGGCCGGATTAACCACGCTGACAAAGATCAAAATAAATACTCTTTTAATATTCTTTTTGATTTACGCAGCTACAGTTAAGTGCCGTTTACCAAGCAGTGGGTTAATGATAATTTTTCATTTATTTATTTATTTGTCTATCCTATATTTGTATACTTTTTTAAATAAAAAAATAAATAATATCATGTTTTTTTTCTGAGTCGGACAGCTGTGTTTATATATTAATTACTAACGTTTGGCAAAGAGCTGTAACCAGTTTTGCATTGCAAATCCACCTTACTGACTCATTTTCCTTTGTGTAATATGTCGGCTGAAAACCCGTCCTCGTCCTATGGGACACCGGGATATGTAAATTGCTATTGCTATTTAACCAGCTAAAGTATTGAGCAAATACTTGAAAAAATACTTGAAAGAAAACACGTGTATAAAGACAAGAGCTTCGACATATACGTATACGAATGGCCTAAATTCACCGACGAGAGCATTGCTAATAATCCCCAAAAGAACATACCACAAATTACTATGAGCATTGTAACATATGTCAATCTCTGAAAAGGCATACGACAAAGGAACGTGCATGCAAACCAAATGCAAAAGTAAGAACAAATATGTGATGAGCAATTTAACAAATTAACAAAAAGACAAACCCAACAGTTACCGCCTTGAAAATGTCAGTCAGCACAATACCCACTTGTGTGCTTAAACTGGTTTATCGAGGAACAACGTCCAATGTCCATAAAATGAAACATACGTAACACTCATTATAGGGTGAATGAATTGGCAACATAGATAACATGCACGGGGAGATCTTTTTACGACCGCCACACTGCATATGTAGCATTGCTGTTATCATGAATTAGAATAAGTGACAAAGTCCGTTGAGCTTAAAACCAGAAGTTGAAAAGGCGCAAGATAAAAGGTATTCAGATGCAAGGCCAATGTAAATGTAAGAACAAATCTGCGATGAGCCATTTAACAAAAGGAGCATACAAAACAGTTACCGCCACGGAACGGTCAATTGACAAACGGGTCCGTCTGGTAAAGCCGGTTTTACAGAGCTATCAGCTCACTTTTAAATGGGTTTATGAAATCAAAGATAATAAGAAAATCTAATCTATTTGAATAAAAACAATCCAAACGCTGACGTTTTCTTTGATAACTTAGGTCTAATGCACTGACTTGAATTGAGAAATGAGGTTCCGATACTATAAAGAAGAGAGAGAATCAGTATTTCTTCAGAAAAAAACACACAGGAATGATGATTGAAATTTAATTATTGTGTTGCCTCAAGAACATGTAAACGGCCATAGACGTGTAAATGGTTGTAACTGTTTATGTGAACATGGTATTGAGATACACACTGCAAAAGTACGTGTGTTGTATTCATTCAGAAGATTATATGACAAACATGGCAATTTCTATGGCTTATTTAGTAAACCAGAAGGATTAGTTTCATGTAAAGTTTTTATCATATATTTATGTAGATGGTCATACTTATATGGAAATCAAAACACGCCCAATAATTACAAACACTTGATAGAATTGTTTTAACATGCTGTTTGTAAGTATGACTCACTCAAGGATCATAAAATGCTAAACAACGTGCAGACCACTTACTCACCAGTTTCTCAAATATCGACCTTGATTTTGGGCGTACATTAAAGTACACTGTTGTGTCAGTGATCACAAAACGTAAAACAACGTATAGACCATTTACTCAACAGTTTTTTTTTTAGTATGGACCAAGATTTTAAGCGTACATTTAAGGTCACTGTTTTGTCAGTGGTTTATATAGCACTTGAATATACTGCATGTAAGCTTGGCATCGGTGTACTTATCCCAAAATGTACGCAGGTTGGACAAGAAGAAATCGTTCGTTGCACCATTTCCCAAACACAATTGCTCTATTCGGACGGCATATCTACACATAACAAAATTTACAATCCCTCTTCCATCATATACACAAACATGTACCGTGATATAACGCTGCCAATCATGAAGCAAACACGTAATACGTTGTTCAATTTATTACGTGCTATAATAAATGGACGATGTGCATACTTTTCAATGAAATCTTAATTGTTTTAGATGTAATAAGAACAACGTACAAACAACAAAACAACAACAATCCGAACGCATAACAACAACATCACTCTTATTATGCTTATTTGTATCCAATTGATATTGAAAACATGGAGATTATATGTTTTATCTTGTAATGAAAAGAATTTGAGTATGTATGCATGTACGCATGTATGCATGTACGCATGTATGCATGTATGCATGTATGCATGTATGTGTGCATGTATGTATGTATGTATGTATGTATGTATGTATGTATGTATGTATGTATGTATGTATGTATGTATGTATGTATGTATGTATGTATGTATGCATGTATGCCTGCATGTATGTTTGTATGTATGTATGCATGTATGTATGTATGTATGTAGGTATGCATGTATTTCTGTATACATGTATGCATGTTTGCATGTATGGAAGTATGTATGTATGTATGTATGTATGTATGTATGTATGTATGTATGTATGTATGTATGTATGTATGTATGCATATGCATATGCATGCATGAATGCATGCATGCATACATATGTATACATGCATGTGTGTATACATGCATGTATGTATGCATACATGTATGCATGCATGTATGTATATATGTTTGTATCCATGTGTGCATGTATGCATGTATGCATGTATGCATGTGTGCATGTATGCATGCATGTATGTATGTATGTATGTATGTATGTATGTATGTATGTATGTATGTATGTATGTATGTATGTATGTATGTATGTATGTATGGATGGATGGATGGATGTATGTATGGATGGATGGATGGATGGATGGATGGATGGATTCATTGATGCAAGGATGAATGTATACCGATATTTAAAAATGCAAAAAAAAACACATGTATTCACATGCAAGCCATATATGAGCTCACACATATTTGACGAGTTTTTTTTACAAAAAGAGCAAACCCGACATTTACCCCCTTGAAACGGTCAGTCGGTAATGCGGACCGACTGGGGTGCTTAAACTGGTTTTACTGAGCTCTTACCTCGCACTTCCGGATGGGTTTATCAAATGCAAGCAATTTAACGAAAATCTTTTGAATACAAAATGTCCAAGTGGCTGCCCTAATTTGCACTTACTCTTCGTTATCAATAAGTGTCAAAATGTCGTTGTTTTTGTTGTTGTTGTTTTTATTTTTATTTTTTTTCGTTTTATTGATGTGTTTAGTGTGACGCTTTGAGACTATACCTGTAACCTACATAGCCTCTTTACGCCTTCAAGTGAGATTACTGGACTTCGATATCTGTAACGTATATGGAAAATGTCCACAACCCTGGTGGCTATGTAATCTGACAGAACACATGTTTTGAAAAGTCGTAATACAGTTCTATACAAAGGGATGCGTATACTAAACAGCAAGGCTTTAGCTCTTACATTTTCTGGGAAGAATATTTCATATATTTACAAACAGAAACATGTAAAGAAAATGGTCACGCCGTTGGCAGCCATGCTAGTTTTAATACCACCATTATTTAAACATGTTCTTCTCCATTGTCGCTAAAGCTTCTGAGGAAATTTAGTTGAATTTAGGCCAATAGTTTAAGAGATTTTAGAGGAGATGTTTAAAAACAATGACGGACACATTTTGTCGCATGATGGATTATCACAATATAACGTATTGGGCAGAGGCCTAGGTGAGCAAAAAATAAACTACCTACACATGAAGGACCTCAAAATACATCTGGGTACACCTAAATGGTCCAGTCAATAATTTGATACGAGAGGCCGAAATGTTCTATGTCACTAAGGAATGAAGAGCAGACAGTTAGTTTGTGGCCCAGAGTATGCACTAAATCATCAAACCATTTGGCCAAGACCCTGAAGGCCGTTTTTTTTTCTTAACTGTTTGTTTGTGTTTTGTGTTTTGACGGAGAAGAATCATTTGAACAATCTTCACATAATGCCAGCAAAAGAACATGCATATACATATCAAGACTCTAGCTATTGCAGGTTTTATTCTAACAAAAATATATTCCACATTTCCTCTATAGCCTTATATGGGAAATAGCTATGACCCTGGCGGCCATTTTTATTTTGTTGCAGAATCAAATTTACTCGGACGATCTGTATCTAGTTCCACCCATTAAACATTCACACCATATATGCAAGTGAATTCTATTGCAGTGTCTGAAAAGAAGATGTTACCTATTTTCCTATATAGCCTTATGTAGAAAATGGCCACACCCATTGCGGTCAATCTTTTATGTTTGATGGATATAAAACATACCAAGTTTGCCTATCTGTAGCATCGAATTATTATATAAACTAGTAAGTTTAAAACTTTTTTTTTTGTTTGGTACGTAGATGAAAAGTTATTTCAAATGAAGCACACATTACCTAAGATTCCCTTGGTAGAACCTGTATACATATCATATTTCTTGTAAAAAATAAATCTTAATTAGTTTCCAAGCTAGTGTTGATAATAACTTAACTTTACACTTACATGGTGGTTTTGATGATATCGTAACAGTTATTATGTAGGAAATCCTCATAAAAATGGGTTAACTACTGCACGGGGCTGAAGAATCTGAAGACCTAAATATGTCTAGATCGTCGCAAAACGGGTCTCAATCTATCACAGCGAGGACTTTATAATGTTTAGAAAACCATGTCTTAGCCAATCCGTCACAATTGACCAATGTTGCATTTATACTACTATTGTCAAATAAGAAAGATCGTTGAACCACACCGCATAAAGGAAAACATGTACCTCTGATATCAGATTATATCATTTGTGACAATCGGCGGCATTCAAAATAGGGTTATGTTTGGGTTGGGTTATCGCCTACATGTAAACAAAAGATTTTTAACATTCCATTCGTCTCGGGACAAAATATGGCGTCATTAATATTTGAAAGTAAGCTAGCATATGGTTTGTGTGAGGAGGTATTTGGGACATTGTCTGAAGATATTGCGCAAAAATAATACTTCTAAATGTATGGATGTTTATACTTACATGTATTTAAATACTGTTTTAAAGTTCATGTTTGTTTGTTAATTCTCTGTACATGACTAGATGTAAATACGTGCATTTGCACATGTTCTGTTGGTCTGACTTCTTCTACTTCCAGCCGTATGCGTATCCATAAAACCATGACTAGCTTCTAAAGGTTTATGTTAAATTATATACGTTTTCACGATCAGTTTCACGAGTTACATTGTTATGTCTTTGTATCTCTACCCTTTCAGACACAAATGGCAAATATATCACGTAGACAGGCTGAACGGAGCAAGGGGCATATACGTGCACAGCTGTTTGGCTGGCAAGTTGAACGACAATGTAAGACTGACGTTTGCCATGATACAATCAAGTGTTTACATTTTTGGATTTAATATTTATAAACGTTTAAGTTTTACCTGTTCAGGTAGTTGTGTGGATGTTTGCTTGTCGGCCATGTTTATTTCACCACAAAAAACTACCGAACTTCGCACACGATATGAACTCTTTCCCCTACATTTATTTAAGCTACCATCATAGTTATCGATTAGGAATAAGGATGCCAACAGCATGTTTAAATTTGTTTCACATTTATGCGTTTCCAGGTTGCCTTTGAATGTACCCAAGTCCATGTGTACAATGCAGCTAATCTGACCAGGACACGAACAGTAGAGTTGAGCCAGGTCACCACCACGATCGCGGCCTGCTGTACTGTGCTTCTGGGTTGGAAGATAACAAATTGTACGTATACGACGTGGGTATAGGCAGACACATACTGCAGATCCGCCTAAAGAACTCCAACGGCCCGGATCTATTCTCTAGCATATACGGCATCGCCGTGAACGGTTCCGGGGACCGAGTCTTGTATGTGTCAGCACGGACGGAAAGGTCATGTTTCGTCTCTCCTAGAAGGATCTCGGCCTATTTAAAGTCAGGGATGTGATCACTGACCATCGTGGTCACGTGTTTGTCATGTGGACATCACTCACTCAACGTCATCAAGGTGACAGAGGATGATCACGTGGTTGAGAAAATCATGTCCAAGGAAGATGGGATCAAGAGTCCAGAATGCCTCAGGTACGATGTGAGATGTAAGCAGGGGCCGGCTGTTTGTCGAAGGGATCAGTGATCAACTCCAGATGGTGAAATGGATTTCAAGTTAATACGGTCTTCGTGATTAAAATAATATGCATATGAACTCAACACCGCGAGATATAGGGCATTATATCATGCAAACTTAAAATCTATTTCCCTTATAACACGTTCGACACGAACCTTTTACTTATAAGGGGCACACGTGCGAAATACAATGCGAACTACAATTTACGCAATGCTGTTAGATTGTTTCCCTTGAATATTTTATTTTACCCTGTGTACTTCCTGGTTATTTTTTTTAAATATTAACAACGGACAAAATATTAATTTATTTTTATCATTATTTGCCTAATAATTTAATAAATGTTCACTTCCCACATTCATAATACTATTGACTATTTTGTTTAAAACACGCGTTATCGTTCGATTTACATGTAGCTGTTTGCACATACATGCATAATGTCAGGCAAATATATGCACAGTCATCAATAGTTTGTCAATGATATTGTAGTCAGACATTTGTAGACGTGACCAGCAAGGCGTCGATGGCAGTAAATAGTGTATACTATCTAGTTAATCTTTAATTTGCAAAAGAGCAACACTGCATATGCTTAAATCTGTTATTTGACAACACCAACATGCTCAAGTTACACGTATCTACTTCACTTTTCCTGAATAGAAATTTGAAGTTACAAATTTCAAGTTACAGTACCCAAGTCACAAATAGTATACTCGTTTAGGATTGACAAATTACAAGTCTCAAGTCACAGTTATCAAGTCACAAATTACTAACTTACACGGTAACAATTGAAAACACCCAGACGCATAAATATAGAGGCCGCTTGTTGAACATATAACTGAAATCTGTATGACTCTCTTCATTGGAGATAAAATAGATATAGCTCAGTGGAACTCTTTGTTTTTAGCCTAATTGAGTTATTAATATATTTATTTAAAATATGCAATTTTTTTGGCTAGACAAGATATTTGTTTTCATCAAAAAGATTCAATTATATTTATTTAAATAACTATCGTACGTTTCCGGAAAACATGCTGTCCCATTCGCATTCTGATTTGTTAACACTGCATTGGAAGTGTACGACAACAACATGGGGTACGTTAGGTAGTGAATTTACTCTCCCTGGAGTCAGGTGCCTATGTTGCTTAGTTGCTATAGCAACTGTCTATGGAGCAGGAGGTCATGGGTTCATGGGTTCGATCCTCGCCCTAGGTAAGTATTTTCTTCTAGCTTACTTCTGTGCGCCAGAAGGTGTTCTTCAGATAACTCTGTGAAGTGAGAACATGATAGACACTCGTGGTTCTGTCCTGTTGATGCGTTGCTAAAATTAAGGCTGATTAAAAGCTGTCCGTCCAGGTAGATCAAGTGGTATAGCACCTGATTACGGAGAAGTGGCCGTGGGCTCGAACTGCGTCCTGTCGACCGATAATGGAACTGTGCTATCTCGGTTCACTTCTGTTAAATCGGGATGTATGCAGTAAAAGGAAAGAGGGTGGTACCATAAATATTGCGACAGTTTATAGGGGTGGTCAGAACTGAGAGATAACATACGAACAACAGATGATGTAGTCCTGTAGTTTGAGGGAAAAGTAGATACTTGTCAATATGGACTGTTTTTAATTAGTGCATGTTTATAGTACATGTCATGGATGAGTATAAATACCGTGCTGTGTTCTTCATGTGCAAATAACACTGAATAAATACTCTATCTTCTATGGTCATATCTATGCAATCATATCATAATTGCCAGTTAAGTACAGAATAGTATCCTTAAAATTGTATAGCAAAATAAATAATACATGTGCCGGATATTCTCAAGGAAGGAACTAAGGTCTTGAAAGTACACACGATTGTTGACCAGTTTCAACGATCAAGCTATCGACATGTAACAGGATATGTTCTATTTATAAATGAGCATTTCCGTGTTAGAAGCTCCACAGTCCGTTCTGATGTTGAACTGGTGTTGTGCAGTGTACATTTTACATTTGTGACCAGCTCTTTTAGATTTTTAACATGTAAATTAGATGCTGAAAATGTGAAATGAATTCGCGATGTTTTCCCATTTGAAACTTGCTAATTGTATATACTGCAAACGTAATGTTGTAATGCGAACGTAATTATTGATATATAAAAGTCAGGATGTAATAAGCTAACAGTATTTGTGCATACGCGGTGTTACAATGTACAAATGAAGGTTTGAAGTTACAAACCAGTGTATTGATAACACTAGTGGTTAGACTATTGGCGAATATCCCCTTCCATAGTTGTTGTGGTAAGCGGTATTCTAAAAGACACATATCAGCTGCGAATCTATTTACACGTGCCATCTCCATGTTTATTCGTTGTCTCTAACCGAATTTTCACACACGATATGTATTTATTCATGGTGAGCTCAATATAACACAAGTAGGTCACCTGCACAATGAACTAGGTAGACAACCTTAACGTGCAGTATTATTGGACCATAGGACGTTTTGAATCTCGTATCAGATATAGTCTGTTTGTAATGTTCGCAAAAGGCGGCAAAACATTCGCTGTCAACAATCAAGAGAACGACGCAAGAATCCTGACCCAAAATGGAATTCTTGATTACGCGGAGTGAGAGTAAAATGCTTTAATAACTGACACTGTTTTCTTTGTGTAGACGGTATGCATTTTAGCTAGAACAATGCATACATTCAACTTACAAACAGATCTCATAAAGTAGAATGTTTGGAGAAAATACAGCTTTGTTCAACTGCCTTGTATACAGTTATATCTTTTAAACGCGTTGTTGTTATGATACATGTCCATGAACTCAAGTACCATTACTTCATAATAGCGTCACGTATGACATGAATGCGACATTGCATATGCTCAATATACCAACATTCTAGGTGGAATACTTATTAGAAATAAAACATTTAAAATTCTAGCTAATGATCTATATCCGTCGATTACTTGTTTGCATGTATACGTAAACGCGCTTCTGTTACAAACATAGAAAATAGGTGTCTTCTATTTAAGAAAACAGAGAGCGTGGTACGTATTAATCAACTATACATGTTATAGATTACATGTAGTAACTTTTTACCATGCAGCAATGAACTTGGGATATGTCGTACTGTGGTCCTTTGATAACGCGGTATTATTTTCGGCTGTTCATTCCAGAGCAGAAAGACCTGTGTTATCATGTTTTGCATGTAATGCCTTGTTACAGGTGTCCATTCAATAAAATCGATGACGTTGATGACATGTTTCTATTAATAGCTTTTACGTTGATTGTCAGTGGGATTTCAGTGCACTGTAAGCTTCTATAAAGACTTGCCTCGTATTGGAAAAATGCACAGTTAACGACATCTTTTAGCAAAATACAGACCTGTGAGTACGTTTGCTACATGTGCATTTACTTGTTCGTTGCATTTGTATCGTATGTTGCTGTGTTTTATCTTAGAATTAATAATAACGTTTACATGTTTGTTCATAATAATAATTTATTCTTACTATCATCATGAAAGTTCCTTATACTAGTAACAGGTGTTTGGCATTACAACGACAACATTTATGTGTGTGTATTTAAGAAAGTCATCATGAGTTTACACCGACTATGACAAAGTTAAATGGAATTAACTGATAGTTTAAGGAGTGTAATGTATTTTTTATCATGACTTTGCATTTACCGTATGTATACACTTATATACGACAAATGTCTATATTGTATAGCATTGTTTGCATTGATTTCAGTGCATTTTGTCAATAAATCATTATCAAACACATTAATGTTTTATGACATTGCGCATGCACTGTAAATGGTGTTAACGCATGTCTTGCAACGGTTTATATTAAAGCGTACATAACATACGATATCGCATCTATATATTATTTCAGAGAAGACACCCAGTTATGTAAACTGTTGCTGGTATGTCGATACTGATTTATTTATTGTTTCTTTCTCTTCAAGGCCATTTAAAACGGGTACACCGCCAAGAGAAACTGCGCTGCGTACGCACCCCTCAGGGCAGCACACACGACTGATGCATGTTTAGTATTTCGAGTACGTATTATTATGTGTTTGTGCATTGTGTTTGTATTTTGAATATTTAACGCTTTCTTGTTATATCAGATTACACTAATCATATGTTGTTTTAAGTATGGTGTTAATGATTGGTTTCACGCCAATAATGTCTCTATATATGACGTTATGTAGCCTCATCCCAAACACTATTAAGTAGTTGTTACATCGACTATAATTTATAGGTTTTTTTTTTTTAATGTGAACATCGATAGATGATGTAGCAACGTTTGAGCATAACGTCATTTTGTTTTCCTTTAAAATAAAAATACAATCTTATTTGAAAGCCTTAGAAAAGCGCATATGTCCATCTTACTTTAGACCAGTTTCCAAATTACATGTTATTTCAAAAGATATTTGGGAAATATATGGATGCAGTTATTTAATTTTAAATCGAAGCATCATACATCAATGTTTGGTTATATTCCTTTGTAAGGTAACAGTATTAGACCGTATTGGATTATGCTATTGCAAAAGTAAATCCAGTGTTCAAAATGCTGCTTGTATCAAACCCTGGGTGAGCAAATTCGATTAACAGTATAAGCACCAGCGAGCGTCCTTATATAAGAGCTACCTGCTTAGACAGCTGTGTCACGTTTGATATGAACATCATATGACGACGTATAAGGTTTAAGTTAGTATCTAAACATGAGCAGGACGCTACACCTGTTTTCACCTATTCATTTGGCGGCTTGTTTTTACTCAAATATTCAATTTCACTTACATTCATCTTTGTGCAAAATATCTAATATAGATGCTATCTCACTAGTTGAAGAACCAGGTGAACTTGTTGTTCAGTTATATCAATGCTTTCTTATAATGACAACATAACGGCAGGGTTTGGTTTTCGTACTCATACATCGGGTTTCTGTCCATAGCTTGCACATGAGAAACCTCTCAGGAAGTAAGAGATAAGAGCTCTGTAAAACCGATTTAATTAACCCCGTTTGTCACTTTTGCCAAAAGCGATAACCGTTGGATTTGCTATTTTTGTCTAAAGAATCGTCACATATTTGTTTGTCATGAGCTTTTTCAATGTTTGCTAAATGTTGCAATGCTAATAGGAATGAGCCATTTTTTTCATTTTCCACGCTGAAGCACACTTTCTTCGTGTTTAGGCATGGCGTGCGTCTGTAAGCAGATCAGTGTGCCGATAACTGTTACTCGTCCGATCTGTTTATATCTTCTTGGATACATGATAAGTTTTATTAACTTGAAGACGGGCAACTTAGATACACGTTTTTTTCCGCAATAATGTACTTATACTTATCATAATAAGGACTTGTTCGACTATCAATTTCCTTATTGTTCACCACCTCCTTTACCATTAATATAATATGAATGTGAATGTGTTTGTAAAAGGGCGATCTCCTGCATTTCATTGTACATTGTGTTCATTGATTTTTTAAGCATGTATGTGATCGTGTAAATTAGCATACCATGCTTTGGAACGTGTCCTTACTGTCCTTACTGACACGGTACTGGTGTGTGTAGTGATACGTAAAGATGAATAAGATTATATGACTAAGTCCTAGGAGCATTGCAACATATACCAAACTCCGAAAAGGCACATAACAAAGGTATTTCACATGCAAGCCAAACGAAAAGTAAGAACACATTTGTGATGAGTCATTTAACGAAAAAAGCAAACCCGACAGTTACCGCCTTGGAACGGTCAGTCGGCAATATGGACCGACTGGGGTGCTTAAACCGGTTTTACAGAGCTCTTACCTCACACTTCCTGACGAGTTTCTCAAATGCAAGCAATGAAAAGAAAAACGATCTATTTGAGTACAAAATGTCTATGCGCTGATATTTTCTATACGTCATGACAAAAGTAGTGACGTCAATGAAAACTAATGTCCACAGAGTGTTTAGAAAAGAATATGGTATTATTTCAATTTGAAAAACTACCCAAAAATGGTTGACTATAAATAAAATTAACTTTCTGAATCATGAACAAACATGTCCAGAGACGAATAATTGGTTGAAGCATCTTGTTCATGTGAATATGGAATTAAGGAACCAAAGTTCAATGTCCATCAAAGGAAATAAACCTAACAATCCTTATAGGATGAATTAAATGACAACATAGATTACATGCACGGAGAGATTTTTACGACCGCCACACTGCACAAGTAACATTGTTGTGATCATGAATAAGAATATATGACAAGGTCCTATGAGCATTGCAACATATACCAAACTCCGAAAAGGCACATGACAAAGGTATTTCACATGCAAGCCAAACGAAAAGTTAGAACAAATGTGTGATGAGTCATTTAACGAAAAGAGCAAACCCGACAGTTACCGCATTGGAACGGTCAGTCGGCAATATGGACCGACTGGGGTGCTTAAACCGGTTTTACAGAGCTCTAACCTCACACTTCCTGATGACTTTCTCAAATGCAAGCAATGAAAAGAAAAAACGATATATTTGAGTACAAAATGTCCATGCGTTGATATTTTCCATACGTCATGACGAAAGTAGTGACGTCATTGAAAACTAATGTCCACAGAGTGTTTAGAAAAGAATATGGTATTATTTCGATTTGAAACACTACCCCAAAATGGTTGACTATAAATATAATTAACTTTCTGAATCATGAACAAACATGTCCAGAGACGAATAATTGGTTGTAGCATCTTGTTCGTGTGAATATGGAATTAAGGAACCAAAGTTCAATGTCCATCAAAGGAAATACACGTAACAATCCTTATAGGATGAATTAAATGAAAACATAGATTACATGCACGGGGAGATTTTTTACGATCGCCACACTGCACAAGTAACATTGTTGTGATCATGAATAAGAATATATAACACAGTCCTATGATATGTCGTTGTTCACTTTGGTTTATTTTCTTACATAGTGCGAACAAGGGAATGTGCGTATAGCGACACAAGTGCTAGATACACTGCGCGCCAATTTTCGTAGCTAGATTGGGGAGGAATGTGTGTCACAACACAGATTACTCGTATGTGATTTAACACTGATGTTCGCCACACCTAAACGCAACAAGTACACTCCTAAACTACGCATATGGTAACTCAGAAATGATGAACTGAGATAAGAGTTTGCAAATGCTATGCAAGCAGCCCTACAAGCAGCTGAAAATACAGAAACAGTGGGAAACACCTGGGAGAAACTCAAAACAAGCCTACTCAGCTCAGCAGAGAGGGTTTGTGGTTGGATCAAGAAAGGACCGCCAGGAAAAACAGACATGGTGGTGGAACAGCGAAGTCAGCACAGCTGTTAAGGAAAAGATAACTCGTTGGAAGGAGTGGAAGAAAAGTGGCACAGGAAAGGAGATTTGCCTTGAGGCCAAGAGACAAGCCAAGCATGCCATATACCTTGCACAGAAGAATGCTGAGGAACAACAGTTGCAGAATGTGCTCGATGGCAAGGAAAACATCTTCCGAATTGCTTAGCAGATGAAGCGACAAAACCAGGGTGTCATAGGAGAGAAATGTGTAAGAAACGATCAAGGATAGATGGCATTGAATGATGAAGCCAAGAAAAGTGCATGGCAAGAGCACTACCAGAGACTTCTGAATGCTGAGTTATCCTAGGACCCAGGTAGTCTATCAGCTGCAGCCCCGATACTTGGACCACCCATACAAATCACAGAGAAAATGACGAAGGATGCGGTGAGCAGATCCAAGAGTGACAAGGCAGCGGGGCCATCTGGCATTGAAGCAGAAATGCTCAAGAGCTTAGGTGAGAGCTGCATCCCATACCTTACGCAGCTTCTGAACAAAATCATCACTGAGGGGTGCATACCTTCAGACTGGGACATAAGTTTTGTAGTAAACTGCTACAAAGGAAAAGGAGATGCACTTGAGAGGGGGAACTACAGGGGATTGAAACTGCTGAATCAGCTCTTGAAGATCCTGGAGAGAGTACTTGAGAAGCTTATCAGAGGGATGGTCATCATCAACGATATGCAGTTTGGCTTCATGCCTGGTAGAGGGACAATATATGCTATTTTTATACTCCGCCAGATGCAAGAAAAATACATCGAGAAAAACAGGACTCTCTACCTCTGCTTCGTTGACTTGGAAAAGGCTTTCGATCGTGTTCCTAGAGAGGTTCTCTGGTGGGCTATGAGGAAGGTAGGGGTGAAGAATGGGTAGTTCGAGTAGACCAGGCCATGTATAGACAGGCCAAGAGTAAGGTCAGAGTAGGCGACACATACAGCGACGCGTTCGATGTTAGAGTAGGAGTACATCAAGGTTCGGTCCTCAGCCCTTTACTGTTCATCATCGTGCTTGAGGCCATATCGAAGGAGTTCTGCACTGGTCTCCCTTGGGGAAATGTATACTGACGATTTAGTCATAGCTACAGACACAGTGGAGGAATTGACCATCAGAGTGGAGAGATGGAAGAGTAACCTCGAGAGCAAAGGGCTAAGAGTGAACATGGGTAAGACAAAAGTGTTGTGCAGTGGCAAAGACCTTAACATCCTTGTGAACTCAGGAAATGTGGAGTATGCAGGAAAGGTGTAGGCAGAAACTCGATTTTCTGCACAGGAGGCCAGCAATGGATCCACAAAACATGCTGTGGCATCAAGGGAAGGCTCCAAGCTGACCCTACTTTCCGGTGCACACGCTGTAATAATAGAGCCAGACCTGTTGACGGACGACCACTCCAACACCTAACTGTGGCTGGACAAGAACTGGAAACAGGTGGCAGCTTCTGCTACCTTGGAGACACTGTCTGCGCTGCTGGAGGTTGCACAGCAAGAACCATCGCCAGATGTCGCAGTGCATGGGAAAAAATTCGAGAACTGCTTCCCATCCTTACTAACAGGACTTTATCCTTAAAAAACAGGGGAAATATATACTCTGCCTGTGTGCGTAGTGTTATGCTTTACGCGAGTGAGTGCTGGGCTACAAGGAATGAAGACCGTGCAAGACTAATGAGAAATGATAAAGCGATGGTGAGTTGGATATGTAGAGTAAAAGCAAATGACCTGGTTAGTTCGGAGACTCTGTATGAAAGGCTCTGCATCCCACATCTCAACTTCATACTGCGTCAGAATCGCTTACGATGGGCTGGGCATGTTCACCGAAGTACTTCCTGGACTAAACGATGTCAAACAATTCAAGTTGAGGGCAATAGACCGAGAGGAAGACCCAGAAATTCGTGGAAAGAGACCATTTCAGAAGATCTGTGTGCCTGGACTCTAACCATAGACATGGCTGAGGACAGGAGAGGGAAACTGCGAGCTGCCAAAAGACAGTCCAACACCTTTGGTAGGGTACAACGGACATTAAATGCATGATGATGATGATGAAAATCAAAAATGTCACTGTGCAACATTTATACCAAAATGCACATGTGTTTACATATCTATTTAATCACCTGATTGCAAACTCAAAGTGTTTGACTAGCTAACGAAACTGGCAAGTACAATTCCTTAAGGGGCTCTCTTTGGAACTTTACTCTGTCAATGATTCAAACATTAAATGTTTATCTTGTCAGTATCCAAAACGTGTAAGGTTTATACTGTTGACTTCTAATTATGCTATTTTTCAAGCAACTACGTGCAGGTGTTCAATTATACGCGCGCCTGTTTGGTAACGCTGTTACCTTTCTAATAAGGTAAACGTTGTAAATGTTTCGTAGATGCAGGTATACAAGTTTAGACGTGCATATTGAACACACATTATATTGCACAAAACGAGAATAAAGAATTATAAAGGATCTTGGTAAAAACTTTATTGTTTTGAGTGAAAAGTTAGTTATACAATGCATGGCGTGCTTTCTCTTACTATGAATATCGCCAAAAGAGTGAGTTAATATTAATTGTGTGGCATGTTATGCAAACATTATTTTAAACACATCAATGTATAACACTGGTACCTGCATGCGCTATTTGGAGTCTTTACAAGATACTATCAAAATCCCAGACTACTCTAAATTAGCTGTATAAAAACATGATGAAGCACAGAATGACTAAAAGGTATCATGTATTTACGTACCATATACAAGTAACATTTAGGTAAATGATCTTAAATAATTTAAAATGTCAAATAGCATCTTCAAATAACTGGTGCACCTTTGTTTGATAATAAGCCTGCACCTACTTTAACTTTCAGTTATGTCATGATGTTACGGAATTACGGACACTATTTCTTGAACAGGTGCTAGCTATACGCTTGTTTACCGCTGTGGAAGGAAGAAAGAGGAGTGGGGCCATATTATGTGTACCCTGTTAGTTATGTTCGTGTCTAGTCTTTGTTTACGCATACGTGCAATGGAAGTCGTCGTAAATGTGGCTGTGTAACTGTATGCTAGTTCATATTGCACTATCACTATGTCGTATTTAAACATGTTGCTGTTTAGCTAATTAATGTTTAGTCGTTTTATGTGTTTGGTGTAACGTCCCTTCAACAGTATTGCAGTTTTTTGGAGATAGTGTCCAATTGAAGCAGATCTATAGCTGCCTTTACTGTGTATAACATGCTGTGGACCCCTGGCATGATACAGCACCCAAGAACATTGTATCGATACCGGAAAAACAAATCGTCCAACTACTGCTATATTTGCTTTTTTTACGACTTTGGTGTGTCGCGGCCCGGGTTCAAACCAGGTCCAGGACCTGAAGACGACGCTCTATCGATTGCGCTACCAGGTGCGGTGTGTTTAGTTGCCAATATGGCAATGTGTATTTTATCTATGCGGAATAAAAGGTGTTCACTGAAAACTCTCCTATATTTCACCCATACGTCTGAACTTTTGGCATAATACAGCGTCTAAGGTACTTAAACTGTAAGTTTGTTAACGTTTATTGGCAAAGCAAAACAGTGCTTATCACTTGGTAACTGACAGACCTTGCCAAGACAAATGAGCGTGTGTTTTAAGTGTTTTGGTATTGTTTGTGGGCTATGGGTGTAGACCTAAATAAAGCTGTCAACATGATAACAATTAGGACATTTATAAGGATATACGTGTTGAAACGGTCCATCAGACGAACAGCACAGCGTGTTAAACAGCTATTTTCTCTGTCATTGTTGAGTCGGAACATTTGACCTTCTTATCATGTCGAATAAGGCACATTCAGACATGATCAAATATACACAGGCATCAGCTTTGAATATGGCTTCCTTGTTTATTGAAACACAATACTAAAACGAATCAATATATGTGCAAAAGGATATAATTTGTCTTTGCGTATAGGTGTTTTACGTGTGTTTAATCAGTTAAATCCTAGCTTAGTGGGTGTACACTGCGCGATTGCCATACGGTCAAATATACCCAGTATCTCGTTTTATAGTGTGTTTACAACATCAATGCTTGCCACAGATGGAGGCATTCGCAGTTTATAATTGTACTGTTCTTTAAAATATTACAAAGTTGATATACGAAAGTTGGTTATATAATAACAAAATATTCTCTCATTCGTTGATTATATGCGAATATGCTCGTTATCAACAGGTTGCCGCGTCGCCAGATCCGGAAAAAAACGTTGTATGTTGCGAAGGTTTTCTATATTGTAGACGTTGTTTTCATAAGACATTGCCTTGAAGCGCATGCTTGAATATCACTTGAGTGTATACTTGGTTTATATACAAGTATAGGTATGATCTGTTATAGATGATTTACCTAAGATGAAATTATCAGTCTCCTTACTGATGGCGGTGTGTCTTGTTTTAGGACTTATAGTACGCAATGTATACGATGTATGCTTACATTGACCAGGAGGACGGAGAAGTGCCAGATAGAGAAGTCCACAAGGAAAGCTATTGCGGGCAGACAACATTTTCTAAACAGACCTACCATCCAGTGTATAAGAAAATACCTGCTATCCTGTGCATAGGAGCGCATTATGCAATTACCAGTTACTTCCCAATCAAAATGTGCTAAAATCACCAATAAGCTGATTAGTATGTAAAGAAGCGAGTGACATAATCAGTGTTACAGGACATGAAGCCGTGTTATGCTTCAACATGGCACTACTTTGTGTACTTACGTAAATAAAAAATATTGAAAGTTGTGATTTTCTTCTGCCATTGTCGAATGCGTTGTCTTGCCAAAATAGACTACTAGTGCCATTGTTGGTACACACGTAAGATTGAGAGCCGAATATGAAATAAATTTACATGTGACTTTCCCTATGTTGTATAGAGGTATACTGTCGATAAATTGGGTGAAACCAGTCTGCTTTGATATGCGCTCAATGCAGACCATATGATAGTATAATCGTTCAATAAAACAAAAAACTCATTTAAGGATAGGAATTACAGTCTCCTTATTATAAGCAACACATGTAGGTATTGAAGAATTGACGATTCGTGCCATTTACATTTTTTTAATGAATGGGTTGATCTTGCATAATGATTACATTAGTAAAATTGCTAAATGTTTATTCTCAAGCAGTCTAAGGCAGAAATTAATCTAATGTCACCTTTTTTTAAGCATAACAACAACACAAATCAGAAAATAAACACAAACTTCAATCACAACAAAAACAACAGACGGAAAACACCACCACCAACAACAACTCAAACATAAAAAAACAGGAACATACGAAGACTTTACCAACTCATGAATTTTAGTCATACGTCAATAATTACAGAGATAGAGAGAGAAAGAGAGAGAGAGAGAGAGAAGAGAAGAGAAAGAAAGAGAGGGGCGGCTTAAAAATATCGTGTTTAATGTACGTATGCATGTTATAAAACACATTGTAATTCTTAGTGGAAATTTAATTTATGAACTGAATAATCAGACAACGATCCAGACTAAGAGGCGTAATATTTTGTTCAGTTATGCATAGGCCAACGTCAGAGGGTTTGGGAAAGGGCAATTATATACGTTCTGAAGCTTTCAGATGAGTACACGTGAATGCCCAAACGAACAGTTTTGTTATTTGAAAACACACGTGTACATGTAACCAGATGTGTTTTATCACTTGTTGGTTTGTTATTTCAATTATTGGTTCTTGTGTCCCTTTAAATTCGTTTCGTGGTGAAATAGTTCCTTTTGGTCTTTTCCTATACTAAAGTACGTTGGTGTTTGTTTTAATTAGTGGATCAGGTGAAGTTTCGCGGGAAAGTGATCGTGTATCATCTGATTTTGTCAGTGACAGATGACACTTTAAACAGTATTATTTTATAATACTTTGAAGTTATTAAACGAAGTAAATGTTTTTATTGTGTGTATCATTGTTTTTTTTTACCGTATTGTGAGCTGTAAAAATAAATTATATTAGTATAAATTTATTACAAATATTGATATTGAACCTTTTGTGAATTGTCATGTGAATTCGCGATATTATAGTTGCAGCATTGACTTGTGACATAATCAATGGCTTGTTTTTACAATTGATAAATGTTTTCTATAACAATTCCTTTATGTTTTAACATTACAGTAACGCACACTATTGGGTGAGAAGGAGGAGAGATAGTGCGGTCAATGCTACATATTGGTAACATTAATGTTGTCTAAAAGAAGTGAATTGTTATACCAGTTTAACTTGTGGCATAAGTAACTAGTAGGCCAACACGAAACAGTGATAACGATTATTGTTAGTAATGTCTATATTAATTAAAGTAAATTGTGCATGTTGACATTTTATATTGTTTATAAAGTATTTGTATGTAATGCTGTTGAATGTAATATATACTTATTTCAAGAGCTAGCCCTCGATAATTTGTATACATATTAGATGCTTTGTGTATTATTTGTTTTAGGCTGTAAAACAAAGAAAAAGAGTTATTGTAGATCTGCTGTTACACGTTCAGCAACTGTACAGAGACGACAAAGAATAAGCATAAATAAAATTGTATTTTAAAAATTAAAAATAACGATATAATATATTTTACCATCTTGTGTTTTGTGACGTTAGCCTCAGAATAATAACAAAATACAGGTCAAGTAACCTTGTGTCTCCAGTAATCTCTAATGCATCGTGTCAAAGAGACAACCGAAGGTCACCTGAACACAATTTTCACATTCTTATGTTTTTGTTGCAGACTGTGCTTTTTTCAAGAAATGTATCGGTTATATTAGCAATCTGTAAGTTAAGTGGCATCTACAAATTCGGTCGCAGTGTGCTTTAGTTTCTTAGTTAATGACCAATGGCAGTACACGAGAAGAACCGCCCCTATATTTATATTGTCGCTTGCAATGAATTTTTTTTTGTCCTTTACTTGTTTACAAAGTAACAGAGCTGTCAGAGGTAATTGACCGGTACAGAGTTGTAAGTGAGCGACTATTATCAGCCATTTGGTGGGTAGCATATACGGTAAGGAAAAAAAACCATGCACCGTTTTGATCATCTGGACGGGTCTTGGAGAGTACCGAAGTCAGTGAGAGAGGAGATCCCATAATATGCGACGATATGTACGCTGGTTACTCATATTCAAAGTTATGCCACATGCCTGTGTCTATTCTCCAAACCGGACCTGGTAGCGCAATCGGTAGAGCGTCGGCACCAGGTACGGGAGGCCCCGGGTTCGATCCTGGGCCTCGACATACCATAGTCGTTAAAAATGGTAGTGGTATAGCTCCCTTGCTAACGCTCAAGCAAATATAAGGGTAGTTCCACGACTGGTTGGCCCGGTGTCAGGATAATGTGACTGGGTGTGGCATCATGTCACGTGTTCACGGCATGCTATACACAGTGAAGGCAGCACTATATCTGCTTCAAGTGGACACCGTCTCCAGATAACTGAAATACTGTTGGTGGGACGATAAACCCAATAAACAAACAAACAAATCTATTCTCCAAGCGATCTGACATGGTTCAAGTGACACCTGACAGTTGCCAAATAGGTCTGTGCCAAGTATTTACAGTAAAACTCTGATACCAATATCGCCAGCACAAGCCCCTTTGTTTATTGTGATCTGATATTGAAACAGTAGCCTACCGAATACAAAGAAAAGAAAATAATTGTACGAATACGATGTATTATATTCCCGATATTAAGCTAACGACATCATTCGCAAAGTCACACACGTCCACGTACGAGTCAGGTACCACATTTAAATTCGAGTTATCTCCCATTAAACGTTAAAGTCATTTTAATTTCACTAAGATGCTTACTTCTTGTTTGCATAGTGTCTGAATTGAAATGGGATAACTATTTTTGCCAACCGTGGCTTTAACCAAGTAATTTTCCACCCCAATGTTGTGATCGATAAATTATTTCTGTTATATTAGGCTTGAATTGTGGAAGATAATGCTATAGATACGTTGTAGGAACTATACCAACTTCACATGTTGTATGATTGTATATCCTGTGCAAGCTTTAGACATCTTTCTTCTAAAAGAAGCTGACATTATCATACTGTAACAGACTGAAATACTCGTTCATGTAGAACAGCATGCGATGTTTCAGTAGTAAGCCTGCACTTAATTTTGAAATTGTGTCTGCAACGTAGCGCAGAATGTCATTGGCTAGAGACATACCATTGAATGTGCTGGACGCGAGTGTTTGTCTGATCTTCCAAGCACGAATTAAGCAACCATAAAGCCTGCTTGCATTCAGCCCTACCTCAAACTTCTATGGATATATTCATCATTGGCTGCTGAGACGCAGAACTATTCTTCTTTCTAGCATGTGTGTATACATTGTTCATGGTGCCAGTCTTTATGTCTTAAACACATTTTCTTTATTGGCCATTTGTAGTTTTCAGCATCATTAAATGACTAATAAACCATGGTAAATTTGGACATTCATCGTAGTTGGTGGGGGTGGGGGGGGGGGGGGGCGAGGTGGGAGGTCGGAGAGTCCATTCGTTTTATTCTGGTAATTATTGAATCAACACTGTGTCCACTATCTGTGCTTGAGTTGTCATATTGTGCACGTAGCCAAATGTTTCCAGCAGTGATAAATTATTGTGTATTTAAATCTGACATATTAACGACATCAATCTTGAAATCACCCATTAGCATCCCATATTTAGATTTATGGTTGACTTGCTCTATAAAACTGAGTAAACGCTTAAAGAATAGAAGACACTGTCAGGTGAGCATTTTAAAAAACATAATAGCAAGAACACTTTTATGCAATGTTTCCATAGATCATCATTATTGTCATCATTGTTTGTAATTGTAGACAAATTGCACCACAAGTCAATAAGGGTAATAACACATACACTGATTTTAATCACGTACCAAAATAAATAACAACAATACTTAACCTTATTATTATGCAGAGACAAAACACAAACTCTGTCTTGCATTAGACCGCACTACAATGAAAACGGTAAGTATGCCTATGACAGCAACATAATATGTTAAATGCATTGCTTGTTTGTCTTGTCTTCATGCTAACGATTACCAGTTACTAATAGAAATATATAGAATTCAATTGCATAACTGGTATTAGTATTGCCTTGGTTTTAGAGAAAGACAAAGAGATATGTAAGTGTCAGACATGCTGTACCACTCCCATAGCTAACCAGGACCTCGTGATCCACGTAGCCTGACAATGAGTACACCATACATAATACCCTTACAGTTTTATACAGCTGTGTTTTTATATCATACATAGCTATTATCATTATATCAATACATAATTTCTTTCAAAAGTAAATCGTTGTTTGCAAACCAGTCACCTTACTGTTATTCCATGTTTACCTAAATTATATACACACTATATAACTTTTTTTTTTTAATTTTCACTTTCTTCATTCGCCAGTGTACACCAGTACGTATCAATTATTATATATCCCTACAGTACAGTGCTGCCTGTACTGTGTATAACATGCCTTGAACACTTGCCATGCAGCCACAGCCAGTCACATTATCCTGGCACCGGGAGAACCATTCGTGCAACTGCCCTTATATTTGCTTTGAGTGGTAGCAAGGGAGCTGTATCATTACCATTTTACGACGTTGGCATTTCGCGGCCTGTGATCGAACCCGGAGCTTACCCTACCCATAGCCGACGCTCTACCGATTTTGCTACTATGTCCGGTCGTCTGAGTTATGACATTATAATGTTTGTTTTATGTTGTTTTGTTAGTGTAGAGGTGTTCAAATGTCTAACGCAACACAGTGCATGTAATTATGATACTCACTTTAATGAAAGTAAATTGGCAAAACCCAGATGGGCAGGGCGTTTAGTAAAAGCAATTATTACACACACAATTAAGCATTCAACATTTTGTTGCTACGTTTAAAAATAGTCAGGATTATGAACGCAATAGTTTCCAACACGTTGCCTAGGCAAAGCATAGTTTGATTAACTTTAGAACTAAACAATGACACCCATGCCGCCTGTAATGTAGACAGCAATCTTTATTTAAGGTCAATTCACATGGAGAATGTTAATTCAGTTAATGTACGAAATTGAAAACTAAAGTGTAATGGCAAACAAATAACATTAAAGGAGTAAGGTCCCTTGATGGAAAAAATACTCTGTACGTTTAATGGGAGGTAACTCGAATGTCAGCTTGGTTATATGACAGAGACAGTCGATTCGACTTCAATATGAATAAAATAGTTAAGTCCGTATCAGGAATATAACACATATTTGGAATCTTCTTCTGAACCTTTGCTCCGTTATGCGTTTTTTATGTTTCGAAGCATTTGAAGCGTGTTTGTAGAATTCATCGTGGATATTTGTATCTCCTCGAAACAATTGTGTTTAATCCCTGTTGGAGATCGTATATTGATTTCAATCAACATGAAACATTAAGCATATGCAATATATGGAGCAAATATTTCAAGGACAATCGATAATCTGCTTCGTCAAAGAAGACATGGAGGAAGCCGAAAGATAGAATTGCACTATAGAGAATGAATTATGTTGCCTTGAAGTTTTTGTCCTGAACAGCCTGCAATTGCACTTCCCTTGGATATGTTTAGTATCATTTATATACATTATAAAAATATATAACCGATCAAAATATTTCCGTTACAGTGCGCAATACTTTGATTAATATCCAAAATGTTTAAGACAAATCATATTCTTTCTAAATACATGTTTACACAAATTATATTATATGCTAAATAATATATTTTGAAATAATACACCTCATGTTTTGTAGTCCGCATTGTATAATGTCATATAGTATGAATGCGAGGATTGTCACCTAATTTAAACAAAACAATTGCCATTAAATGTGTCTATTGACATATATGAAGCCCTGGCATGTCCCTACCGTAAGTTGCACCGATTTATATTGAAGTTTCCATTATTGCTGTTCCTTTACAAAAAGCAACGAGTGAAACAGAGATACCTGCCAACCATGTCTTAGGCTATGTAACAAATGCTCATGGAATCCATTACTTTTCAAGTGTTATTGTTTACATGTTTATGAAGCCAAAGTGTATTTGCATAAGTTATTATCTACTAGGAGAGACATTCATGCATTTGAATGAGATGACCTGTTTGAAAACCTTCCTGAATGTGGACTTTTTTATTCTCCTCTGCAATAATAAGTGACCTGTTGTGCTGTCGTGTGTTTCTTTACTTTTGATATTTCAACTTATTGACTCATACAGCGTAACGTTTCGTTGCCTGTGTTCAGCGGAGATTTGAATTAGCAGCCTTAATTGGTATGTGTTTCACTAGTTAATATGCGTTTGTCTTAGTGCTGCTCTATGGCATAATCCAAAATGAAATGTTGTACTCTTGATGATTGAATATCAGTATAGCGCATTTCGTGTTCAAAAGGGTAGTGTGCAATCAATATGAACATTACTTTATGCTGACTGATTACTTGATTATTCGATTAAGTTATTTCCACAGCTTTTTTTGTAATTTAAGTACAGTATGCATGTGTTATTGTATGTGTTATTTATAACAACATCATGACTTATTTTATCACACCACAACCATCATCATCTTCATCTTCATCGTCATCATCATCATCCTCATCGTCATCGCCATCATCGTCGTTATCATCATCATCAACATCATTATCATAATCATCCTCTTCCTCTTCATTCTCCTCATCATCATCATTTCCTATCGCTTTAATCGAAGTATAGCGACATATTTTCACCTTGCCATGATCTCAGTTTGAGTCATCTTGATAAAACAATTACTTATCGCAAATGCAAACAGTCACCATTCAATATTCCAACATTGTTATTAACATTGTGAATATATGCTTCGTTTATAATTGGAAATGTATTAGCATGTAACTGAGCAGGTAATAATTATACAAACTGAACGTTGTGAATAACTTGGTTTTAACACAAGCCATCATTTTATTGATATATTAATTACAATATTTCGTGCCAATTAAGCTGTAATCGTGTCATGGAGATAACATAATACAATCGTTTACTTGATCGCAATCATAATCTACGATTTCTATATACGCATCTAGCTGTTTTATTCTGAACTCTATTATAAATCGATACACTTTTTAAAAAGCTTACTTATAAATGAAACATACAGAGCAAAGACATTTCAGTCCTACCAATGCCTGTGTCATTTTAAACACAGGGATGCTTTATGTTGGCATTCTAAGAATGTCACCCTAAGCGGCTAAATGGTTACTTTTGCCAACTGACTCGGTGTCTCTCATTTATGGATGTTATTTCTTTATGAGACATACACTTTTAAAAATGCATCCACAGGAAGTGAAGGTTAATACATAAACACACAAATAAAATATTTTCAAACGACACTTTAATACATGCTGCGATCTTACAGCGATATTTACAGATATGAAAAGCGTATGTATATAAAGTTGTAATAACCTTTAAGGATATCAAGTCTATTAAACTCTTCAAACAACATTGTTCCTGTGAATAATATATACACAATAAATGTTGTCGTCTACAACCTTAGTTTAAACTAACTGCTTATTTGCAAATGAGGTTCAAGTTTACAAGTAGTTTATTTATATTAGTAGAACTCATACGTAAATGCATAACAGTCCACTTACATTTAATTTAATTGTTATCCTAGTGAACGATAAACTATTAATAACGAACGTGTGTCCTCATATTACGACTGCATATTTGTATTTTTTCAGTTGATATCAACTAAATGTCCTATAAGACGTGTTTATTACAAAAACGACGGGTGGTTACAGAGATGATATCCATAATTAAATTGGATGTATACCAGACAGCCAGTAGCATGATGATATCTAGATAAATATAGGATTAAGCAAATTTCATAATTAAAGTTTGATAAGCTTACTTAAACCAAATGTATCAATTGGACACTTAAAGTTTAAAGTCAGTATAATTATATCCGTTATTATCCGTGTGGTAGTCTCTTTGCTACATTCTCGAAATATGACAGGAACGTGTAGTTGCTTTCCTTCTGAGTTTATAACCAAGGTGAGAAATCTATTAGAAGTGTAATTTAAACATAGTTTTATTCTATCAAAATTATATAAAAAAGAAGCAACGAAAGCAAAATATGTCTGAATTTATAAACAGCGTTCCTGGATGTGTTTAATAGCGCCGCCCCCTCAATTTACTTAGATGATGTCGCACTGTGAAAACAAAATTGAACATAACAACAACAGCAGCAAAACAAAAACACAACAAACACTATCTAATAAGTGTCATACAACATACGTATTTCGTGTGTTAATTGTGTCCATTGTAAATTGGAAAACGTGACACACGATGAAGCATTTTAGATATTTATCTATTTGCAATAGCAATTTTATGAATGGCTAATGGATTAGATTTATGCAACATGTTTAGACTTAAAGTGGGGTCGTGTTATGCCTGTTGGTTATAAACATTTGTTAAACACTGCACTGTTTGCGTTTACAAAACACTAACCAACTGTGTATGTACATACGTTTATATTAATTACATACTATTTAATTGATAACTGACTAGCAATGTGTCATATTCCAGTCAATGTCACAGTTGTCGATGGTGTTGTATTTCAGTACATGCAAGCTGCTAATGGTTGGACTTATCGTTATATATATATATATATATATATATATATTGAAACAACAACAACAACAACAACAACAACAACAACAACAACAATAAAAGCAATGTCAATATTTGCATACATTTTCAAGGATTTAATTTTACAAGGGACGGTTTTTGATGTGTTTTATCATGTTATGAAACGCAGCTGAATACATTGTGTCCACCTGTGTGCGTATAAATAGGTAACATGTGCCTTGCAAGAAATAAACAGACGATACTTAATATTTTCTAAACGATACATGTTATCATCACACCCTTAAAATAATCAAGTGTACATATACTTAATATTGAAAAGCAGCTTAGCTTAGAAGTCGTAAATAATAACACAAATGTTTATAAATATGGTGATGTATTAATAATACATTGCTGACACATTGAAAAAGAAGGTTTAAAAACTACTAAGTTAGAGTTTGTATAAAATCAACATAATATTATATGTATATGAGTATATTTATGTTTTACCACAATAGCAACAAAACACGTATTATGCGTTTTTTTTATCAAATATTCATCGAGAGTTAATAGCGTATGGTTACGTAGTTCACATGCAATAGGTTTTAACAACAATCAAGAAATTGTTTCAGACAATATATTATAATGCATGTGTTATTATGGGAAAATACCTATACCCAGTTTGCTAAGGTCCTAATACCACGAAACATTTTGCGAAACACATTATTTCCATCCAGTATTTAATTCCGTGCCATATTTAAGAAATAGAGGAATATATCATTTATAAGTGAAGATTAACCGCTGTCGTAACTTTCTTTCGGATTTATCAGAAGAAAAGAAATTATCATTCATCATTACCACATTTGTGAATATTTCATTGTCACAAGGTGTCTTTCCACCAAATTGGAAACAGGCAATAGTTAGACCTCTGTTGAAAAAACTTGGACTCGAACTCATTTTTTCTAACTACAGACAGTGAGCAACCTACCATTTCTGTCGAAATTAATTAAAAAAGGCAGCATTATTCTACCTTAACAAACATGCAAATGAACACAATCTCCTTCTAAAGAACCAATCAGCGTACCGACAACACCATTCGTGTGAATCAGCGTTACTTCGTCTTGTAAATGACGTTCTTCCTGCCATGGAAAATCAAGAAGTAACTGCATTAATAGCATTGGACTTAAGTGCAGCTTTTGATACCGTCGACCATGACATCCTTTTCGGCGTTCTCAATCTTCAGTATGGTATCGGTGGAGTAGCACTCGACTGGTTAGACTCGTACCTGCGACCCAGGAGTTGTCGCTTAAGTATGAACAATATAATGTCGTCAGCACGCGATCTTACGTGCAGTGTCCCCCAAGGAAGCTGTTTAGGGCCGTGGCTCTACCTAGCGTATGCAGGGACGATATTTGACATTGTTCCGCCTACCATCTCCGTGTACGGCTTCGCCGACGATCATACTTTCAGCAAATGTTTCAAACCTACCCCCGCTCTCGAGGCCGAATCCATTGCGGAACTAGAAGAGTTCGCAACACAAACACATGATTGGATGAACCGTAATAAATTAAAAAATGAATTCTTCAAAAACTGAACACATAATTTTCGGAAGTGCTCCTCAGTTGCGTAAACTGTCTTCAGATGAAATTTAAATTTGGGTAAGATCAAACGACAAAATACAATCAGATATTTAGGGGCATATTTGGACGAAAATCTGACTTTCAAACATCACATCGATATAAAGTGTCGAACAGCTATGTTGGGCTTTTTTCGCATAAACAATATTCGCAAATTCCTCACACAAGATGCAGCAGAAACTCGTGTACTCTCACTCGTTATTTGCAACGTGATTTTGTATGGTATTTCAAACTGTGATATTGCAAACTACAGCGAATTCCAAAACATCAGTGCCAAACTAGTATTGAATCGTAGGAAAAGTGACAGTTCTAAGCAGGCACTATACGATCTACACTGGATGCCCATCAAGGCCAGAATACAATTCCAGATTCTTGTATACATGTACAACTGTCGCGTTGGAAATGCACCAACGTATTTGACTGATCTGCTAACACCTAAAGTTTAAAAACGTTCTCTGAGATCATCCTCATTTTCGGTTGACAGTTATGAAGTGCCTTTTAGTAAAACTTTCAGCGACAGAAGTTTCAGTACAATCGGCCCGAAACTCTGGAATGATCTTCCATGAAATATCAGACAATGCTCATCATTTGATAGTTTCAAGAAACACTTGAAGACTCATTTCTTCAGAGACTATTTTAATCTTTTCTAGCCAAAGTCAGTAAAGTGTAGAAACACTAACCAGTGAACTAAGAGGCAATGTTTTTCTGCGCATTAATTCTGTGATGAATATCTGATCTTACAACTTGTTTATAATCCAAGTAACATTTTCATGTCTTTTATCATGCCCTTTAATAATATAGCCATATTTTTAATTATTTTAAATAACATTACTTTTTTTTTTATTTTTGATAACATGGTTTAGATTTAGAATGTATTGTTTTATCATTGTTGAACTACATGTATTTATTATTTTTAATGTTGTGATAAAATATTGTACAACGCCATTGAATATATATTATATATAGAAATAGGCGTTTAAGCAAATAAAACAGTTTCAGTTTCAGTTTAGCATTACCTGATGTCATAATCATAAACATGGCGATAATCAAACCCACAATAACCGTACAACATTACCTCATTAAATTTTAAGCAAAACAGCTTTACAACGACCGTTTTAATATAGCCTGTTACAGAAACGTCACGAGACTGGTTTTGATTAGAAGAACTACACTAAAAGTGTTAATTGTAAATGAAATAAGCTTTTTAAATGAAGAAAACATGACCAGAGAAGAATAAATGGCTGTAGAATCCTGTTCATGTGAAGATGGAATTGAGTCAGCACAGTCGAATGTCCATCCAAACAAAATACAAGTAACACTTATTGTAGGATTAATTAAATTACGACATTAATTACATGCACTGGGGGATTTTTATATCCGCCATACTGCACAAGTAACAGTGGTGTGATCATGAATAAGAATATATGACACAGTCTTTGGAGGAATGCAACATATAACACTTTTTCAAAAGGCCCAAAACAAAGGTATTCCCATGCAAGTTTGATGTTTACTACCTAGTAAATTCATATACATTCATTGTATATGCTTCACTCAGATTGGGTCACAATGGTAGTCATACACATTGCTTACATGGAATTATGCTGACATAATTTAGTGTTATATAGTCCAACTTGCCGACATCGAATTATTTGGCTGTAAAATATACCGGAATTGAGTTTTATGCAGTCCGAAGCATCGACATGACGTTACAAGCCCTTGAAATAACACACATTCAGTTACTAGGTTGCATTCATGTTACTTGTTCAGAGATGGATTTGGGCACGTGATGTCCTTTGTAAAGGCGAATCATTCCGAGATCAATATACTTTATATAAATAGATTCATTTATGCGGCAACATTCTAAGTTACATCACTCATGTGTACATGCGTGTTAGTTTGTCTGAATGACATAAAAACATAACGAAAACAAAAACAACAACAAAAAAAGAAAATACAACAACAACAAAAACAACAACAAAATTAACAACAATAACAACAACAAAAACACAAAGGGGCCGACCGAGTTAGTGTTGTTTAGTACATCGCACTTGTTGACATACTTGATAGTTTGTCTGATAGACATACTGTACACGGGTCCGACCGAGTTGAGGGATGTATAAAATACCTTGTTGGTGTAAAAAACACGGTTAATTTACAATGATTGTGACTAGCAATACATATAAATTAATGTATATGACCTACACACCTATAGTTCAAGAATTATATAGAAATACAATTCAGATTCATTCATTATTACGTGCATTTAATATTCGCCAGGTCTTTATTGCTCAGTTGACAAAGGTTACCTGTCACATAGTGATATACTCGTCATTATCCAACCTGTAATGTCATTTGATGATGGTGGCGTGGCATAAACACTGTTTAATAAACTGGTATACGTATATATGGCTGTTGGTAAATTATGTCCACACACGAAATTCAGTAAACACACATCACAAAAAAAACGATAATCTTCATCATTGGTTGTTGGAATGAGCAATCACTTTAAGCCGTAAATATGTTTAAATTTAATACGTTCCTTACGCCTTTGCAATGTTACTGTAAAGATGTTTCATGCAAATTAACTAAACCAACCTTCTTTTCATTATATTTGAATATGTGGTTACTTCTTATAAGAACAACGACATTCCGAAAAGTCATTTCATCCGTATAGAGACAGTATGTGAAGTGCAGTATGTCTCTCGGTATTATCCCTGATGTATTGGCTCTATTAGATTACATTTAGCCAACATTTATAGTCATATATAATTGTTATACGTATACGTAGAAACTAGAAAAGAGGGAACAAAGACAGACTGACACTTACAATCAAAATATTAAACATTATTAACATCTCAGGAATTAATATATAACTAAACAAAGATTTATTGTTTTCTTTGTACAGTTGTCCCGGTAAGATGTCTGCCTCCACCATAGCTCTCATGAGGCTACTCTCTTTCACAATTGTCCTTCAGAATGGCCAAGGTAAGCAGTCACCTCAATTGTTTTAAATGTTTGTTATCACGTTATCATGCAATATTAACTACAAAATCGTGTTGTTTTGTTTACTTACAGTTGCCGTTCGTCTCCTTAACTCACTGTGATGTATGGAAGCTACAGCTCAGCAAAAACATTAAAATAATTTGTGTTATTTATGTGTGATTTTACATAAAATAGGAAGTGCACTCTCAGATAATTTGCAATCATTGTTTTCTGTCCTCTGCGCTAAAAAAGAAGATTAAAATAACAATGCAATAACAATAATGTTGTGACTTAGTTGTGTAAATGAAAATGCGGGAAAGATGATTCATGTTCAGTAGCGTTATTGAAATAGACATTTGGGTAAATGTGAGATTACAGAGGTTACAGTCATCAGAAGTGGTAGTATTTCCAAATAATTAAAATTAAACGTCTCGGATTTTCCAGACGTTGTATTCGCTGACGTGCTTTATACACGTTCTTATTTTTATTTATTTTTTTTAAAATTTGAAGACGGTTCTCTGAATATATAATTTGAATTCGCTTGCCCAGTGCGGCATACCAAGTCTACTCTTGGTGTTTGGATTGTTGACGTTGACAGTCACTCCAACTCCTATCTTTATGTCACCGTATGCATGTAATCTTAACGACCTGACGGCCATCGTGTATTTTAAAGCACTGCACGTTCTAGACTGTTAAACATCCCACATGAAAGGAATTCATTGCACCGAAGGATTCAAGAGTTGAAACCATAAGGCAGAACACGAGAGCTGAACGTTTATTTCTGTTTTATCATTACGATGTCTAAACATTGAACGTAATTGTACACAAATGCTGGATACCCCCTTATATATTCATACTTAAGTAAGTAGCTAGGAACGATTATCGGTACGTCATTTGATGTTCAACTGAGTGTAAAGAAGTGAGATTATCTATCAGCAACAAAACTGACCATACACATTTAAAACAAATCCTAGACATGTACAATTTACAAACTGATCTAATACTATGTTGCGAAATGAGTCCTGTGGGCGCGCCCGTGGCCGAGTGGTTAAAGGCACTGACTTTTTACACCTCAGCCTCAGTTTGGGCGTAAACACGTTTTGGTCACACAGCACAAAGAAATGCATTGACTTTGCTTGAAGCCTATGTCGGAAAGCGTTTGTGTGTCCCAGCAACACGTATGACAACTGAGCGGGCGTTCTCTCCTTCTGGAGACATTGTAACCGTACATAGATCAGCACTTTCTACTGATCAATTAGACATGCTTGTCTCTTGACACAGATTATTAAGCTACCAGATGGTGATCATACCGTAGCCGTAATATATTGGACTTTAGTGCACAACAACTGTGTAGTGGGTCATTGGTGATTTAACACTGATATGCTAAGTTGATTGCATGTTTTAAAATAAACTACCTTCGAGCTAGGTTTGAAAATGTGTTATTAAATGATATTTTAGGAATGTTCTTGCCACATTTGTACTTGTTCTGCAAATACCATTCCCCGTTACTTTTATGTGTGCTTTTTGCAGAAAGAATCACATAAAAAATGTTTCGCAACTTAATTACTCCGTCCATTACCCACGCAAATAACACACCTGGGGAAAATAATCGAATAGAAAATAATCAATTCGGACAGAAAAAAAAACCCGCATCGGATCTACTTAATGCTGAATCTTTACAGCCTATTGATGAGGTCGAATATTGGTGTATGCATAATCAAAGTAAGTCTCGTTAATATGTGTAATTGCACGATACAATTTTGATAAATGCTATCTGAAAATAAAACCCTTGACATGGAAAAGGTTTCCTGCCAACAACTTAAGCAATAAATGCGAACAAAATTAAAAACAAATCGATACCTCGAGGCATCGCCTGTCGTAAGAATATGGAGGAAATCCATAAGTATATGATATATGATATATTTCTAGCGCTTAAAGTAACATTAAGAAACAGTTCGACTTTTCGAGTATTATAACCCAAGTATCACCCATTAAACATCAAACATTACTAACGGACCTACCTCTTTTAAACATATTGTCAATTTGTTAACCGATTATGTTTTTATATTCGTCCTTTGCTGCAAAAACACACTTTTCTTCTAAAAATAAACTTGTTCTGTGCTTCATGAACTAATGTTTTCCATGGCAACCGCCATGAAATGTTGATGGGAGGAACAGTCGAAAGTCTGTTATTCGAATTCGTCTGGACCGCCGATTTCCTCGAATAATGCATGTGTCACAATACTACAATTGCCGCAGATTAAACAATTTTAAATGCGTAATTATCTGCAGCAATGTGCAAGAAGCAATGCATGTACCATAATACTTTTTTCAATCGGAAACATAAGAAAACCTGTTGGAAAAGAAATAAATACTGGGAAAAGCGTCAAGTATTTTGTTGATGTATTTCTAAAAAAAACACCCCCTATAATTTAGCCTCCAAGTGTGTTCGGTAAAGAAGAAACTATATCAATTGTTGCAAAAGTAAACTTTCCCCATAAAAAAACAAGCAGATTTCAAAGTGATTTATGTCAATACTGGTTTTGCAAGTCTGCTATTGTAGGGTTAAGTCCTTACCAATTGGAGGTTCGTTTTTGTGAACAGTATATAATGCTTATTTGTCTATTACCAGCAGCCCGTATAACGTTGTATTCGGTTTCAGAGGTATTCTCGACCACCTTAATATGCGCCAGGAGGTTCTACCCCATTGGCAACGCATGTAAGTTATGCCCAGCCCACTGCAACGTGTGCACGAACGCTACACAATGCTCTCTGTGCCAGATGGGATACTACGGTCCAATATGTCAGAACCCTTGCGAAATAGGGTGCTCAGGGACATGCCATAAGTTATACGGCCACTGTACATATGGTTGCCCAGATGGGAAGTACGCTGATGACAAATCCCCAGCTTGCCTTAACTGTTCCAATCAATGCAAAGTATGTAGTTCCTTGACGTCATGTGTAGAATGTAATAGTGGTTACTACGGTAGCACATGCATAAAGAGGTGCTCAGAACATTGCAAAGCAGGCCTCTGTAATTCAACCGATGGTACATGTTTCGAATGCGAAAAGGGATTTTACACAATGGATAAGCAATGTGTATTGTGTCCTGATGGATGTGCAAACTGTTATAACAGTCATAGGTGCACGGTATGCAATTCTGGATTTATAGGCCCAATACACGGTAGGTGCCTTCTTGACTGTCCGACCATGAACGGCGATGAAAATGGGTCAATATGTCATCCTGGGTTGTGTCGAAATCTTCCCGCGTATTGGAAACTTCCACTTGATGCATGCAATCAAACACATCCATCAGATTGCGTTACAGAAGGATTGTGTGTAGTGTTAAAAAGCCGTCAGTTAACTTTTGGGTGGACCTCCTCTGATAATCAAGATTACAGTTTTCTTTACATGCATTTCAAATGTTCCTTTGAGTGTATAGAGCAATCTATTTTGAATTTTACGGATCCGTGCAAAGGACAAGTCTGTAAAAGCATGTGTGTGCTTGACAAACCGTTAAACAGCGACACCTATGTCATAGCGAGCTATGGCAGTATAGGTGATACACCACCGTCGGGAACGTCAATCAATTCGCACTGCACGCTAGGTAAGTAGGGGTCGTCATCCTAAAACGTCAATAACATTTTAAATGTAACAAACAGCCACCGGATTTTGATCAGTGTAATGGCACTTTTCTGATGCTATGTCTAGTAATACTTTGTTGCAGTTTATGTTGTACGGAATGGCCGTGTTACATTTGAATTGGAGAATGCAGGTTGAACGGGGTCTGAGTGTGCAAGAACTGTCTGCTATTTCAAAAACGTACGTATAGCCACTGGATCAGCACGGTGCAACCTCAGGCATGTTTGCCTTCATATGTTCTAGTCTTGTATTTGCAACCATGCCTAAGCCGGTATGTTTACCATGGGTGTCGAGTTAATACGACCCTGTTGTTAAATAGCTGTAACGGTTAATGGGGGAGCGAATCACCTTCCTGGTCTCCCCTTTGCACTACCACGTAGTTAAACCCAGGGATGGAATAATTTCAGACTTGTTGTTATATATATATATATATATATATATATATATATATATATATATATATATATATATATATATATATATATATATATATATATATATATATATATATATATATTATACCTCATTTGCATACGCCCTTCTATATTTAATATGACGTCATTCAGTCCATAAATCGCATATTGACAGGCTACCCGGTCCACAATTCTTATACAGACTGTTTATGACGTCATCCAGTTTGTTTGACTCTTTAAACGCGACTTTCACGACGTGCGAATTTTACGACAACACAAACAGACGATATTGTCAAACTGTCAAAATAGCTAAGTGATTCGCCTCTTTATCGGAGACAGATTTAGTGAATCTAAGGATTCAAAAAACACCGCGACAAAACTGAAGCTCTTCCGAACATATTTAGCAGAAAAAAAGCCACGATGTTTCCTTTGAAACCTACACGAACGAAATTCTTAAAGTCCGGTTCTTTTGTCTAGTAACATTTACTATTTAATTTGATTAACAAAAATGGAATATTAAAAGAAGAGCATGATTTTTTAGCTGCATCGCTTAAAAATAATAATTTAAAAAAAACGACTAGGATTTGAGATATTTCACACACTGAACAAATACAATTATTATTCGAAAGCAAATAAATACTAAAAATAAAAGCAACAAAAGGGATAAAAGGATTAAGATTCGGTATAATATAACAAATAAAACATGGCCTTGAGGGCAATATGCAAGTTTACGTACTGGTTGGTCAGCTGCGCTTCGGGACATATTCCTTTCTCGGTACCTATACCTATAGATAGATAGATAGATAGATAGATAGATAGATAGATAGATAGATAGATAGATAGATAGATAGATAGATAGATAGATAGATAGATAGATTAACTTTCCCAACCTCTGTTCGTTTAAGATATTACATCAATCGTTGTAAACGATGTTGTCCATCACTTTCCGGAAACAATTGCCCAATGTAGAGCACAGTCGGACATTTCTTATTATGAACGACAATTGCCGATCTGCGTCTGCGACCAATTTCGAACGTTGTGCAGTAGATGTCTGTGCATAATAAGGCGAGCAAGGGAAGGCGTTCATGTAATAAAACCCGCATTTGATGGCATACACATGTGAGCATCAAACAATTGAGACAAATGGAAGCTTAAACAGGTTTATACATAACATTGAAGAAAGAAAACAACACATCCTTACATCTTTAGCAACGACGGGCGGCTAAGCACAGGCATGGGCGTACGCTAGTAAAATACGCATCTACTTTTTATTTGTTAATATTAAATTATTTACTTATTCTTTGTTACACATTACATTACTTTCAACGTGTACTAGTGTGTACATTACTTTTAAATGATCGGGTTTACACCATGTTAGTTACACTGTATAACATGACCTGTATTGGTTCATTATTTGTGTCTGCTCTCTTATCTTGTCTTCACATTATATTAAAGTGTATAGAATCACATCTATTGAATAATGATCTCGTTGAGCAATAGCCAAAACAGGATTTATGTGAAAAGTAAAGAAACATATAAAGTGGCAGTACACAATTAAGTGCAGCTTCATCATCAACATACGTTAATGCATGTATTAAGGATATATCTGTCGGGATTAGTTCTGCCGAGGCACGATTCAAATGTTAACATAAACTTTGGTATCTGTTAAAACTGGAAGTCCATTAAATTGTGTAATTCAGATAAATACATGTCTTGCATACTATTGAATTAGCAAGATGCTATCCCTCATGGACAAGAAGAGAATGTGATGGTAGTGGCATTGTTGGTGGGCGTGGTTGTGTTGTTATTGGCAATTGTGTCGTTGGTGGCGGAGTTGGTGGCGGTGGTAATGGTTGTGTTTATTCGTGTAATTAAATGTTATATAAAAATCAATTTAATGAACAAGAACAACAGTGTGACGATTGGTTTACACACCAGAAGGCACAGCGGACATTCTGGCATAAGTGATGACACAAGAACACCCCATAGTTATACATGGTATACTTTATTGTTATATTTTACACTGCATAAAAGCGAAATACTCAAATATTTTCTCTAAAAATGTATCACAGACCTGTTGCGAGGTCCTTTCATTGCCCGCTTCAGTATCATTCTCATAAAGAAATACATCCAATAAGAGGTTCACCCACAGAAACTTTGACACATGAACTAATTATTACGAAAAGGCTCTAGGATAATGGATTAATATAACTATTTGGATAAAATATATGCTCTTATCACCAGATAATGAAATATGATGTTCTAGCAGCAGCAGCAGCAGTAGTAGTAGTAGTAGTAGTAGTAATAGTAGTAGTAGTAGTAGTAGTAGTAGTAGTAGTAGTAGTACTAGTAGTAGTAGTAGTAGTAGTAGTAGTAGTAGTAGTAGTAGTAGTAGTAGTAGTAGTAGAAGAAGTAGTAGTAGTGTAGAAGTAGTAGCACAAGTAGAAGTAAAACCAGAAATAGACAGTCACCTAAAACAACGTGAAACAGTCACATCATTCGTGATTCGTATTAAAACTTCATGTTCATTAAAATCTAAATTAGGAAATATGGCATGGTCCTAAAGGGATTACACTAATAATGTTGAATAAAAGACACGTGACAAGGTATGCACGTACCAGATATATGTAAACCTTACAACACAAGTGTGAGACAGTATACTAAATAAAATAATTATAATTAAAAAAAGCTTTTCAATGTTCAGACGGGAAAATAGATGATCGGGCTGTAACAAGTGAACTAACTACAGATATGCAGACATTACAAATGTAACACAGATAAACAAGTGAGAACATACCATTTATAGAGGCAATTAATATAAATGATTACCCCTTTGGCCAACATATTGCGTATATGAATGATCATCGCCATGCCGTTATGACACTAACATAAATTCACAGTTCCTGCAATCAATGCTTACCATGTTGAGCAATGTATTAGACCCGTGTTTTATATAAACTCTTTTCTGTGTATTGTGCTGGAATTTTAAAATATTGTTTTAATTGGTTTTAATTGGATATGCTGGGTTTACGACTGGTCAGAAGACTGAACTCTCTTTGAAAAAAAATTCTCCTGTAAACACGGTCTGTCTAGTATTAATAATCTTCGGCGTACGTACTTAGCAAATTGGATATAACTGTCGTAAGACGTATCTGTGATCAATAACAAGACCAGCGCGTAATTAGTCCCTTGAAGTGTATGCCATTTAGACAAAATACTAAACATATCAACAAGAGCGATGCAACTAAGAAGGTTGCTACCCCAAAAAAGTCGGCCCATTGTGAGCTCATATATGCAAAATTGTTGAATAAAAGCATCCATATTATGAAAAATGCAACTGCATACCTTTGTCATGACGCAGTTTTAAAAGCATGACGTATATTTATCGTGAATATAACGCCTTATCTATTGTTTGATTAAAATTTGCAACAGTTCAAGAACATGCCAAGCGTGCCTCTGTGCGTCGTCATTTAGTATTATGCTGAAATTAACTCATTTATTTAAAAAGCATACGGCCAGTAAGAATAAATACAACTTATAAGACAGAGTGCTGTTCTGATCCCGGTGATTACATCTATAAAGACTATATGCTACTACTACTACTACTACTACAACCACTTCTACTACTAATACTGCTGCTGCTACTATAATGATGATAATAATAATAATAATAATAATAATAATAATAATAATAATTATAATAATTATAATAATAATAATAATAATAATAATAATAATAATAATAATAATAATAATAATAATAATAATAATAATGAATAATAAAAATAGCAATAATGAATAACTTCTGTTAGCACGTCATGTCAAGTTGTCTACCCTGGTAGAGTATTTCATTTACGAATATATGACAAGGTCCTATGAACATTGCAACATATACCACCAGTTGATAATGCATAGGACAAACGAAATCGCATTCAAGCTACACGTAAAGTAACAAATTTATGATGAGTCATTTAACAAATCGAGTTTACCAGACAGTAACCGCCTTAGGACAATGGACAAAGACACACATTTAATACAAGTGTTGACCCGTTTAAGTGTTATAACCAGACCACCGGTAAATGGAATGGTCTAAATCTGTATGGCAAATGAATATTTGTTTTATGATAAATCTAGCTCTGCTGTCGGTGACATTTTTTGCGAAACCCCAGACGCGTTTATGATAGTCGAACAGTTTATTGACGAGTTTTATTCAATAAATCAATGTTTAACACGCGTCGTAAACATGTATTGTTAGGACTATACTTGATTGCTTTGGAGCAGTATGCAGAATTATAAGCAACAGTCATTTAATGACTATTAACTATGTTGTTTTGGTCCTGTGATTAGTCATAAACCAAACCCATTCAAGGGAGGTAATTCGTACATTATATACGTCTATTTCCTCATCCTTTCTGCTAAAAAAGTGAAAGAATCATTTTGAACTAGACTGTTAAAAAGAAAAAGGTTTTAACACACAGTGTGATCCAAAAGGCGCCTGTCCTTCCGTGATGACAAGTCTATACTTTTTTTATAAATAAGTAGGCCCATGCCAATTCTATAGCACGGTTTGATTTATCGGAACAAAAGTCCATATCAATTCGATTGTTACAGTTTTAATATTGCTATGTGACTTTCAGGTTCTGTGAAAGATGGTTTTGACAAGTCTTCAACAAATCATGCGATTGCGATCATCCTTATTATCGTCAGCGTTTGTGTCGTCGCCGGTTCCATTGCCCTGCTCCTGTAAGTACCTCGTTTTATTCGTATAGCCTTGGCGTTGTAATAATAAAAACATGAATACGATATTTAATTTAAAAGTACATATCATTGCCGAATATATATTTATAAAACTGGCGCATAATTTTCTCAGCGTCTGTAAAATAAGTCACATAACATTCTTCAACATACTACACACTTGCCCTTGAACTTGCTATCGTCAGCGTTTTCTTCAGCTGTTGCATTGGCATGCCTCTGTATACATGTATATTGTTTTTATTTTTATCGCGTGCATTTCTTTTTTTTATAAAAAAAAACACACACACAGCAACCAGTTTTGCCTCGAAACATCTACTCTGGCGTAAGATTAATTGTAAGCCGTAATTGTTTGTATCACTATCATTTTAGACAGGTATGTCTTGATTTGAACTACAATCTTTAGGACATGTGTCTATGCAGTTTTGGAAAGCTGATCCACATGTTAGCAGAAATACGTTACCCTGTTTTAAGCATAAAAAACACGCTGACTGTAGTCAAACATTATGCAATAAGGTTCGAGCAATAAAAGAATAGATATGTTTTTTGTTGATGTAAACTGAATGATAAAGAAAATGATCCTTATCCTATGACTGTCATTGTAAGTAAAACATGTTATAAAAGGGCGAGGAAGTCCATGACGTCTTTAAAAACAACTATATAAGTTGATTCAGTGTGCATATTTTTCAGCATTAGGATAAATTTATGTAAACTGTGTCTGTATGATGTCTAATCTATTTAAAACAAGTGTATGTTTCTAATTGCTTTAATATGAACTAACATTCAAACAGTGTCTCCATCATTCTGTACGTACGTGTTTACATATTTACAGTTGTTTTGGTCTTAAGGTTGAAGAAGGGTTATAGACACTATCCATAATTAAAAAAAAACGACAATAAAACACTCCTGTGTTGTGTTGTCTGCCTTTAAGCAAACGCGTATGCATATTTAAACATACACACACACACACACACACAGGGCTATGGACTTTGTGACATTGATTTACAATGACTATGTTCAGGAACCCTTATTAGTGTATGTCATATCATCTACACGGCAAATGGTTCTGCTCTTGGGAATCGTCTAGAAACTCATATTAGCGTTATGGAATCACATCATAACAATCGCAATGATTATCGTGTTACTAAATAGTATGTTATACGTCATACAATGTTAACATACACAACCAAACGTAAACATACTGATATAACCACTTTAAATATGTCTGACATGCATATATACCTTTTAGAATAAACGTTCCGAATATTTTGCCAGATATTAAATGCTTGTAGTACGTGAGAGTGACGTTGTAGACATTAAACATAACCGGCAACGAATTGATAATAATATACCGCATGACTTTATCCAATAAACGATAAATAAATAAACCAAACTTTACTTTTGTAAGAATTATATTATTCACACGTTTACCCAATCAAAATTATTACCCAAACAAGTGTAACAAAGTAGTTGTTAACAATTTAGCAAATAATTGAATACGTTTTTAATTAGTGATGCATGACCTTTGCTCGAACCTTTCATTTGAATTGTTTTTAATTTCGTGTATATGGCTCATTTACTGCATATTTGCTTACACACATTATTGATTTTGTCTGAAGGAACACCATGACCGTTAATTGTTTCACGAAATAATGTAAAGGCATATACTACTAAAAGTAAGGTCGCTTATGATTTGCACATGTTAGGCACGATAATAGAAAGCCAAAAAGTAACAACGACTTGTCCAGGTGTGCATAGAGCCGATACCACTTTCAGTGTAAAGAAACCTATCGAAGGCATATATTGCATCTGATATTAACATTAGCTGTACCTCTACAGTACGAGTTGTGTCCTTCTCAAACTGCCCTTAATTTATACTAGCTGAACAATAACGTGTTTGGACAATTCTATTCTAGTAAGAATGTACCCAGAAGTATCCAGCTCCGATTGTTTTACCAAGACAAGATTCTGGTATCTTCTTTCACCAACAATTAGTTAGACATCACCAATAAAAGTATTATTGTGTCTTCACGATTAAAAAACAACAGCAAATACAAACAAGACAGAAACAAGTACGTGGTGGTGTGTAAAAGTGATACCATGGACAAATGTCTACACACGTCAATTTAAATGAAGAAAAACCCTATTACAATGGTTATCGCAAACATGTTATATAATTCTCAGTAATAGATGTTAAGCTATGAATAATTGAAACAATGAGACTTTCTCTTTTACAGATTTCATCGTAAACGATGTTCAACAAATGCATCGATTAAGAGAGAGCCGATGATCAAAGTGACAACTTCAACCGACGTGGCGCAAATGGACTTGTCCTGTCAAATTTTAGTCCAGGGGGATAATACACCTGACCCTTTATTAATCAACATTCACGGCACCGAAGAATTAACAGTCAAAGAAAGAGTAGATGGCCGAGATGTCAATAAACCTGAAGACGATATATCTGACATAGAGCCTGACTGCACAATACTGGATCATATAATGCTCTGTATTTTAAGCTGGCTCATACGACCAAACGCAACGCCGGACACGAGACAATATTTGTAACAAGATTACGCGCCCATATTGCCAGTAGGGCAGTGCGAAGTTACATGTAATGAAGTGTTTGACAAGGCGTTTTATGGTCAGGTTGAAGGGTTTAGAGCATAAGCATGTGATGCAGCATCGGTTGTATCCACGTATTCTAGATGTATTCCTACGCATATCGTAAAATCATGTAAAAATAAAGCGCGTAAGTGACACACTTTAGTAAATATGTTCACATGTCAATACTTTGATGGTGACTACATGACGTGATCTCTCTACTATTAACCGATCGACTCTCGTAAGGAAGTTGACATTGCGGTACAATATAACACGATTTTCATAGAGAATATATGTATTCAGACAGTACGTTTGATCCTTGTCAGTACGCAATCTTGTAAACAGTGAATAGTGTTGCCTTTCCACTCGTTACCCTGTCTGAGCTTAGGAAAGTTATATACACTCATGTTAACCGGTTGTATATTAATTCTATGAAGAATTATGTATAGTCATACATCTAGGAGATCGGTTGTCTTTTTTTTAATGTGGGCTCCACTTTCAAAGAAGAAATGTCACAGCTATCATCATACAATTCTTAACATTACTTTGAGTAAAACAAAAGCCACTTTTAAATGTACATATGATAGCTGTGAGTGTGTACATCGCTCAATATGTTTTTCGGAAAATAAACAGAAACACTGGAACGACATAACCAATACGTGTGTTAAAGTCCATTTATCTAAGAGTTATACTGTTAAAGATGTAAAATTAATTGCTATTCATAAAGACTCATGTAGAAGAAGAATTATCAATTGATGGTGTTAATTAATACCCAACGAATAGCTTTTTTCAAAAACATGCATTGGTGTCATTTACTTGACAAAGATGAAATACAAATACCCTTCAAGATCAAATAACATATTTCAGTAAGATTTACACTTTAACACCTATTTCAAAGCCGTACGGCTACTGGTCATTCGGAGATCATCAGTAAAATGCTCTTTGGGCTTCTAGCACATACACATAAACTAGTAATTATCACTTTGCAGTATGGCAGTAGCATGCAGTTGAAGTTTAACACATTCTTCTCATTCCCAGACCAAAGGGACGCACACACAGCCAGTCCGTTAATAATAGGCTTAGCTTAGAACACCCCATGCACGTGTGTCTATGTTAGATTCACGGGAGTTCTGACCTAAATAGTGCAGTGTCCTCAAAAAATATGTGTGTGTGTGTTTGTTGCTGATTTGTTATTCTTGTTCTGTCTTCTTTCTTTTTTGGGAGTTTGCTTTTTTGTTGACGTTGTTGTTGTGTTTGTCGTTACGTTGTTGTTGTTTTTTTTACTTTCGTTTTTATAAACTGGAGCAATTTAATGGATATATATTTAACAGAGTATAATTCAATCAATCATAAGTTTGACGTATACATGTGCCCATCTCCTTCAGGATTTAAGAGGTCACCCATACACGTGTTTTGGAAAATACTATTTAGAGTGAAAAGTAACATTTCAGAAGGAAGTAAGCATTTGTTAAAATGCGCATTAATAAGTAAAGTTTGAATGTACGGGACACAACCAGTAAGCTGGTACGAAACTGGATGAATATTGAAACGTTTTAAAACAGAACACGACACGGTACAGCAACAGTTCAGTGATATTGAGGGTGTAAGTTGCACCAACAACACGCGGTGGCCGTGATAAGCTGTCCATGTAACTGATTATTTCAATATCCTGAATACAAGGATACATTATATTACAATTCATGCACTGGCCAATTATATGGCATTGGATAAGTAACGCACACTATTTTTTTTATTTATGTACATTTATGCATTACGTGCATAATTAACCTGACCTGCGCGTCTCGTTTGGCAAAGATTAAGGACAGCTATGGGCCATGATCTTTATGTCAACATCTCAATACAATAAAGCAAGTCCAAAATTAGCCGTAATTGATGTTAATATGGTTGGTGACATTCTTATAGTAAAAATTGTCAATGTAGCATGAAATTGTGTAGTTCTTAAATGCAATTGAATTACAATACCCCTGAACCATGCGGCATTGCTTACGCCTTATTAAACTGTACATTCATTATTTAAACGGTATTCTCGTGATAACTAACAATCACATGAAGGCCAACGTTATCTGACTCCATACGATAATTGAACATAACAGCATCAATGTCCTTGAACAGAGGTTTGTGTGTACAATACTATCCTGGGAGTATGTGTCAACGGGATCTCCTGTTTGACCTTTTGTTACAAACGAATGCAATGCGATTTGGGCACAAATCACTGACTATATGATGCTCACATTTCAATTAAAACAACATGAGGAGACTACAATGACAGTCTGGTAATTGACAAACTCTGTGATTTTTTATAAACTATTTATAATTAAATGTTATAACCACTAGGTTATTACACAGAAAGCTTACTGTACTGCCCCGCCTGTTTTATTTGTTACGTTGCTGGGTAGAAATAAAATGTAATGCATGTGTGTTTCTCTCGTTTTGATCAAGGAGTTGGCAGTGCGAGGCTCTTGATGTATGCAAAGAGGGTATATTAGGAAAAGAAATTATCGGTAAATGTCCTGCGTAGATGCTTGAACTTCAGTACTATATCCAACAATATATTAACAGATGCCTAAATCTGACTGTCGCGTCGTGTTGTTACAACAATGGGTACAACATCCGGCACGACTTTCACAAATCACTTCAAGTTTGAATTTTGCTTTCGAGATTTGCACAACAGCATGTCTACACCATGTGTTGCAAATTTCGAAAGCGAGATACACACTATACAATGCATGCTCGTTTAATTGTAATCGCCAAAAAGCAAAATGTTGGGACGTCTACATTTGTAGGGATTCAAATCTATGTCCCTAATTTATGTCGAAGAATGTTTACGTGTTTCCCCGTGTCGGATGGAAAAAAAACAAAATTGAATGATGACCAGAATTATATTGCAAAAATGTCATAATTTAAATGTATGTAAAAGAAAGGGTCTTCTGTTAGCCCTTTATAAGTGTAAAGCATATATAATGCATGCCCAAAGTAGACAGGTACTGCACTCGTTCACCATTTGTTTGTTTTTTCCCTTTACCCTTTTAATACGCAAACATGAAATTTCTAGTTCATATACACTAAACTTAATTTCGGCTTTTCATTTGGTCTGTAAGTATTTACGTCTTTTCGACAAAAATAGCTATGTCTAGAATAAAACTATACTATAAACTCGAAGAAACGGCATACAACTTAATGTTGCTAATGAATTCGGTACGATAGCTCAATTCCGTATTCGTAAATCCCAATAATTCCATGTCGTCGATATATAGGGCCAAACCAGTCCTTGCTGGTTATCTTAAGCCCCAAGTAGGTATTTCATGTTGTATATCAACTCCAACAACACCATGTCGGCAATGTTTACGCCTTATCGAACCCATGTTATTAGCTTATTCGACCTTATAACTTCACGTAGGTGGTTTATGCGGCTAATAACCCCCTTTTTAGATGCTCGTATAGCTCCATGTTGGTAATGTATACAACAAACAAAATCAATTTCACTATTTTATACAGCCATATATCTCAACATCGATTAGTTAACCGAGATAATAAATTTATGTCGGTCTAATATCTCTATGTTTTACAAATATATTAACTAATATGTTTCGAGGATAAAAGCAGCCAATTAACTTAACTGAATTATTGTAATTTCAACGCTGGTAACTTCATATCATATTTCAGACTGCATAATAACTCAGTTCCGGTACTTCTAATAACTAACTAAGTGGGTGTCGACAATGTTTACGGCCTAATATCTCCATATCCATAATTATTCGAACTTTTAACTTAATGTAGGTACTTTATACGGCGTAATAATTCTTTGATAGTTAATTATATCTTCGCATTATGCCATGTCATCAATGAATACGAACACCACTGTGTTCCAGTTTGAGTGTGAAGCATATACAATGCATGTAGTACATGAATGAACTAGGCCGTATTTATTTTAGACATTTAAATCTATGTTGAGAATGAATGCAGCCTTTCAGCTCAATGCATGTTATGAACACATAACGGCGTGTAACTAAATGCCGGTGCTGTATACGGTATTGTTACAATCCTGTTCTCAAATAATACGGCCCAACAGCTTTATATCGTAAATTATATGTACGTAACACTTCATTTCGGCAATTAATAGGGCCTAGTAACCAAGAGTCAGTAATTTATAAGGCGTAACATCGGTTACTTATTCCATGTAATAACTCAATGACGACAATGTATACGGTCAAATAACTAAATATTGGAAACTTACCTTAAAGTCGGCAATATATAGGGTTTAATATCTCGATATTGGTAAGTTATACGCCCTAAAAATAATTATATATCGGTAATGTATACGACCTTGAAAACTATATTTATCTGATATCTTTTTATTTTGTTATTTAACAAACACCTTTTTTTTTGAAATCATTAACATAACAATGACAAACAAATAAGACGTCCGCATTTTAAGTTGAAATCAAAGTCCTCGATTGTATGTAGGAATGCTTGTGTTTTTCGGTTTGGAAAAATACCCAGCATGTCTGGCCAGAATAAGTTTGAAATAAATTGTTTAAAAAATGATGAAGATCCGGACTAAGTAAATGTATATATATATATACTGAAAAAATAGAACAACAAAACAACAACAACAAAAAAATAAATAAATAAAAAAAAGTGTCTTTAAAATTACGTATAAAGCTGTTGCCATTATGTTTTACTATTCGACAATAAACGAGAATTTCTTTTTTGTATACTTTACAAAAAGCGCAATAACGCTGAACACATTCTTTTTGTGCGACTGCCGGCAACCGCAACCGTGACCGTCCTATACTCACGGCAAGACTGTAATTTGAAACAGACGACAACGGTAGAATGCGCAATTAAACTGGGTGCTACAACATTTGATAGTTCTTGGAACTGCTCATACCTTTCGCAAAGCAATGTCTATTACATCATTCCATAGTTGTGTCATAGCGTAATGGTCTAGGATCATGGTAGCGTCTTGACCTGAATTGGAAATGACCATAACAAGAGGAATGTCTTGGTGTAACACATCGAGATAAATGTGCTGCATGAACATCTAAAGTTTAAGTGTGTCGGGCGCATAACTGAATGTATTAAAAGTGTGCTAAAAATCACACACCGTGCACGCTTTTTCAAATTATACATTAAAGCAATGTGTTAATGTGTTTAAATTTAGACCTGCTTTTACATTTCCCTTGTTGTTGGTAATGGCATCGTTTATGTTAGAAGTAGTTGATTTATCATATTATGTAATTTTATAATAGTTCCCAATTAATAAATGCTGCGTTGTAATTCTTTTTTTATCAACATAATATAACCAATTCTAATTACCTACTTTGACTGTATGTTGGTGATAAATTGCTTTGCTGTATTCAATACTTATTAACATGGACTATGAAATGCACTGCAATAGCTCGAAATAAAGTTGATATGTCTGGCTGGAAAGCAGCGATCGTGATACAAGATAATTACAATATTAATCGTCGAAATACATGGAATTCTAAATAAGTTTGGTAGTTTTTCCTAGGTATTGGTCATTGTTTCGCACAAACAGAGACAGTGTTATTGCTTTAGGTATAATTGCTAAAGAGGAAAACGTTCATTCCTTTCACAAAGAATGCTTCTTAAACGTTTCAAGCATTTACGGAGCGTTAGATTGTCTTGTGTTGCTGGTTGTCCTTTAAACTGTAATGAGGGCGTTGTTTAATTGAACTGAAACTTCGGCTAAACTGCATTTTCGGCTACTTTTATAGAATCTCCTCGTGATTGCATTGATGTGTGATTGCTAGCCAAATATATGCTTGCAGTGATGTAGGGACATTTTTTGCTTATTATAAAAAATAAACTGGAAAACTATAAAAAGTATTACTTTCATTTCTTTTTTTTTAAATGGCCAATATATTAGTATACCAGCTATAACTGTTGGTGTGGGGAAAAAAAAACTAAAGACATCTGGAGGACATTGTGCGGTTTTGATTTCGATGTATGCTCCTACAAATATACCAAACACAATGAGAATGTGCTTTTGTGCAAATAAACATTCACCATGCGCAGTCTGTCTGATACATTGTTTGATGATAAAATATTAATGTCTACCATTGTGTTTCAATGCGTCTGACTTTAATCGTCCTGTACTTGTTCTGAAGTTTGTTGAAACAAGAAAAACGAGCTGAAACCGTTTGTCATATAAGTTGCCCTAACTATAACACACATTTCTTTAGCTCACGTTTTGGTTAACTATACACAAGTGTAAGGAATGATGCTCGTCTAAGATTCAGTATAAGCAGTTGAAGTGAATAGTGAAGGGATTTACATAACTAACAACATACATATGGACTATGATTGTTAAAATGTTATTTGGTGTTTACTTACTTTGCGGTACGTATGCAATTACAATTTTAAAATGTTCTTTCAACTTGCACAAATCTTGTAGACTGTTAGCAAACTAGAGTGTTGCTTCTGCTGTTACGAATATTATACTACTACACATAGTACTATTACTATTATTATCACCATCACATTCATCATCATCATTAATATTGACATAAGTATATTGTTTTTCAACTTAATCAGTATCGGGATATTACCACTATTTGAAGATTATTTCTTTTTTAAAATATTTGGAGGTTTAGCTATTATAGCCATCTGATTAAACCTTGTCATCAAAATGTAATTTATTTGAAATAATCTTCAAAGAAACCCAAAGAAAACGCTTGGCAACAACCAGCTACATGTTTTACTTATTGTATTATTTACAGTAGTGTCAATTGCACGGTAGCCATATCATACATTGGAATTAAACATGCTCGATTACAGCAAGTTAATACGTTCGGTTGAAGCCTTGTAGTTTTGAAAGTGTGTATCATGTAAGTGATCAGATTCATTAATATACATGTATGTGAAATTTGTTGGTATGACTCGCATGTTGAAACAATCGGTAGTGTGTATGTTTTGTTTATTATCGCATATTTAGGCCACACAAAAAGTATATACGTTGGATGATTTGGGCAGGTATTAACCGATTCTTTAAACAGGTGAATTGTTGTTATTTTCTTATCAACCATTGCCAGATGCAGCCAGACTCGTCATAAGTAAAAACATATATTTCAAGGTTAATAGAAAAATATTCTTAAATCAACGTCTGTTTTGATCCGTTTCATATGTATGCATAAAGATGACGATAGTTTGGATGCTTAACTATTTTTAAGTGCGTCATTTTTTGTGTAGTTGTTGTTATTGGCTGGTGTATTAATAGAATCCTAAGTTTATAGCAACGAAACGTCAAACCAACTATGGTTAGATTATCTTTACATCTGATGGCATAATATTATGTTTGTAGCACATGGTTTTAGGAACGTAAAGTAATGTAGAGCTACAATGCATATAAAATCATTTTATTAAACATTATGAAGTCACAAAATATTACACTTACACATTTATAAATGTTAACGTAGACACTCATGGGTGATACGTGTACGATTTGATGTACTCTTAGGAAAGACGTATGGACAATTCATTATTGTACTACATCCAACTAAATTGCGGCGTTTTCCTTAACTTAAAGTTGTGTCAATATTTATTCTACTTTATAAAAATAAGAGTTTCCTTTCGCATTCTTCGAATGAATGGGGAGTGAAACATCCTTTCTCATTAGATAGTGTTGCTGCCTTTGCCAAAGTAGCATTGTTTAAGTTTGTTGTCGCTGTTCCTATCGGGAACATGGAATACAGCTATGCATAGTTTCAAGCCATACAATTACATGCACATGTGTGGATGTATTTTAGTTATAAGTAACACTGATCTGATTTGCAGCCAGTGAAACAATGTCTGACAGTAGTTGAATGGAGACGTTTGTAAATGAGCATCAATATTCAATGCTTCCGACCAATGGTTTGTTGTTAACAACATAAATTATAGACACTGTAATAAATATGAGCCTATATCTCGAGCGTCTTGTGTGTGTGTTTGTGTGTGTGTGTGTGTGTGTGTGTGTGTGTGTTTGTGTGTGTGTGTGTGTGTGTGTGTGTGTGTGTGTGTGTGTGTGTGTGTGTGTGTGTGTGTGTGTTGCACGTTGGCAGCTGTTAAAGCCGGATGCAATTCATGTGCCACCTTCGTTATAAAGGCTTATGAATGACAAACTAGATACGGCAACTTCGACCAGGTTGGCTTATATGCCAGTTTTGGTTTTAACATGTCGATCGCTTTATTAGAGCAACGGATACATACTTAAAACTTATACACCATAAGTGTTACAAACAAACAATAAGAAACCTTTCAATATTCAGGTTTTGGCGTAGCGATATCATCGTCTTTGTGCAAATCGTCTAACTGCTTAGCCTCTCACTCAAGGGAAATATAAAACCATTCTTGTCAAAGTTCGTAATGTGGAGAAGTATTCCAGTGGTGTGTCAGTGATGAGACTCAGACATTTACTGTGTGGTTTTCTAAATGCATAATAGACTGACACTGTTATCATGAACATGAGTGGTCACAGTATTTCACAAACAAGAATAAAACAATTCGTAGCCAAGCTGTTTCTTTATCACAGTTTCAAACCTTCTTGTTTACATGCTGTAAAGAAAGGCAATGGTAGGTAAGTGTTATTAGTCATGTCTTTGTAATAAGTCATTAATTTTTAGTGATAGACAATAGTTTATGCCATTAAAACGTACTCCGGACTGGCATGAGGACGTTTACAACAGTGTGAAAATGGAAAGCACACAATGCATTCATTGGCTTCATTGTTCAAAGCAGTGAGGTATAAACAGAAAGATAGAAAGTGTTCATATGCAACTCGTGGATAGGTCGATTTACGAAACATGATTTGAAACTATAAGCGGCATGTCAATCAGTGCACGTTAATGGTTGTATGTACTAACCAGATGGAATGTTTACTGACCTTTTTCAAACCTGATATATTTGTTACATATAATATCGGCCAATGTAAAATGAACGTGTTTATTTATAAATATGCAGGCATACGTTTTTGACTATTGTAAAATTGTGCATTTCAATACACTAAAATCCCGTTTTATCAATATTCCCGGTGTTAGGACAAAACCATAAGAACATAGATATTTACGACTGAGTCTTAAATGCGTTTTATCAATCCGGGCTTAAAACGCTGGGTCTTACGATCCGGTCTTAGATCTTAAATAGTGTGTCACAGTCTATTTCCACAACATCCGGTTTTGTATACACGAGCAATTTGGCGAATTTCAACAATCGCAACTTTTCGCCTGAATTCCCTTGATGTAAACCGAGTAATCCGAAGCTATTTACATCAACTACATCATGGCAGCCGTACTGTCCAAACGGAAGGCGATTTCTTCTTTGTAGAATAATTTGTGGCAACCATGCATATGTTGTATGATCCAGAAACAAGTTCAGATCAATTCTAGTCCGAAAGTAGACGAACGTAAGTGCCAGTGACCTTTGACAGGTAATAAATAGTATCGTCTGCTACCTTGTGCATAACGGTTCGTTATCCAATCCCATTAGTGTGAGACCGTGGCTGTGCTTAAATATGTGTGTAATTATTTTATACTATTTTAATATTACTTTAATTCATGAGAGAGAGCGAGAGAGAGAGAGAGCGAGGAAGAGAGAGCGAGAGAGAGCGAGAGACAGAGACAGAGGGAGAGAGAGACAGAGGGAGAGATGGTAAGATAAAAGGTGAGCAAATTAGACATTAGACAAATTAAACAGAAGTTGTTTATGGCTTTAAACTGGTTTATCGTATCACCAACTTTACTGAAGCAGATAGTGTGCTGTCCTCACCGTGCAGCACGCCGTGAACACCTGGCATGATACCACACCCAGTCACATTATCCTGACATTATCCTGGAACAACCGTTATACTTGCTTGGGAGGTAAACCACTACCAGTTTTAACGACTTTGGCATGTCGCGGTCCAGGATCATACCTGGGGCCTCCCGTAGCTGGAGCTGACATTCTATTGATTGCGTTACCAGGTCTTCTCTGTCGCACAGATAACTAATTAAAAAGATAAAGCAACTCAGACTGTATATGTAATGCTAAATAAGTATTCCATTAAAACTGTTTTAATTTCATAAAGATTAAACCTACTTCAACCAACACTGTTTCGAAAAAAAAGTTTTTTGTTTTTTTTTAATTTCGATTGTATTTCACAATTATAAAAAAAGTTCATTAAATAAGATTACACTTACACCATGTTTGAACAACATAAATTATCATAATGTGTTCCGCTTTAGAGTAGATATTGTTGACTGAAAAAAGAAACACTCGAAAGACCTCAAGGTATTGTATCATGTATTATTTCATGTATCGCTGCGTTTGTTTCAATAGCAATTTACACATAAAAATAGCATATAAACATTTTACAGAATAATTACAAAACAATTAGGTTTCATCTTCAGGCAGTTATTAATCGATTTATTTTTTGTTTATAGCACTGACCTGCATTATGTCTTGGTTATACTATGTAAAACCTTTCTATATTTACATATTTTAAGAGCAAGACGACAAAAAAGAACAAACAATAAGGCGTCCGCTACATGCAACGGCTGGTGGTCCCGAGGGAAAGGTCCTCAAAGACTGGGAGGAACATTAAAAAAAAACACTTAAACATATCACATAAATTGTAATGTCAGTAATGTGATAAAGGCCAATGTATTGCAATGCTGTATGTCACCGAGCTACCCCCTACACCCACCCCTCCCCCGCAGAAAAAAAAAACAACATCATAATATACAGCATAATATACTATATACATAATAAACACATGTTCAAGTCAAAGTAATTATCAACATGTTATTCCGCAGCTAGACAACTTGTGTTGAGGCCCGGTCTGGTAAATATTCTCTGTTATATATGTATTTCAGCTAGCCTGAATATTGATTGATATAGAAATTATTCAAATTTATAAAAAAAAAAACAACATAAAATACATATACATTTATTTTTTAAAAATATCATGTTTTAAAATATTAAATTTAAGCATTAATATAATAAAGTTTAACCAGTTGTTGTTGTTATTCCGGTGGTCACGAATGAGATTGAAAAAGAGGCTTTTGCTGGAGATAGGGTTGAAACCTTCTTATATTACACCCATCAAATGTAAATAGTAAGGTATTATATTTCGTGCTGCTGCTGTTGATGATTATAGTGACAGTTATGATGACTGATGATTTAATATGCTGCAGCATACTCTAGTATGGCAATAATCTAGCTCTATTGATAATTCTCAGCCTATTTAGCAGTTTTATGAATCATCAGCCAGATGTTAGGACATTTGCATTGTGTGGTATCGCGATTGTCTTACTGCACGCAACACTACATGCTACAATTGTGCATTGTTTCCCCATCCCCCCCGCCTCTTCCCTAAGTACTGTTGTGGGGTCAACAGTCCAAAAAGACATTTTTGCTTTTATTGTAAAACAATGCAAAACAACCCCAACTGAAACAGTGTTTTGTCTTTTTACAGACAGGTCAATGTTCAATAGGAAATGACTGTCCATCAACAGCTTAAATAGGTCATGTCTATGGATACGTATGGACATAATGTTAGTATACTAGAAAAAGCTACACTTAATCAGAATTTCTCCCAGTCGCTAACAAAATGATGAATGTCTTTTTTACAGAATTTCAACAAAATAGCTGGTGGAGGCGCAATACAACGTTTTTTGTAGAGCAGGTGGAAACGCAAACCCAGGAAGAAGCTGTTAAAAGAAATGAAATTACTCACTTCTATGGGGAGGCTATATATAACGGAAAATATAACTCGCAATATAAATGAAAGTTAAATATAAACATTCAATAATACAATGGTAATCCTGATATATCTCGTTTGTTTTCTGAATGTGCCACATTTAACTATTATTAATAGAAGTACAAAGTATGAAAGGTAGTTAGCTCTTCGCGTTATTGAAACACAATAAGTAATTACTGAAATAAAAATATCATGGGTTTATAATGTTTTTTTTCAACTTAAATTGACATGAGACATGACAAGCTGCACACTAACGTTAAAACACTTCCCTACATGTATACGCCATTTTACGCATGTACAAACCATTCACAGTCATGAGCACATTCTGCATGACTAAGGGTTTATGTGTAGACTGACTATGACGTAAATATATTATTACAAATTGAACATAACTTTATTTAAACCCTTTTATCCCTTTTATAGTAAAACAACAAAGTCAGGTGAATTTTCAAAGTAATAGTTTCAACAATGAATGAAAGGATTACCATTCGAACAGCCGTAAGAGGTCTGCTCTAACAGTGTTTGCCCTCACGTCATCCCTGCCCTGAAGAACATCCTCCACTATTCTTCAATCACGACGGGTTCAAGTACTCGCACACCCTTGCAGCACAGGTTGCGGAGCCGCATACATGCAGCAATCACCTTGCAGGCTTTTGCAGGTTTCAATATGAGGCAACCTCCAGTCTTGTGCACATATCTGTCATATATAAAAAGAAACAGTACATATAGAGGATATACAGACAGACAGAGAGAGAGAGAGAGAGAGAGAGAGAGAGAGAGAGAGAGAGAGAGAGAGAGAGGAAGAGAGAAAGAGAGAGAGGCAGAAATGGATAGATAGATAGATGGATAGATAGAAAGATAGATAGATAGATATATAGATAGATAGATAGATAGATAGATATATAGATAGATAGATAGATAGATATATAGATAGGTAGATAAATAAATAGATAGATAGCTATAGATAAATAGATAGATATATAGATAGATAGATAGATAGATAGATAGATAGATAGATAGATAGATAGATAGATAGATAGATAGATAGATAGATAGATAGATAAATATATATATATATATTGATCGAGAGATATCATAAATACATGTTTGTAAATATTGAAAACTATTGTCATATCCTCTATGTGTACTCTTTCTGTCATATCCCTACCATGTTATTGAAACACCTCATGTATCGCTCTACTTCCAGTGTTTTATCGTCCCCGGCAATTTTATCGTAGCCCCACTAAGTTGTAATATGCCTTAATATTCTGCTGTACCACCAACATGTTGTAGAAAAGTATGCATTCTATCGTAACCTCTCGTTGTTGTCGAAAACCTGTCATGTTATCGTAACTCCACCATGTTTCTGTAACACCATCAGGCAACTTGCTGTCTGACGAAATCCAAATTGTCGTATCCATTTTATCTACACATCAATGTCGTCAAATCACTTATATGTCGTTGTATCATCGCTGTGATGGTGCACACCCACTATGGGTCTATACCCGTCTTGAAACCCAGTTTGCGTACCTGTCTTATATTGTATTGGCACCATCATTTTGTCAGTCATCTGCATATGTCTAACATTTTTTTCACCAACACCATGACCCCACGATGTCGTATTTGGCCTCCCATATCGTCGTTCTTTGTTCCCGTTCTTACGCTATTGTGTCGTGATTTTTTTTTCTTGACATTATCTTGTAAGCCACACTATTGTTTAACCTCCCGCCACCACCACCCCGTTTGTGGTCGTATACTACCATGTTGTCTTACTTCCCCCTGCTTATCGGACTACAGATATGCTGTCTTACCAAACACTGTTTTTTTTTCTTCAAACCACCATCTTGTCGATCCTTCGCCCTACTGCCTGAACCCCGTAATATGTGTACGCCCAATCCCGTTGTCTTATAATCATCATGCCGTAACATGATTACAACCCACCATGTTCTCGTATCAGCACCTTTTTCTAACAGTTGATGCTATCGTATTCCACCACGTTCACAAAGTGTCCGTATCTACCAGCTCTTGTACACAAATCAAGATGTCGTACCACCTGCGGTGCCTTGCCATGGTTTTGTTTCACCAACCATTGTATCGTACCCGTGCCATGTTGTCGTATCACCATCACCTAACCTCACACCAAGTTGAATCGTTATCATTGTCTCGCACCCAATAACACCCACATCAAAGTCCGTAACACCACCATAGTATCGAGACAATACCGATATATCGAGCCTTTGCTATCTTCTCGTACCCGCGTAATGTACTCATACCTTGACCACGCTGTTAGACCCACCGAATTTAACCGTGCGCCTACCGTATTATTGTACCATAAACATGTTCTCCCACCAAACAATTGTCCCATACCTCCACAATGATTCTTGCCTCGACAATGTTCTCATAACCAAATTTGATTATAATGTCACAGTAAACAGTGGCTTCTGCTAAACCCCATTGTCCAAATTGGATTGTGTGGTACTGGTTCATGCAAACATTTGTTTATTAAAAGAAAAAAAGTCGATTTATTCTGCTGTTGTTATATTATCCATTTAATGGCAAATTGGTACAATGTCATCTTAAAAGAGATTGAGCGTGTCTGTACTTACACATCAGATCCTTAACATTAATTATACGCTATTCGTTCTTCCTCGTTTAAACATAACAATACATTAGTTGCAAGTATACAATATTTATAAGATGCACAGTAAACAACTTGGAAAATCATTTAACTGACTACGATGTAAACATAAGTACATTATCTTCATGTTCACAGTGTTCACAGCCAATCGAAATCTCTTTGTTTAAAACACAGTGCTGGTGTCAATTCACTCAATGCAGTCGAGGATTTTTGATAATCCGACAAACCACACTTTTCAAACGTATTAAGCAATGATCCATTTTTGACACACGTTTTATTGCACGAACGGTGCGCTTAATAATCGTTGTTGTGTCGATATTCTGGCTAGATACACATCACCCTAATAATTAAACAATTTAGTCATTTCTAGTGTTTACCATGCTGCACTATATACTTCCATCGACATATATAATCTAAAATTAAAAGACAACAGCTGTGGTTGATAAATGTTTGCGTCAACCACAAACATGTCGACAACTGTAGGGTTTCCATGCAATAATTCAAACAAAACAATAAACGTTTATATTTCTGAATGCCTATTTTCTGCATATAACATGACTCGTGTATTATTAATGCTGTGCTACGTCCTATGCATATGTTTAAAATGTGTTATTTTCTAAAACTTGCTTATTTTGTATTGACATCCTCTTTTACAACACGGGATGCTATGTCCATTGACATTCTTCGTAATGCAAGTATGAAACATTGCAAACGTCAAAACTAAGATGGTTATTTAAAGGAGAAAACATTAACGTGAATGCGTCTAATTGCTTAATTTTTGTGCTGACGTTTTACGTGTAACCCTATGTAATCAGGTGAAAATATAGCTGCAAGGACAACATAGCAAAGTATTAATGCTTGCATTTTTGTGTATCAAACACATCAGTTAAAGAAATTAAGATTTATAAACAACAACTGCGTGTGGATGCCCAGTTATGATGATCAATTTCTGTTATTATTCATGCATTTGTTTTTGATTTTGTTTATATCGATACGGACCATAATAGTCCCTATCCTTTTTGAAAAATGCGTTTTCTATACGTGCATTTTATACGTGTCTGTTTGATAAAAGTTATCGAGGGCGTACTACATATGATGAGATAAACATATAGTGTTTCGTTTTATATTTGCTGTTGTTATTTACCCTTTTCAACAACTGTATTGTTATAGTCATCATAATTCGACTAACATAATTTGTATATATAAATGTCCCTTTTTTAGAAAAAAAATGATGCAATATATAAAATGTGAGGTGGTAAATAATGTGTATTCACTGCTTACCCACAGTATGTCCTGGCATACGACTTAATGTTGTTGTTGCTGGTTGTGTTTTTCTTGTTGTTTGCTTTATATTGAAAAGTTTATTAAAAATATCATGTGTCAAAAGTATGTCTCAATCAAATTATAATTGTGTTTTATGTAATAACCATTTGAATCTTTACATTACTAATCACAGTTATTGACATTTATTTTATTGTAGCTCATGCTCACTTAATATAACGCAATATACAAGTAGCAGGTCCTGGTTTAAAAAGAAAAAAAACCGCAATAAACCTAATGAGGCATGACTGAAAGTAAGTGGGTAATTTCCGACGGAACCATCACGGCTTTCGTCGCGAAGACTAAACGACTGTGCTTTCTTCATCTACTCTACATAAAACGGATATATTTGACTAAAGGTAACCTTCCAGGGACGATCCGCGGATCTGGCTCACCCAATAACCCAATCAGAATTTCTTTAGGTCCCTTTTTAATTACAAAAAAAACAAACAACACGATTTGTTGTTATTGTTATATGGACGGTTCTCATAGAGTCCTATTTAGTGAAAAGGTGGGACAATTTGAACAATCAGTTTAGGATAAGTCTTATTCGTACTCACAATGCTATTACAATGAGATTTATTACACTTTTTGGAGTTGTCCTCTGTTGCGGTAAATATCTATCTGCTATCTTAATCATGGTTAGTCGTAACAACAGATAAAGCTAGTACTTTAAAGCTACATCTGCCCATGCGTGTAAAGAATGGTTAATGTTTTTACTAAAGCTGTTACTACCACATCTACTTATACTACTACTCGCTCTACTACTACTACTACTACTACTACTACTACTACTACTACTACAACTACTACTACTACTACTACTACTACTACTACTGCTACTACTACTATAACTACTCGTACTACCACTACTTCTACTACTACTATTTCTAGTAGTACTACTTCTGCTATTACTATGTCTACTACTTCTATTATTATTATTACTAGTATTATTATTATTATTATTATTATTAGTAGTAGTAGTAGTAGTAGTAGTAGTAGTAGTAGTAGTAGTAGTAGTAGAAGTAGTAGTACTAGTAATAGAAGTAGTAGTAGTAGTAGTAGTAGTAGTAGTAGTAGTAGTAGTAGTAGTAGTAGTAGTAGTAGTAGTAGTAGTAGTGTAGTAGTAATAGTAGTATGTTATTACTATTAAATATTATTATAAGACGTCACTAAAAGGATCATAAATGGTCGCAGCGATGCATGTAAAAGACAAATTAAGCCATTCAAATTGTAGCGGGATAACATTATTATTATTATTATTATTATTATTATTATTATTATTATTATTATTATTATTATTATTATTATTATTATTATTGTTGTTGTTGTAGTCTTAGATTACTAAGACTGCTGAAAATGCAGAACGGCTCAGTCTGTTTTATGACTGACTCAAATATACCGCATAAAAAGTTATAAAATATAAACTAAATTCAACGCTTGATAACATCAAATCTTAAAAAGTTAACAACTTTTAGCAAAATAAAGACTGGCAAAACTTGCTGGTGTTGTTTCTCTTCGCTGAAAATGAAAAACAGATCAGTAATTATTTGTATATACAACTGTTTATTTCATATTAATCGTTTATTTGCAAGTGCACCTTGTTGGGTTGTCAGGTATGTCTCGTATTCCACGATACTTATAAGGTGCAATGTTGTTCATAAACCGACTAACGTCCTAAATAATGTCAGCATTTTATTGCTTAAATAATGCATGCCTCATAAAACGCAGCAATTCAAATATATAGACATTGAATAGTTGATGAATATAAGTTGAGTTTCTATGAACATCAGATATCATGAGCGGCATACATTTTTTACGACAGTGAAACTTTTCATAAAAAGCTGATTCTTTCAAACGTATTTATTAACATGGTTAAACCTGTCTCAAATTCTAAAATCACATGTAATCATATTGTTTAATGTTTGCCAATTGTCAACACTTTACTATACTCTTGGTGTTTATGTTGTTTTTATGTCTGTCAACAATCGTGGCTGACAATTGAATTCCACGATATAGATATGTTCAGCGTGAAATATTTGTGCAGCGGTCACTTCATCCTAAACACAACATAAAACATGGTTATTACAATCTCCCTCATTTCTTTACAGTTCAAAATGTGGCTGTTTGTAACTCACAATGCAAAGAAAACAACTACTACAACTCAACGTCATGTGTTCCTTGTCCTTCTAATTGTGCAAGATGCGAGTCAGACTCAAACTGTACACAATGTGCAAGTGGTTTCTATGGTGATCTGTGCAAAACTGCGTGTCGACAAAATTGTTCAAGGAGTGAATGCCACTTAAAATACGGACACTGTACGTACGGCTGTCAAGACGGCCTGTTTGCAACCGAGAACAACAGCCAGTGTGTTTCATGTCCGGAAAACTGTGACGTGTGCAGCTCCATGTCAATCTGTTTCACTTGCCGGTACGTTTTTTACGGCCATAATTGCTCTTCTATGTGTCCATCCGAATGTGCCGATAGAGCCTGTAATCAATCCGGGACTTGTCTTCAATGTAAAGAAGGCTATTACAGAGAGGCCGATATCTGCCTGCCGTGTCGAAGAGGTTGTCTCACGTGTGAAAACCTCACACACTGTTCTTCATGCCATGAAACCCATGTTGGCCCTTTCCACGCAAAATGTATTCGTAGATGTTCTGAAAATTCAACAAACTTCGTTTCGAACTTAGATCAACGTTGCGGAATTTCATTAGACACTATAATGCAAAATCAATCCAACTGTTTTGCCGTAAATTTGAACCAACGATATAAATGCACAACACGGAGATGTTGCATTTCGTTTCATATGGAAGACTGTAACGCAACAAAAAATGAGAGTCATACGTGTTTAAGCTACGAACGTTGCAGTACAGAATGTAATCCAGCGAGCAAAAGTCACTTAATAAAGGACGTGGATGGGATAGCAAGAACGACATTGTGTGAACAGACATGTTCAATACACCATGCTACAGATGGCAAGAAAGAACATATGTGTCTGTCGATAACAGAAGACCCAATAACCAGCAGTGAAGTTATTGACTGTTCCCAAGGTAATTCTTGAGTTAAACTGGATAAGATATAAGGACAACTTTAGTCAATATTCTCAACCGACCGGTTGGTTGTGTGATGAGGTATAAGCAGCCATTTAGAAAGAAATATATAGGGCATAGTTTTGAAATAAATTCACTGAAAGCTTCACTTGAAAATACTTGATGAATATGATGAACACAACTTATTCGTCACATCTATACCAAAAATGCGTATCTGTTGATAACACTTGTTTTACGTGTTTGATAGGCCAAATGATTTAATCTGGGTATAATATCAATACATTTTAACATGTTTATTGCAGAACCAGTATCGACCGTACATTCCTCAGAAGGTAGACAACTAATTATGCATGTATTTAATTATGAAGGGAAGTCTTTGTAATGTCACAGTAAATAGTATCTCTAAGTTTTGTATTTCATTCTTTTATCTTTTAACATTTAAGAAACTATATATAAACAACAAAGTGCGGTTCGAAACAAAGTGCAATATATTGACTTGGAATAGTATGTTTTTGCAAGCAAAAAAAGGCGGATCGAAAAAAAAAATGTACTTTTTAACTTAGATGGTAATGTTTACGCGATTTAGATAATTCAAACACATCACTTGCAAGAAAACTTATAGCTGGCCTACGGTGGGTCCAAGCTTTGATCTTGATTCTCTACTGAAGTCTGGTTCATAAGAAATGGTGATAAATATGAACATATTGATTGTAGAAGAACAAATATCGCTTGTGTTTTTTTTTTTCCAGACGTTAATGCTTCGGCAAATAACTTGTTTTGGATGAGTATTATATCAAAACGTTTAATCATTTTTATTGCAGAACATAAAATGGCCGTTAATTCCTCAAAAGGTATGTCACTAAGTATGCATTTATTTTAAATGGATGTCTTGTAATATTAAAGTGAATAGTAAAAATATGAGTTTTGTAGTTCATGTTTTTTTTTATATATTTTAACTTGAAAAAATAATTTATAAACAAAACGTGCGGTTCTAAATAAAGTGTCCTATTCTAACTAAGAGTAGTATGATTTTGCGATTTAGACATATCGAAAACATCACTTGAAAGCAATTATACAGCTATATAACATTCTGGTAAATATTACCAAGTTGATTGTAGAAGCACAAACATTTAATAGCTGAGTGGTATCCGTTGTTGTTGTTTTTTCCAGACCAGTCAACGCTGATCACTGTTGTTGTTGTAGCAGCATGTGTAGTCGTTATACTGTTGGTTGGAAAGGTGGCTTGTCAGCACAGGAATAGGTGAGCATAACAGAAAGAACGACTCCGGATTACGGGAGCCGTGGTTGGAAACCCGGTCAGGTCGCCGCTAACTTCTTTGAGCAAGAAATTTACTTCGAATTGTTCCACTCCCCACAGGTGTATAATCGGTTTATTAGGGCCAATACTGTGACTTCCCAGTGTCATGTGTCGGCTGCCATTGTACGAGATTAACAAATACACCCAATTACCAGGTAGTACACTGTAAAGTCGGCTGAACGAGCAGTAGCTTGAAAGTAGACTATAACTTATTACCTGTAATAATAAGTACTCTTGACTGACAAAAATGCAAACCAAAAACGCCTAGTTTCGATTGTAAACCAAATATATCTCGATCCAATTACAAATCAAATGCATCTCGATCCAATTAAAAATCAAATATTCTTCGATCCACGTTAAAATAAAAAACGCCTCGACTAAATTACAATTCAAATACGTCTTGATCCGACTACAAATCAAATGCCATGTTTATAAATCGTTTAAATGTCCATGCGCTTTCCTGGTGTGGATTATCGGTGAACTAATCCTAAGTATTGTGTTGTGTGCTTGTTTGTTTATGTTTTGGATTGGTTCGGTTTATTGTACTTCTAGCGGTAGTTTAGTCATTTGGAGACGTTATCCACATGTAGGAGATATGATGCTGCCTTGGCCGTGAATAGCAATGCCGCATGGTACCTCTCAACTTCACATTAATCTGGCACTAGTCGAGGAAGTACACTTGCAATTGCTTGAGCGTTAACAAGCGAGCTATTCCACTACCATTTAAACACTGTTGATATCTCCCTACCGGGGGTATAACAGGAACTTATAGTACCTGGAGTCAATATTCTACTGCTTGCGCTACAATGTCTCATGTACGTATTGAGTAGTATTTATGTTGTAAACGTCTGAATGCGCAACATTATTCTCTACCACATTGTCGTGTTATACTCCAGGTTTGGCAGGTCGATAAGGAGACTCGGACCGCCGGAGGTTGCCCTGGCAGAAGAGCCCGTCCAACGGTCTTGCGGTATGACAAGTCAAGTCCAAGTCACGACGACACCCAATCGAGCACCAACGGTTGAAAATGTGTACGGCACAGCGAACTCTTCACAGTGTGTTACAGACAATCGCGAGTATAACGTGACTATACCACCACACCGAGGTGAAATTCCAGAAGATACGTATGATAAAGCAAGTTCGTGTACATTTGTTGCACATACTCGTGCATATAACAACACCAGCTTTCCGTTACAATGTCGTGAAACCGATGTGTACGATAAAGCAAGTTGTTCTACTTTTTTTGCACATAGTCGTGCTTATAACAACACCAGCGTTCCAATAGAAATTCGTGGAACACCATTCGGTGTGTACGATATAGCAAGTTGTTCTAAATTTGTCGCAGATAATCGTGCATGTAACAACACCGGCATTCTATTACAACGTTGTGGAATACAAGTCGATATGTACGATACGGCAAATTGTTACAATGTTGTAACGAAGAACGGAATAAATAGCACGCTGGCTTGTACTTCAAAGAAGTCGTGCGTAAATGATGATGATGATGATGATGATGATGATGATGATGATGATGATGGTGATGATGATGATGATGATGATGATGAGTATGACCACGTGTCTTTCGACCAGTCAGCACCAGTTGATGATACATATTCAGAAGTCAGAAACTTCCGGCCTAAATAGGTCATTATACGGAAGTAACTATTGTGTATTTTCTTCATAACGCCTTTGTGTTTTTATTGTTGCTGTGCTCCTACTTTCAATTTGAATTTGGGAATTGACGGACACCAACTTTTTAAGTAAACAAGATTTACACAGATATGTATCTTTTTCAAAATGTAACTTTTAAAAGTTTAATATAAAAATAGGTTTTATTCAGTACAATACTAATGTTGCCGTACTGCGTACTTGTATATTATTACAATGGTTAAATCAAACATGAGTATACTTATTTGCCCATTATGAACTTTTCTTAACATGTTTTACAAGATCACCGTATTCTTGTCTTGGTAGTTTATATTTATATAAAGGTCAAATGCATATAAATATAATCTGACAGTTAGCATGCACGTTACTACTATGGCCAGAGCATATATCAGACTTAACTAAATCGCAAACTTAGAAATCATAAACAATATTAAACACATTAAGTATGCTCCTATTTAATTAAATTTCCAAATCTAAGTTAACCTTTACAACGTTTTCCATACAGTATTATCGTCAAAAAGATTACATCGATAATACCCCTTTAACGTAATCGTACTATGCGACCGCACTGGTTGATTTCACATAGTACAGGCATTGCATGTGTAAACGACTTTAAAGCAACAATACAGAATATAGCATTTCCGAATCCCTGATAGTTGTGCAATACAATAAGCTAGTGAAAACTGTTGTTGCCGAGCAAAGTGCCTGTTATCATCATCAGATTGTGGTAAAAGCACACCATATGGTCCTTGCTTTATGACACGGTGTACATAATGCAAAATCAGAAGGAAGTTGCTATAGGCGGATTCCTTTCAACTCACCACCGTTTTTTTTTTCAAATGGAACGGGTGGGCATAAGGATTGAAACACGCCATGTTAAAGAAACAATTCTTTGATAAGATATGGTTTAATGTTTAAAAAACGCTGAATTTAGGGTTAATATTAGGCAGTGAAATTCGCACGCATTTGCATCCACCTAAATTGAGGAGAAAACAATGCTAAGTTTTCTGCACTTTGATAAATACATCTTTAAGTCATAATTGAACAATATGACGGGGTCATGATCAAATCCGAAAGGTTGGACAATCCTATATAGATAAGTTTGACTTAATGTGCTTCAAAGCACCAAGCAATACCGTTACTCAAAAATAATTAACTCATGATGCCAGTCTTAATAAAGACATATGGCCACATCCTTTCTTGTTTACACTGTACACCAGTTACTTGATGTGATCAAATACCTAAAGCATACATTATCTGATTATTCCATGTTAGTTTGTATACTTGGCTGTTCTTCACTCTGAACTTGTTTAATCGGACGTAACTTAAAATGACTGGTGTCATGGTTTGCGGTACCACATAGACACATTGAACACACATAATTTAACTTCAAAGTTTTTATTTTGGCATATACAATCGCAGAAATATAGACAGGCATGAAAGTAAAAATAGCAAGACATTACCCCATGTTTAGACAGAGTAAAAATGCCCAAACCTAAACCCCCACTATCCTAAATCGTCTGTCCTGCCTTATCACAACACAGTTACCGCCGGTTTAACAGAATATTAAATAATCGACGCAAACGTATAACACTATTTTTAAATTGACACGCTTGTTATTATTATCTTGAAAACCATTAACCTGTAATTACCATGTCTATAAAAATGAAAAGTAAGACAATTAAAAAACAACAACAAAAAAGATGGTCATTTTTCTGAATCTTATGCAACCAATTTACACGATTAATGCAATGTGTTAACTGTTATGAAATTATCGTTTTAGTTATCATACCAATACCAAATGCATCATTGTAGTTGTCTTGTCAGTTATACCGTTATTGTAATATTAGAGTAAAAAAAATAAAAACATTCATAGCGTTAAACGGTTGTTGGTAATAAACGTTAGCACAATAATAAGAGAGGTCGTTTATTGATACGTAATATCCTAACACTAGTTTAAGATGTAACACATCCATTGGCACCGCACTTGTAGAAAGGTACTATGATGAACCGACGGTTCCAATTTGTGGCAGACGATAATATTCCCTCACTAAATGAAGGAAAAAACAACCATTATTCGTTTGCCACTTTTCGCTTTGAAGAAGACAAAATAATGACTAAAATCGTTGATTTCATAACAATGTCTTTATTTGAGTATTTGCTGCATATACAAAGGGAAGTTTAGTCGATGCGAAGTACGACATTGAAACACAAGCTGTAAACATAGGCACACAAACACTATGTAAGCAAAAAGTATGCCCCTTAGTGAAAGTAAAATGAGTTTTACGTTTAATGGGAGAAACTTAAATTTAAAGTTGATACCTGACTCGGTAGTCGACGTGTGTGACATTACAAATAATATCATTAGCTTTATTTCGGTAATATAATACATGGTATTTGGACATGTTTCTGTTATTTTCTGTTCATTCGGCCGGTTATTGTTTCGATATCAGATCACAATTTACAAAGGGGCATGTGCTGGCGATATTTGTATCAGTCATACTGTAAACACTTGGCACAGACCTATTCGGCAACTGTTAGGTGTCACTTGAATCATGTTAGATCGCTTGGACAATAAAAACAAGCATGTGACATAACTTTAAGTATGAGTAAAAACGCGTACATATCGTCGCAAATTATTGGATCTCCTCACTCACTGACTTCGCTACTCTCCAAAAACCGTCCAGATTATCAAAACTGTGCATGCTTTGTTTTCCTTACCGTATAATTTACTCACTAAATAGCTGATAAAAATCGATCACTTTCGACGCTGTACTGGCCAATTACCACTGACAGGTCTGCAAATTTGTAAACAAGCAAATATAACGGGCAAAGGACTTTAAATTCATTTCATCACTAGCGAAAATCTAAATAAAGTGGCTGTTCTTGTAATGTACTTCCATTGATTATTAACGAAATTATAGCGCACTGCGACCTAATATGTAGGTGTGATTTAACTTACAGATTGCTAAGGTAACAGATGCACTTTTAGAACAAAGCACAGTCTGCAACAAAATCATAACTATGTGTAAACTTTGTTCAGGTGGCTTTCAGCTGTCCCTTTGACTAATATAACTGGAGACATACGGGCACTTGGCCTGTATGGCGAGTGAACACATTACATTCACTAACGACCATATAGCGGACACAAACAGTTCGTTTCCACCTGCCACTTGGCAAACCCAACATAAACCTACAAGGCATTTAATTCTGTCACAATATTTTCGTATTCTATGTCATAATTCATGGTAGTCAAATGTAAGCGACTCTTAACATTATTGACATTTTGTGTTAGGTGTGTACACGTTCTTGTTCAAATTTGGCAACTGTTCATTGGGGCAATAATGTGTACTGATCTGCAAGCTTCAGAGCTTAAATAACTGCCCTTTCCCAACTCTTCTGACGTTGTTATGCAAACAGAAATAAAATTCACGTTGCTCGAACAAGAACGTATTACGATAAGTATAAGTACATTATTGCGAAAGAAAGCGTGTATCTAAGTTATCACGTGTTTAAGTTAATTAAACAAATCAAGCATCCAAGAATACATTAACAGTTGGGACGAGTAATAAATTAACAATTTTCGGCACACTGATCTGCTTACAAACATGCATACATATGAAAGACGCACGCCATGCCCTAATACGAAGAAAAAGTTCCTCAGCATGGAAAAGGAAATATGGCTTAGTCCTATGAGCATTGCAACATATAGCAAACATTGAAACAGCTCATGACAAAGATGTGACAAGTATTTAAGCAAAAATAGTAAATCCAACTGTCACCGCTTTGGCAAAAGTGACCGACGGGGTCAGTTAACGCGGTTTTACAGAGCTCTTACCTCTTACTTTCTGAGTTGTTTCTCAAGTACAAGCTATGAACAGAAACCCGATGTATGAGTAAGATACTCGAGCGCTGCAGGTATGACGCCACTAAAAGAAGGTTTTGATATAATTGAACAATAATGTTCACATGGTTCTTAAAATAGATAGGTAACATCTATATTAAATAATTTGCACAGAGGTATTGATTGTAAATGAAATTGAATTATTGAGTCAAGACAAAGTTGCCAAATGAATGAGTGTAAATAGTTGTTGTATCCTGTTCATTTTTATATTGTTTTGTTGAAGTCCGATGTCCATCAACGGAAAAAGCACAAACCACACTGTATAGGATTAGTTAAAGGGCACAATCTATTATATGCACGGGTAACAGTCTGTTATCATTAATAAAGAAATATGATAAAGTTCCATGGCCATTGCAACACATACCAGACATTGAAAAGGCACAAAGATGCCTATAATCAGCATAGTTCTCTTTTAAAATACCTTTGGGATAAACAACTGGCCAGAGAATTCCTATCCATGATATAAGATATGCTCTATATGAGGTCAACCCGTGTACAGCTCTCATTTGAAGTATGTGTTGATCTTGACCCTATGCTTGCTACGACGGCGACTTGAATGTGTGCAAAACGGCGAAAGTAAAGGTAGACTGTTTAATCAGCATTGAAAAACATTGTAATTTTCGATCGATGGTTACTCGGAGTACCCACCACTAACAATATCTGTTTCGCTCAGAAATAAGAATCGGATGGTCTGTAAGTATTTGCTGATATGTCGGTGAATGCTTTAAATAGCAGTTGATACCATTTGAACAAGTTTTGTCACTGTTATCAGCGATACATTGAGCATGTGCATGTCTATCCTAATAAATCATCATATGATGTTCCTGTCAAACGTGACACGGTTTTCTTAGCAGGTTGCTCCTCTTTAAGGACGCTTGCTGGTGTTTATACTGTGTATCGAATTTGCTTATCCAACGGATTGTGTCTAGCAGCATATTGGGCACTGGAATTATTTTTGCAATAGAAATGTACAATATTGTCTAACATTTTCGTTACAAGCGAAACTATTAACCCAACAATGATGTATGATGTATTTGTTTTTAAATTAAATACCTGCAGTCTTACTGATACATTTCTCAAATTTGAAATGACTTGTAACTTGAAAACTGGTCTAAAATTGATGGACATATTCGCTTCTTTAAAGCTTTTAAATAAGATTGGACCTTCATTTTAAAGGAAAGCTAAATGAAGTTATGCTCAATCGCTGCTACCGCCTCTGTCGTGTTTAACATGGAGAAACGTATCAATAAAAGTCGATGTAACAACTCGTTAATAGAGCTTGGAATGAGGCTACGCAATAGTAAGGCACCCATAACTTCAGATATGGAGACATTATTAGCATGAAACCAATCATTAACACCATTCGTAAAACACCATAAGGTTACTGTAATCTGTTATAAATAGGTAGCGTTAAATATTCTAAATACAAACATAACTAAGAAACACATAATAAACGAAACCCACGTACTCTTAATGCATCAGTCGTGTGTTCTGTCCTGAAGTGTGCGTATGCAGCGCAGTTTCTCTTGGCGGACATTATTAAACTGACTAAAACTGATTCGAGATTCACACCGTCCTATAGTTCAATAATACTGCTCGCGAAGGTTGTCTACCTAGTTAATGGTGCAGGTGACTTGGGTTGTTTAGAGTTCACCATGAATAAATACATGTCGCGTGTGCAACCTTCTGTTAGAAATTATAAACGCCTTTTATATCTATGCAAATTGGCTTAGCTTAAACGTTTGTACAACATGTGGATTTATGAGTAGACTTGTCGACAAAACTATTACCTTGACCATTGAAAACAGTTTAGTCTCAATTAGAGAAGAACAAAAATATATTTTATATCCGGATTCATTCGGGGTTAAAAGTAGGCCACTAGGTTAAATTTGATAAAAAACATATGTGCACACACTTGAGGCCACAGTGCTGGCCCAAACATCACAATTTTGGTCAGAATGTTTGAAATGTTGGTTGATTTATTAAGAGGGTTATGGTGGGTAAGAAAGGTACGTGACTAGTTACAGTCCTAAAAAAATAAAAAATAAAAGATCACCAAACTTAGACTGAGTGTTTGCCTGCTTGAAATCTTGAATGTGTTCCTAAATGGGTCACGTGACCTCAACAGTTAGATTAATAAGTCACATTAAACAGACGTTCACAGTACGCGTAGAGGTCACATTTATAACCCAATCTTTAAAAGACTTGGCCAGAGCGTTGGCCTGTATAAAATATCGCATGCTTTGAACTGGACCACGTGGATTCAGTAGGTCACTAGATAAATTCTAGAAAGTTTTAGTCGTGTGGCCACATTCACGATTCTATTATCACCAAAAAGTTATAACGTTAATAACACTGAACTGCTTGACGTCAGATGTAAGACTACCCAAAGCTCGTGTCCTCAGGTGAGCGATTAAGGGCCATAAAAAACACCGGTCTAAATACGGCATTAACTTACTACACCTAGAAAACTCATATGCACATCATTGCACGATAGCGTACTATCAAAAAAACAGTAAAACAGGTTATTCATTCGAGCCTCGACAATAAATACATTTAACTTGTGTACTGCCTTCATCGATCGGGAACATTACATTTCTATTCACTTATCAGTACACCATTTGTTACTGGATCGCCGATCTGCACTCGTTCTCATTTGAGATCTACCCGTTGAACGGAAAATCTGGTAATATTTCACCTCTTTAAATAGTGAACCTCATACGCATGTCGTTATCTTATCAATGGAATATAGTTTGAATTTTTTTTCTGCACATCACCAATCGATATATCTCGGGCACTACTGACCCGATGTCCACCTTCGTTCACCCCGCAATTTAATTTGAAACCACTTAACGGATCTGCCTAGTTTGAAAAGACGTGGCAGTTTAGCATGCACGTTCATCGACTATTGTTGTCATGGACAACACTCAAGTAAGTGCAATCATAAACGATATAAATTGACGTTCATGCTCTAACGTCAAACATTACTGTGCCCGCCTTTCATATATAGTTAAGTTTATTGACAGGCACTACATTAAATGGTTGAGAATTATTATTTATTATTATCATTTTCATCAGTTCTACTTTTTTCTATATATATTTCATATTGTTTTGATTTTAACAGCCAAGAACAAAACAAAACAACACATTCAAACATTTTAATGGAACTATAACTTTATAAAAAATATGCTAAATATAACATGAATATTTTTACAAAAGCTAAACGCTATTCATTTAAACATCATTACTAAACAAGTAGTGTACATGTTCTACAAATGTAAATGTCTGTCCTAAAAAAACTCAGTTATTTTCTTTTGAACTGCCATATTGTTGAGGCTGTACTCTGTCAGCTTTGCTGACATGTCCATAATGGCACTCAATATTTATGTTAGATCTTTGTCCGTGGCAAAAGACCTCGTCTAAGAGAGGTGACGTTTGTAGAGGGAGCACTGTAAAATGTCCGCAATGCAGAATAATGCGGAATCGTAACCAATGACACAGAACAAAGTCATGTACTCGGTTTGCTATATTTAACAGCAGCCGAACAATACAATATTTAATTGCGCACATAAAATAGGAAGCCATATATATATATATATATATATATATATATATATATATATATATATATATATATATATATATATATATATATATATATATATGGGTGTGCAGATATAGGAATTGCGCTCTTGTGATTGAAATGCCGAACTTCACTTAATACACATATCTAAGTTATCAAAAACAGTGCTATGTTTGTCTTTTTTTTCAAATAACATGAATTTTTTGTTTATTGAGAATAGAAAATGCGTCTTCCATCATGGCAGATGCCGCCTTTAAAACACAATCGAACAATTGGCTTGACAGGAAAAATAGCTCTTCTTCGAAATAACGCTTGCTACATACATGAACTACCGTTAATTCAATAGAAACATAGAATCATGTAAAAGCAATTCTACATTCACGTCATAAGACCCCTATAAGCATATAACAACAATCTGCAGTCGTGCAAACAATCTATACAAGCATGTAACGAGCAGTATATAGTATAATGCAACACGCATTTTACAAGCAGGTACCGCCACCATAAACCATGTAAGAAGCACTTAACACTCATGTAACACATCACTACACAATCATGCAACAATCGGTCTACACTCGTGTAACAGGTACTATATAAGCATGAAGTAACATTTATACAAGTATGTAACAATCGGCATACACGCACTTTGCCAGCCTTATGCAATCATTTAAAACGCCTCTATGTGGACCGAAAAGCTTATGCATAGGATGGCACATGGTCTGAGCAGACGGTATGGAGACAGAAGACTGTGAAGGTTTCTGCAATAATACAGAAGACAGACATATATGCACAAATACTATGTCTTTACCCAACTTTTATTTTCACAAATTATTACGGTACCTAGATTTACAAGATATGGCTTATATTTTGTGGTAGATATTAATATGACAAAAAACAATAAAGACATCAGCATGCATGTACACACTGTTCTACAATTATGTAACACGCATCCTATAAGCATATACGACACTCCGCAATCGTGCAAACACTCTATACAGGCATGCAACAAGCAGTAAACACCAATACGATACGCATTTTACAAGCATGTGCCACCACTATACAATCATGAAACATGCAATTTACAAGCATACAACAAGTACTTAACACTCGTGTAGCACATCGCTATACAAGCATTTCACGCTTTACAAGCGTGTAACAACACTTATGCAATCATGTAACAAACATTATATAATGAATCGACAAACATTTTACAAGCATGTATCGCCACTATACAATCATGTAAGAAGCACCTAACACTCATGTAACAAATCACTATACAAGCATGTAACAATTGCTCTACGATCATGTAACAGTACTATAAAAGCATGTAACAAGGAGCATGCACGAGCCTTGCCAGCAATATGCAATCATTTAAGACGGAAAATAGGAACATGTAACAATGACTTTAGAATTACGTAATACATCAATATGCAAGCACATCACACTCACTCTACAATCATGTAACAAAACTATCACACACACACACGCACACACATACACACACTCACACACACACTCACTCCCTCACTCACTAACACGACACAAACACGCACACACACACACACACACACACACACACACACACACACACACACACACACACACACACACACACACACTCACTCTCACACACACAAACACACACAGACACACACGTACAGTCATGGAAACATCACTATACAATCTTGCGACAAGCAATCTACCCGAATTTAACAACCTCTATAAACGAGTGTAACCAGCAAGAAGTTTACATGCCTGTAGCATGCACTATACAATCATTTAGCAAATATTATACCCGAACGTAACTCACACTTTACACACATATAGCAAACTGTCTACACATATGTATTAACGAATGTAATGGCATGCCACAAATACTCTACAGACATGCATATCCTATTCTACAAGCATGTATTACTTACTCTACAATCATTTAACACTCACTACTCAATCAATCTACAATCAACTAGCAAACACACTAGAAACAAGTTGCAAACACACAACAACCGTATACCAAGCAGGTAACAAGCGCTATTTAATCAAGTAAGAAATAACTGTGCAAGCATGAAACCAGCGCCCTGCAATCAAGATAAATCTAGGTAAGGCAACTATTATGTACAAAACATGCATGATGTGCATACAATACATAAAACAAAGAAAAAAATCATGTTAAAATTTACATGTATTGTAAAATGCAATCATACGACTAAAAATTGAATATATATATATATATATATATATATATATATATATATATATATATATATATATATATATATATATATATATATATATATATATATATATATATATATATACAGTCGACTCTCGTTATCTCGTTATCGTCGGTACTTTTCAAATTAAGTCGAGATATCAGATTGTCGAGATAACAGTAGCTGTGTTATTTGGGTATGTCTATTGTTTACCTCAACATTCAGAAAAGGGAGTATTCCTTGGTTCTTTTCTTCAAATCGTTAATTTTAAAACAAACGACATTAAACTCGTTTTTTTCTATTTGTTTTTTGTAATATATATATTTTCAATTTATTTCTCCATGTGACTTGTATTCATTTTCTGACTGTAAATGCCTCATTTTTCATATTTCATGTCGCTTTTTGGCTTTTATGGCATACTTATTCTAAAGGGGAGTTACTCTGCAGTATAAGAGCACCGGAAATTTTACACTACGTGAAAATTACAAATGGTTGCAAATAATATGAATTTGAACACGATTAACATGCAAGACCTTACATCCTTTTGCCGATAGTCTAGATATCCCCCCGGATTGAGTACCAGGTACTTCTCTAGATTTCTCAGCAGTCGATCCAGATATCCTCCCGAATTGGATACCGGGCCCTTTTGTGGATTGTTCGACAGGCGTTTGGGGTTCAGACAATTCAGACATAGTCGTGAGAGTCATGAAAATTGACGTAGGTTTAAAAAGCATAACGCTATTTATACATCTTGCAGAATTACTCATATTTTGGCACGACACTAATTACATGTATTACATAAACACTTTTGTTTATTCAGCTTGTATATGGAAGCAAACAACATTGAGTTAACGGCATCAGCTTGCGACACCAATTAGCAGCGAGTCATGATCGGCGCGTGGTGTTATTCACACCTCTCGCGGTCGCCACTGATAATTTCGCGAGTCGAGATAAACTGTGACATTAAATAGCAATCTAGTAGTTTTGGACTTAGATTTTCTATTCGACATAATGAATTTGTAGAGATAAAAACATCGACATAAACATTTATTTTTATTATAGATAAAGAACGAACAAAATTGGGACTTAACAAACCTGGTCGAGATAACGGAAAATCGACTTAAAAGTAGTACAATGTATATATATATATATATATATATATATATATATATATATATATATATATATATATATATATATATATATATATATATATATATATATATATATATATATATATATATATATATATATGGCGGGACTATCCATCATTAGCACGACAAATAACAAAATAACATAATTATTTAAAAGTCGAGCCATGTCTCAATAACTATTGTCGAGACCGATCCAATAGGGGGGAGGAGGCAAGGCCCCCTCACCCCCCTTCTCGTATCGGTAAATCTAGGCCTGGTGTTGTAGATAAACCGTATATATAAGCTTGTCGAATATTTGACAATTTTGGTTTTGTGTTCGGACATAGAAGTACACTTTAACTGGCTTTAAACAAAACATTATACATACAATTTTTTTACCGCACACGGTAAAAGGCTACTCGTCGCTAATGTATTTTGGAGAAATCGTGTTAACTAAAACCTGTTGTCTAAAGAAAATACACTGTGAGTATATTTTTAATATTGACTAACATTTGTTAATATAATTATTGATAAATTTATAGGGAACACTTAAGACTGCACATGATGTATTTTAGTATGCATTTGATTGTTATTGTATATGTCTTATTTTATAATATTCTGTGTACTGTGTTAAAATGTTCATTCCGACATTTATAAAAGTATAAATCACACGTGCCTCTGGTCCATTTAAAACGATTACTAATTACAATCACGTTAATAGAAGGGGTGGGCACCCGTTCCTCGGAACCGGATAGAACCGGTTACTTGATATGACGGGTCCAATAATCGTTTACTTTTCAAACAAACGATTCTTTAAACGATTCCAATGTAAATTTCAGGGGTGTGATTTTTCCGCGGATTTGGTTCGGCCAATGACCATTTCTGCAATTCCCGTAAATTCGAGGAGAACATTTTAGGGGGTGGGGGCGGGGGGGGGGGTAGAAGGGGGAAGCGGTCACCGCGGAATCGGTTGAAGTTCCTCCTTTGCGCGACAAGCGACCGACTAGATGAAAGAACTCCCCGAGGAGGACCGATTGGCGTAGACAAAAATACGATTCAACTTACCAATCTGAACGATTTGTAACGTGCAATTTCATTGGTTGTTACCCAATGGTTCATCCAATCAGAAAATCTGTCTCGGCGGCAACAAGCGAAAGTCGAGAGAACAACGATTTGAGTAGACAACCAATCTGAACACCTCGGATAATTTAATGAATCATCCCGAGGATGGAATTACCCGAGGAGTTCCGATTGGTAGGCACGATTAAAGTCAATCGGAACATCTCGGATAATTTACGAAACATGATTGTCCCGAGGACGGAATTACCAGAGGAGTTCCGATTGGATTAAACTTACGATTTGTAACGCGCGATTACATTGGTTGTTACCCGACTTTATATCCAATCAGAAAAGCCGTAGCTCAGCGATAACGCATCCGATTAAGTTTTGATGGTGACTGTTTACAACTAGAAAATTATAGCGGTAAAAAAACATAAAATGTCACGGATTATTGAACGTACGGACGATTCTCACTTGGCGAGAGATGTAGATGCGGAATGTAAAGACAAATTCTGATGGGACTGGTTAGAAAGTTTAAATGAACTTGATGGTTTTTGTGTAGCTCTGTTCAAATTTATTAGAAAAAAATGACCGTCTAGGAACGTGTAGGTGTAATCTTTGTAAGAAAACTCGAGGACGTGTTGCTCTAGTTAGGTTCTATAGTAAAATACTTTAGTGAAATGAAACTTTTGTGGACTTAAGAATTTCCGAAATCCAAAAAGTACATGCATCTTCTTTGTGGGTGTGCTTGGCCTTTGCTAGTCATCTCGTCAGTCACATTGTTATATATGTATTATGACTTCACATAATAGATGTCCATGTAAATATGCTGGATTGTTTAGATATATCTATATATATATATATATATATATATTTTTTTTTTATTCATGGACTAGTTTTTGTTATTGTTCAAATGACACTGTTAAATATATAGCCACACTGTTTTGTAGTCCCTGTGTTCTAATTCTTGTCATCTCCTATGTAAGTATGTTTCAAACTCTACTTACAGTGAACAGCTTTAAAGTACTTAAAGAGTTTTAGAAAACGAAAGATAGACTTTACTTTGTTTGAACTCATATTATATTTGATAGTTAAAGGCTAAATATTTACCCTAAATTGTCTTTTGCAAAAACTATTTTGATGGCCAATTTTAGTGAAATTTCGAAAAAAACAAAAACAATCCTTTTCAGATATATCTATATATTATATGTTGATTCATAGAATACATATTATAAGTTGTAAGTAAATAAAGAAGGATAAAAGGCTATGATTTGTTTATGATGAACTGATAAAATATGGTTTAGGGATTTTGAAGAAGGGGTCTCTGGAAGAATTTAAGACCACTTTCTTAAAGCTGAAAATCATTTTTTTCGGGGACTTTGCTCCCTGATCCCCCACAGGGGACTTTGCCCCTTGACCACATGCCTAACGCGGCCCCCAAATCCCTCGCCGAAAACTTTCCTCCCTTTTCGTATCTGACTAATCACACCCCTGACATTTTGATTGCAATAAAGTTCTGCGAAATCCGATATAAAGCGGTTTCCACATTTTAAACCACTCGCTTTGAAGTGCATGTGTATTCAGGCCAGCAATGTGGCCTCCGAAAGGGTGTTTTCAACAGCTGGGGACACACTCACGTGTGAACGATCCACAATGACTCCTTCTAAAGTGGATATGACCGTTTCCTCAAGAAGAATGCTTGTGATTGAGGTTGTTAAAATAATTGTTGACAAAAAGTGTTAAATGTTTGTTAAACTTATAATGTGAACTTACAATGACTCCTTCTGAAGTGGATATGGCCGTCTAACCGTGTTCCTCAAGAAGAATGGTTGTGATTGAGGTTGTTAAAAGGATTGTTGACAAAAAGTGTTAAATGTTTGTTAAAAGTATAATGTAAACTTACAATGACTCCTTCTCAAGTGGATATGGCCGTGTAACCATGTTCTTTAAGAATGCTTGTGATTGAGTTTGTTAAAATTATTGTTGACAAAAAGTTCTAAATGTTTGTTAAATTAATAATGTAAACTTGCAAATTTAAATGTTAACTGTTGATTTTCTTGCTTGTTTAAAGTAATGTATTGAATTATTTCAATATTAAAACGTTTATTTGATAACTGAAAATATTCATTACTAAAACACATGTGTTTTTTTAACAAAAACTTATGTTAAAAGAATCGGAATCGGAATCGTTAAGAATCGGAATCGTTTCATCGGAATCGAATCGGAATCGTTTAAAATCTTACGATGCCCATCCCTGGTTAATAGATTACGCTGCATGAAGGAATCAAATACTTAATCTTTCTAATTATACTTTTATCACACAGTAAAATAAATTATGTTGGCTGACAGGCACAGGCCGTGAAGATGTTTAAGTAAACAGCCTGCATTTGTACTTCACCTTTATATGTTAAGTACCATTTATATAATTATAAGAAAGGATAAAACCGATACAAAACTGTCCATACAGTTTGAGCTTACAGTGCACAATACATTGATTACTATCCCAAATTTATAAGAAAAATCATACCCTCTCTAAATACATTGTTGTACTCAAATCATAGTATATACTAAATAATATATTGTGAAATAATACATCTCATGTCATGTAGTCTGCATTGTATAATGTAATAGAGTATTAATGCGAGGAAGGTCGCAGACAACTGCTTCGCACAGGTACTGTAGGATTTGAATACCGATTCTCTTGGACATGCGCCATTCTCCCGAAACTATTGCAAATACCGCTCCTACAGCAGATGCTTATTCTACTCCTCCACCTACTCATACTACTCCTTCTGCGCCTGATAGTCCTGTAATCCTTATACTTAGTCTACTCTTAGTACTCCTCATACTCCTAGCATTCCTCCTATTTTTACTGCGACTCTTACTCCTACTATTTCCTAAACGTTTACTACTACTTAGGCCTGTCGCGTTATACTGGTATGGTATACCAGTATATTGTGATACTGTGTTTTAAGTCAAAACAGTACCTTGATACTCAATGAGCATAACGGTTGTTACGATATTTGCTGTCAGAATTTAGTGCATCCAAACTCTAAAATGCTCTTATCAATCGAAAGTTATCGCCGATAACCGACGGAAAATGCCGTCTGTTGTCACGTACACGGTAGGGGAGTTCATACTAAACCGCTCGGGAAATGCGGCGTCCTTGATTTGCCTGTGCGGTATTTCTTTCAATACGAGTTTTATACTAGAGCTTGGCTTTTGATTTGACAATTGCATTTCTGGATTTAAGAAAAAACGAGCGTCACATTGAAACATGAATCTTTTGTAATTAAAATGCTTTAAAAGTAAAAACACTTGTTATAGGCTAGTTCGTTGCAAACTACGTCGAACCTTATAATTACCTTTTGTTCGGCAGTTTAATCAAACACGACGGTTGCAATTTATAAACAATATGTAAACACTATGGCCGAGCCGATATATTTTTTTCAAAAGAGCACCAACTTTAATGGCAAACATCGAGTGTGGTGGGCCACTTCTATATAAGGGAGGAGAGATCAACAAAGACAATGGTTGAGATCTTCATTTTGATGCGGATGTAAGATACGTTGGAGGTACAAACAGCCTAAAATAATGCATGAGCCGTCCCCATCTGCCAAATTAATAGTGTGTATCATGCGGGACTGTTTATGATTTGACCTGTTAATTTATTGTCGGATTGTTTTTACTTTTGCTAAAGTCTTGTCCTATTACGTTCTTGTCACTTTGTTTACCTGTTAAAGTTAAAGTGTATTAAGCTATGCCATATTACACCCAGGCAGACATTGTTCATTATGTTCATTATAATTGGTTGGACAGCTCCTTAAATCAGTTTGATTAAATATGACAATAAATTGTGGTAAGTATTGCAATACGCTATATATGCATCGCACCACATCGTGACAGCTTTACTTCTACGCATTCCATCCTCAAGTTCAACCTGCTCATACTAGTCCATCAGCGCTTACTGTTTCTTCTACTCATGCTACTCCCCATCTTCTGATAATCCTTCTGCTCCTACTACCACTTATACTCATACTAAACCCATCCCCATTCCACATAATCATACTATTCCTCCGGCTCCTACTGTACCTTTTACTCTTATTACTCTCAGCCTTTCCTCATAATATCGTATTGTCCCTTCTGCTCCTAACATTCCTTTTACTCAGACTAAGCATCCCCACCGTCACCACATAATGTTACCACTCCTTCTCCTCATGTCCCTTCTACTCATACTACTCTATCTGGCCCTACTGTTCCTTCTACCAATACTACCCCCTCTTCTTATAATCTTACTACTCCTTGTGCGTCTACTATACAACACTCCCTGCTCCACATAATTCTAATATTTCTTCTGCCTCTACTGTTCCTTCTACTCATTCTACGCCCCCCCCCCTCCACACACGCACACACACAAACACACACACATTCATGTGGGTTGGAAAATTGCAATACAAAGTGTTTATAGCACTGGCGAGTGTTTATTATTAACATATGTTTACAACAGTAACGTCGAAATCATACACACCGTTCTAAATAAATATATAAAACTCACACATCTTTCTAAAATGAATTAGGGAAACTTGATTCTATGAAGCATTAGAACAATAATGAGCAACTTATCACAAAAGCATACTCAAATTTTACAACATGCACTGTTTGCTAGCAGTATTTATTATCAATGATACATGAACATAAAAATGTATTTGTTATTCTGCTTCTTGATGTTATTAATTTGCAATCTATTGCTATGTGTGTTTTCGATAAACTTCCGAGGGCGACTGCATCATTTGAAGATCACTGTTAATATTTATTTATATTGCCCGCATAGGGACGTGAGTGTTAGTGTCTCGCACTTTATCAGCGCAAACAGATTGCATATACGTTTCCAGCTATAAGTTTAAAGAAGCCTTGCGACTGGAACATTCTGCAAATGCAGTTTGTGTTACTGGACTATCGTTTGCATCTTAAAATGGATGTTCCAACAAGCCTATCACTGGTAGCGTACATGGGTGCCTACATGCTTTCCTCATGCAAATAAGGCCAAGTGACAGCAACTTCTGCAAGTCCATGTACCCTTTGGAGTCAGACGTCCCTTATCTCGTTTAGGCAAACACATTAGATCTGTTCCATCGGTGCACGTCATGGAGAAATAGTGTACACCTTGATCAGTATAGCTTCATTGCAGAATATAGTGGCATTACCCTGCTCAGAGATAATGGCCATACAAATTCACGAAGATTGCACAGACGCTGTGGCATTGTGTATGCTGATCCGACAATATATTTGCTTACAATATTCAGACTCTGAAGGTTTTAATGAAAATACTAGGTCCCACAGGGTATTTAAGATGGGATATATATGGACTTAGCATGAAGGAGTGGGTTCGATCCTCGCCCTAGGTAATGATATTATTTGTCCAGCTTACTGCAGTGGTGCCAGAAGGTTTTCTTCGTAAAACTCGGTGAAGTGGGAATATGCTAGGTATTTGGGGTTGTATCAATTCGATGTTTGGCTAAAAGTAAGAATGATTTAAAGCTGTCTGCCCAGATAGATCAGGTGGTAGAGCAGGTGCCTACGGATAAGTAGGCCGTGGGTTCAAAAGAAATGATGTGTATTGATAATGGAATAGTGCTAACTCGGATCACTTCAGTTAAATCAGGATATGTGGATATAAATGAAAGAGGGTGGTACCATAAACCTTGCGACGCGGGATATATATATTGCCAAATATGTACAGCATAATATCCTTTATAATGCAAAGCACAAATACATAATACATGTGCCGAAGATTCTCAGAGAAGAAACTTAAAACTTGAAAGGACACACGATTGCTGACCAGTTTCGAACTTCAGATATGCAGTATGTATATGTTCAAGCGGTGCATTTTATTTATAGATGGGCATTCCCGTGTTGGAAGAACGGTCTTACGTCCTAGCGTTTAACTGGTGTTGTGCATTGTGCATTTTAATTTGTGACTTGCGCTTCTAGATGTGTAACTTGTCAATTATAAGCTGGAAATGTGAACTGTATTTGTCATTTTCGCCCCGCGGTTTGAAACGTGAAAAGTGTAAATGCTGAAATATGTGAAATTATAATGTTGTAAAGTGAACGTACCTATTTGAGATATAAACTTTAGGGTGTAATTAGCTAGCAGTAATTAGCGTAGGCGTTGTTACAATTTAGAAATTACCATTTAAAGTTACACATCCGTGTATTGAAAAAAGATAATTATATTGTTAACACTAGTGGTTAGAATATTGGCAGATATCCCTTTCCATAGTTGTTGTGGTAAACGTTATCATGAGAAGACCAAGATCAACTTTGATCCTATTCAGACTTTGCCCTGTTCGTCCTTCGTTCTTGTTTCAAAACGAGATTGCACACGCGACATGTATTAATTCATTGGGAGATAAAGTAAATATGTCAAGATAGCTCACATGCACTATAAACTGGGTAGACAACCTTCACACGCTGCTCTTTAATTGCATATAGTACAGCATTGTATTATACATATGACGTTTCTAAGAAACATAAAACACAAGCGCAAATATTATACTGTAACATTATTTTAATGTTTAACATTATGGCAGTTTCTTGCATTGACATTAATTTTAGTAATATTTCGATAATATTGTATGTTTTCACTGCTTGATATTAAATACTATAAAACAATTACCTTTTATGAACACCGAAATGATTATTCAGTTTATCTATTTCCGTTCTATATCTGCATGTGTTACACAAACAATAATTTGGTATAAATACTGTAATGATAAGTAATCAACAGCGTTGTTGACGATACATTTCAATCCTCAATAAATACATACATACGCATACTGTATACTATAACACCTGTGCGATCGATGGTAATATTATTCGATGCAGGCGCATGCTCCTATCATTTATTTTATCTAGGCCGATCAGTAAGAATGTTTATCAATCAAGTTTTAAAAATCACAGGGGGGGGGGCGGGGGGGGGCTGACGAAGCCTCACAGGTTGTGGTTCTCATCGAAGTCATGTAGTTGTTACTCATCGAAAACTTATGAAAACAAACCCTAGCTTCCCAACCACTATGACCACCATGTCCCAGATGTAGGACGAATGGTCAGTTCATTGTTTATTTTGCAAGATTTTCTTTCAAACTGTTGTTTGCCGGTATCATTTGTGTTAATAATTAACAATCTGCTAACGCTATTGTGCAATATTACCCGTTGTTTTAGTGAAAAAAATAGTATTTTTTTGTAATTAACTGCGCTGATTTTGTTTTATTTATATAACATTTCGTATCCCTGATACTGACATCGTGTCTTTCAACATTTCATGACAATTCTCTACCGTTGTAGCCATGGTAGCTCAGTGAATTGTGTGTACATACACATTTTATAACTATGATAACAGGCCTTTCCCCCAACATCAAAGTGTGTATGTTGTTCAACGAAGTCACCTTTTGATGTATGTGTTTCTCACAGAGAGTGTGAGTGTTTCTCACCGAAGTCTAAAATACTTGTTTGCAGTTAAAAAGAACCATAAACGTGCGCGCGATGGAATGGCTAGATATTTCGTTTGAAGACACGACAGTAGGAAGCAGCGACACTGACACGTTTTTTTTAATTTTACATTTTTAAAATAGTTCATGATTTTGTGTGGGTTAAATTCTCATTTTCAAACGAAATTAATATCATTTTAATACTGTTTTTATGTTTCAAACGAAAACCTGCTTTGGTTTCATTTGTTTATTGATTAGTCGATCGACGGATTGGTTGGTTATGTTTTTCGGTAGTTCAACACATAAAGGTCATATCGCGCCGATTTATTTTGGACACTGCCTTATTGTGTAGGCTTTGTTTAAACCATGTCTTTATTTTTGGTTATTCACTCTTTGTTTCAGGACGAAAATAACAACAGCAAGGTTGATCAGCTCCCTGCAATTCAACCTGAGCCCACCGCAAGCACCACTAGGTCAGGGAATGCAACCTTCGTCTCCACATTAATATTTCACATTTCAACGCTGCCGTTTCTGGGTTTTGTAGTATTTTAGAAGTTCATAGTGCACGTCAGTTGCATATTTCTTGTTTGGCACATGGCATTTAATTTCTACGCCGTATATGACTTCATCATCGAATCTCAGACTGCCATCTGGACTAGCGATCATAAATTCCGCATGGTCCATGTAGTCGATTCTGTTATATCCTTCCTCGTGAAACTTGGCATCTGGAGCATATATAGGCAATAGTCTGGCCATAAGAGTACCAGCAGCATTAATTTCATTTATAACTCCATGTTTCATTGCTTCAGTAGATTCTGTTTTGTCATATGATGGTGTTATTTTACCGGCTATAACACGATCATAGTATTCCTGCTGTTTCTTCAATGTGCGTAATCCAAGTGCTTGGTGTAAAGTATTGCCAGTCACTTTTGCCTTATTTCGATCGTGATGCCATCGTTCTTTCCTCTGCTTGATATATTCTGTCGAAATATATTGGTTAGATGCTTTTGGACTAGTTGTTGAACTCAAACACACATAAATGGCTTGATGGCTCAAATCTACCACACCCTCTAAGGAATACAATGATTCAGAATCATTGCATGCAGCTGCAAAAAGTCCTAACTTTGTGTTTAACTCCAACATTTCTGTAACACATCGATTAATGTCATAGATGTGTGTCCTAATACTACTTATTGCAAAGCTGCATTTAGATGTTTGCCAGGGTTCAGCTGCTGTTTTAAGTAGTTTTTCAAGAGATATTTGCCGACTTACTTTTAAGCGCCGAAGCTCTTTTAGTCTTTCTGTATTGATAGATAGTATGTCTATAACGTAGCCATGAAGCGTCAATTTATTTGATGTGGTTAGCTCTGCATTTGTATTTATATCCCGTTCAACCCACTTGCTTATGTCATAAAGGGTGTCACTGACAGCTTGCATTTCAACTTCAAATCGATCTTTTCTCGCTGCGAATGTTGGTTCAGATTCGTGACCGAACACATTGACATCTCCCAGCTTTTTCCCAAGACCTGGTGCTATCTTAATTTCCATCTACACATAAATTGTAAGATTTTGTTTTTGTAGACGCAATTGATGCAACTGCTTCTAAGTTTGAATGAATGATCCCTGGGTTACTCCACTCAATTGCATAACGTTTTCTTTCCTCTTTCAATATGTCTTTATTTGGACAAACGAAATCCAACATTGATATATCGGACTTTTTCATGTCTTTACACTCAAGCTCGTTATGTTCTTGCACTCTTGAAAAGGCCTTATATCCTCCCATAAATCTCAAAAATTTGGATTGAAAAAGACTGTCCGACTGCCCAAAACTGTTTTACTAACGGTGTATATCTTATCTGAGGCACGTCAGTTAGTTTTGAAAAAAATTACGACATCTAAAAACAACTGAGCTGCGATGTGATTTGCAGTGAAATCGCCACTGTTCCCCATTTCAAAAAAAAGGTGACCCATTCTTCTAGACGTTTACAGTCGTTTAGATGAGATGTGACGGAGGGAAGAAGCCTTTGTAATTTGGCAACCGTCCCGTTTACTGTTTTGATATCAGCCAAAACGTCTTCTGATATATCTTTTACTTCCTCGACGTTTTCGGAATCTGAGTCAGAAGACAGCATAGTTGTGTCCAATTGTTCAGTTAATTTAGGCACAGTTAAAGGTGTTTCGTTTCATAAACTCGCACATGCTGATTCATCAGTATTGTCCGCACACTCTGGTTCAATTGTTTCTGAAAACAGTTGACAGTGAGCAGATTTCGTTGGTGTGCTTTTTTTAAAAAAAAAGTCTTATCGGACTATCACTTGCTTAATTTGTTGTTGGTATTATAATTTTACCAGTGCTTTTGTTTATTGTCATGTTGTCGATGCTGCCGATGATATCATGATCTTTCACTTTAAAAGTCCTGCTGCGATATTTAGTTGTTACATGTATGACACATTCTCTGTTGGATGGGATTTGGCACAGTGCTGTGTAGCTTCTAAATGCCGGCGAACGGGGCCCGACAATATGTACACACAGCGTGATCCTTATCCTGATATTGAATTTGACTTCGATGAGTAAATACACATTACAAGTGGTCTTCGTTGAGCACCACACACACTCTCTGTGAGAAACAACTACATTGGTAGCAGGCAAAATCTCCTAAAATTAATTATAACGTAAAATAAAATTATATTATAATAAAGACAGTTGATATAATAATGTTACTAGGTCTACTATGTAATACACTATTCAATTTATAACTAGTACATTTGCAATAAAAGCCACCTAAAGAAGAGTATACACACATCAGATACTTTTTAAGTGTTATTCTTGCATAATTATTTTCACACGTCAACATTAAACATTCTTAACACACAAACAAAAACAGTAAGAATGATGTACTCACCATGATTTAACGGAGATAGTATTTTCCAAAAGTTTACATTCAAAATTACCACGTAATATGTTATCCCCGGCAATTCAAAACACGTTTTGGTTATATAAACTTTGTAAGTTTTCGATGAGTAACAACTACATGACTTCGATGAGAACCACAACCTGTGACGCTTCGTCAGCCCCCTGTGAAAATGATTTACTGTTTTGGTAATCGAAATAGGGGTGGGCGAAAACAAGGCCACCAATGTAATGATCAACAAAAAACAGCAATTACAACAACAACAGCCGCGAGAGCAACAAGAACAAGCAAGGATCGTCCGGTTTAATGACACAAATTGTATTCGGTTCCGGTGTACTAGTTGTTTGTAGATGGTTAGCTATTTAAAGCGGCAGACTATTAGTACAGTTGTCATTCAACAGGTACAGGTTGACCTCAGGGGTGACAAAGCCCAAGCGAATGAGCCAATAATATAAATATTGTACTGTTGCATGAACAGAGGAATTTCATCGATCAATATATACAGATAACTGTAGCCTCAGTATTTCATTGTACAGTTATAGTTGATTTAATTTGCAAAAATACACTTTGTCTTACAAGACATTTAATTTAGACCAAAGACACGTGATTAAAAATGACCGCATGTGTTGCCGTCTTAAATATAGTTCAAATATGCGGCAACATTCTAAGTTATATCGCTCATGTGTACATCCGTGTTAGTTTGTCTGAATGACATAAAAACAAGAAAACAACAACAACAAAAAAAACACAAAAACAAAAAAAAAAAAAAAAAAAAAAAAAAAAAACAAGGGACCGACCGAGTCAGTGGTATATATATTATAGCCCCCCCCCCCACACCCCCCACCCATCTCCCCCCACCCCCCTATAAAAAGTATTTACAACTAGATATACTTATACAATCGAGATTTGAGGAATGAATGATTTACCTTGTTGGTGTAAAACAGAACGGTTATTTTGCAATGCATGTTTGTGACTAAATAGAGCAATACATATCTAAGTATATACACCTACAGTCCAACAATTATTTAGACATGCAATGCAGAAGCGTTGATTAAATAACATCTTTGGAATGCTCAGAGTTTATAATTCGTAAGGTCTTTATTGCTCAGTAAATAATGGTTACCTGTCACCTAGGGATATACTTGACATTATCAAACCTGTAATGCCAGTTGATGATGGCGGCGTGACATACACACTTTTGAATAGCATGGCATACGTATACATGGTTGTTCGTAAATTATGTTCACAAGTGAAATTCAATAAACACAAATCACAGAAAAGACATTAATCTTTATCATTGATCGTTGGTATAAGCAATCACTTTAAGCCGTACATAACTGCATTGTTAAAACCATTAAAAAGTTCATGGTTCATGCACATTTTCAGAAACAACCTTCTTTTCATTATATTTGAATGTGTGGTTACTTTTAATAAGAACAAAGACATTCCGACAAGTCATTTGATCCGTATAGAGCCATTATGTGCGGTTCTGTCTCTCCGTCTTACTTCTGATGTATTGGCTCTATTAGTTTTCATTAAGCCAGCATTTATAATCATATATAGTTGTTATAAGTATACGTAGAAACTAGCAAAGACGGAACAAAGACAGACTGACAGTTAAAATCAAAATATTAACATTATTTGACTTAACACCTGAGTAATTAATATACAACTAAATAAAGATGCATTGTTTTCTTTGTACAGGTGTCCCGGTAAGATGTTTGCCTGCACAATAGCTCTCATGAGGCTATTCTTTCTCACAAGTGTCCTTCAGAATGGCCAAGGTAAGCAGTCACCTCAAATTCCATAAACGTGTGTTGTCAAGTTACTATGCAATATTAGCGACAAAATCGTGTTGTTGTTTACGTACAGTTGCCTCTCGAGTTACAGCTCAACAAAAGAATTAAATAACTTGAGTTATTTATGTGTGTGTTTTAAATAAAGAAAACAAATAAAATAGGAAGTCAACTCTCAGATAATTTGCAATCATTGTTTTCTGTCCTGTGTTATAAAAAAGACGATAACAATAACAATGCAATAACAATAATGATGTGACTCAGTAGTGTGAATGTAAATGCGGGCAAGTTGATTCATGTTCAATAGAGTTATTGAAATAGACATTTGGGCAAATTGCACGTGCGATTACAGAGGTTGCTGTCATCAGAAATGTTAGTATGTCCATTTAATTAATGTTAAACGTCTCTTAAATTCCAGACGTTGTATTCGTGTACTTGCTTTGTCACTTTTTTTTTTAAATAAGAAGACGGTTCTCTGAAAAAATAAATATAATTCGCTTGTCCAGTGCTGCATGCCCGTGTACTCTTGTGTGTTTTTTATACTGTTGACGTTAACTCCAACTCCTATCTTTAAGTAACCGTATGCATGGAATCTCAACGACCAGGTCATCGTGTATTTAAAGCACTGCACGTTATAGACTGTAAAACATGTCAATTTAAAGGAATTCATTACACCGAAGGATTCAAGAGTTGTAACCATGAGTACTAACTTTCTTGATACGTTTACTAGAGACGTCAGACAAGTTATTGAGACTCTCAATTATGGGTATCGTATATGACATATTTCAATAAAATACATCATGGTTTATGCCTTGCTGCATTCGTATTTTCATGAAGTTATTATACCATTTTGCGGACGTTTATAGAACTGATAAAATAAGGCCCTAACTCGGTAAACGGCGGTCTTTTCAATTTTATATTTCATGTTTTAAATTTAGTTTTGTATGCATGTAACTTTCACAGAAACATGGCAGAAAACGACAGGTGTAGGTTTATTTCTGTTTAATCATATCGATGTCTAAACCTTGAACGTAAGTGTACAAAGATGCTGGGTACCCCCTTACATATACATACTAGGAATGATTCTCGTTACGTCATTTGATGTTGACACTGCATGTTTAGAAAGTGAGATTATCTTTCAGCAACAAAACTGTCCATAATAATAATAATAATAATAATAATAATAAATCCTAGACAAGTAAATTTCAAGTACAATTTTCAAACTGATCTAATTCTATGTTGATGATCAATAAATAACTTCCAAAACGTATTTATCTACACATTTCAAACACCCACACAACCTTCCCTTCTCAGCTTTGATTTACACACTGAATTCCTAATAAACCAAGTGATATTGTAATTTTCCGATGGCATGTTCACGTCTTAGTGACACAAAACGAATGCATATTTTTGAGTTGGGGATTTGTTTGTTTGTTAAGTAATTATTGTTGTTTTTTGCGACGTTCAGCTTATTATTGGTGGAGGAAGACCACATAATAATGCCTAGGTAGAAACACCGCCGCATAGTTTGCAAAACCTCCCCACATGGAGGTTCTCTCCCAGAACAGGACTCGAACCCACGCAGTGTGCGGCTGAAAAGTAACACGACAGTGCCTCTAACCGCTCGGCCACGTGTGCGCCCACAGGGCTTGAATCGCCGTACGTTTATCCAGAATAGTCAATGGTTTATTATTAAAATGGTGTCATTAAACCTATAGCAAACAGCAAGCAAGACGTAACGTGTTTTCTTTTACATTTTAAGCGGTCCGCAAGCACTCAAGACGTCATGATAAAACTATAATCAAACAATTTAAAAGATGGATAATTGTAAGGAGATTTCGTGCAACTAAGAAGATAACAGTATTATAATAACGAGTGGTATTTATTCAACACGAGAGATTTAACAAAGGTAAGGCAACAAATATAAAACTATAAAAATAACAAAAGAAACACAAACAACAATCGACAATAAAAAATACAATACAAGTTGTCTTAGAGTTGCGCACATCCAGTTCGTTATAAGGACACGCATCTTCATCTAAAGCTATAATATAGGCTATCACTTCAAGTGAACCAAGCCAAAAGTCAATTGATTCCGCATTGTCCATTTTTTCTTAGGAATGAGGTCAGGAAACAATGAGAACCATGACGATACAGTTTGTTCCAGCCACAAGTATGGCAACTTAGCGTGCGTTCTTTCCCTCTGGAGACATTGTTACAGTACACAGATCAGCACTTTCTACTGATCAAGTAGACATGGTTGTCTTATTGACACAGATTGTTAAGCTACTAGATGATGTTCACCCATAGGCGTAATTAGTTGGACTTTTTTTAACACAACAACTGTGTAATGGGTCATTGCTGATTGAACACTCATAAGTTGATAACATGTTTCAAAAATGAACTACTTCAAGCTACGTTTGAAAATATATTTGAGTTGCTATTTTAGGCATGTTCTTGCCACGTTTGTACTTGTTCTGCAATTCTGTTCCTTGCTACGTTTTGTTAGTGTTTTTGGACATAAAAAGAGGTTTCGCCTCTCAATTACTCCGTCCATAACATTAGCAAATAACACACTTGGGGAAAATAATCGAATCGAAAATAATCCATTCTGAAAGATAAAAGAAATATCGAATCGAATCGGACCGACTTATTGCTGAATCTTTGCAGCCTATTGATGAGGTCGAATATTGCTGTCTGCAAAATAATTTTCGTAAATATGAGTAACTCCACGATACAATTTTGATAAATGTTATCTGAAAATAAAACTCTTGACATGGCGAGGGCTACCTGCCAACATGAACTTAAGCAATAAATGCTGCTAACGCAATTAAAAACAAATCCATATCTCGAAGCATCGCCTGTCGTAAGGACATGGAAGAAATCAATGAGCATATGAAAATGTCATGATATATTCCGAACACTTAAAATAACATTAAGAAACAATTAAACTTTTCGAGTATTATAATCCAAGTATCACCTACTAAACGTCAAACATTACCAAGGGCCGCACCACTTTTGAACGTATTGTCAATTTGTTTCCAAATTGAGTTTTCAGGTTCGTCCTTGGCGGCGAACACTCATTTCTTCTCAAAAATAAACTCGTCTTGGGCTTTATGAAAACAAATGCTTTCCAGGGCAACCGTAATGAAATGTTGAGGAAGGGTACAGTCGAAAATAGACTATTTGAGGTCGTCTGTATCGCCGATTTCCTCGAATATTGCATGTAATAGAATACTCCAAATTGCCTCAAATTGCACACTTTTCCGACAAGAAGTCCGCAATTTTGAAATGCATAATTATCTGCAGCAATATGCAAGAGTCAATGCATATACTATAGTACTTTTTCACTAGGAAACATAACAAAAAAAAAAACTTGTTGGAAAAAAAAAAGAAAACTGGGATAAGCGTCAAGTATTTTGTTGATTAAAAAAACACCACCAACATAAATTACAACAATACCCCCCCCCCCCCCTATAGTTTAGCCTCCCAGTGTGTTCTGTAAAGATGAAACTATACCAGTTGTTGCAATAGTAAACTTTCCTCATCAAACAAACCAGATTTCAAATAGCTTTTTGTCAATACTGGTTCTGCAAGTCTGCTTTTTAGAGTTAGGTCCTTACGAATTGCAGGTTCGTTTTTGTGGACAGAGTATAATGCTTATTCTTCTGTTACCAGCAGCCCGTGTAACGTTGTTTTTGGTTTTCAGAGGTATTCTCGACCACCGTAATATGCGCCAGGGGGTTCTACCCCATTGACAACGCATGTAAGTTATGCCCAGCCCACTGCAACGTATGCACAAACGCTACACAATGCTCTCTGTGCCAGATCGGATACTAAGGTCCTATATGTCAGAACACCTGCGAAATGGGGTGCTTAGGTACATGTCATAAGTTATACGGCCACTGTACATATGGTTGCCCAGATGGGATGTACGCTGATGAAAGATCCCCAGCTTGCCTCAACTGTTCTGGTCAATGCAAAGTGTGTAGTTCCTTGACGTCATGTGTAGAATGTCATAGTGGTTACTACGGTAACACGTGCATGCAGAGGTGCTCAGAAAATTGCAAAGCGGGCCTCTGTAATTCAACTGATGGGACATGTTTCGAATGCGAAAATGGATCTTACAAAATGGATAAGGAATGTGTATTGTGTCCGGATGGATGTGCACAGTGTTATGACAGTCATTTGTGCACGATATGCAATTCTGGATTCATAGGCCCAATACACGGTAGGTGCCTTCTTGATTGTCCGACCATGAACGGCGATGAACAGGAGTCAATATGTCATCAGGGGTTGTGTGGAAATCTTCCCGCGTATTGGAAGCTTCAACTTGATGCATGCAATCAAGCACATCCGTCAGATTGCTTTACAGAAGGGTTGTGTGTAGTGTTAACAAGCCGACAGTTAACTTTCGGGCAGGCCTCCTCTGATAATCAAGTTTACCGTCTTCTTTACATGCATTTCAAATGTTTCTTTGAGTGTATAGTGCATGCATCCTTGAATTTTACGGATTCGTGCAAAGGACCCGTCTGTAAAGACATATGTGTGCTTGAAAACCCGTTTTACAGCGACACCTATGACATAGCGAGCTACTACAATATAGATGATACACCCCCGTTGGGAACTTCAATCAATTCGCAGTGCACGTTAGGTAAGTAGGGTGCGTCATCCCAAAACGTCAATACTTTTTTAAATGTAACATTCAGCCAACAGATGTTGATCACTCTAATGACACTTTACTGTTGATATGTCTAGACATACTTTGTTGCATTTTATGTAATTCGGAATGGCTAGGTAACATTTTAATTGTAGAATGCAGGTTGAACGGGCTCTGGAATTACTGTCTGTTATTTCGAACACATACGTATAGCCACTGAATCAGCACGGTGCAACTTCAGGCATGTTTGTCTTCATATGTTCTTGTCTTGTATTTGCAACCATGCCTTAGCCTGTATGGGTGTCGAGTTGATAAGACCCTGTTGTTATACATCTGTAACTGTTAATGAGGCAGCGAAGCAGCTTCCTGGTCTTCCCTTTTCACTATTACGGTATTAAACTCAGGGGTGGAAAAGATAGATAGATAGATAGATAGACAGATATATATATATATATAGAGAGAGAGAGAGAGAGAGAGAGAGAGAGAGAGGGAGAGAGAGAGATAGATAGATAGATAGATAGATAGATAGATAGATAGATAGATAGATAGATAGATAGATAGATAGATAGATAGATAGATAGATAGATAGATAGATAGATAGATAGATAGATAGAAAAATATATAGATATATATATAGATAGATAGATAGATAGATAAATAGATAGATATGTATATAGATAGATAGATAGATAGATAGATAGATAGATATGGATAGATAAATAGACAGATAGATGTATAGATATATAGATAGATAAATAGATAGATAACTAGATAGACAGACAGACAGTCAGACATACAGACATACAGATAGACAGATAGGTAGATAGGTAGGTAGGTAGGTAGGCAGGCAGGCATGATGGCACGCAGGCACGCAGGCAGGCAGACATACAGACATGCAGGCAGACATACATACAGGCAGCCAGGCAGTCAGACAAACATACAGGCAGACATACAGCCATGCAGGCAGACATCCATACATACAGACAGACAGACAAATAGATATATATGTATATAGATAGATAGATAGATAGATAGATAGATAGATAGATAGATAGATAGATAGATAGATAGATAGATAGATAGATAGATAGATAGATAGATTGATAGATAGATAGATAGATAGATAGATAGATAGATAGATAGATAGATAGATAGATAGATAGATAGATAGATAGATAGATAGATAAATAAATATATAGATTTTACCACATTAACATACCACTTCCATTCCGATAAAAAAATAATCAAAACGCAACGGCAGATTGTAGAAGTCATACATATTTATCGTGAGCACATACTGATTTACTGTCACGAACAATACGGCCATAATAAAAGAACATGTATGCATGCCAGTTAAGTTTTTAATAAACTTGTAAACAGTAAGATGACCTCATCAGTCAACTTCCCCACAGTATACTTTCTTTTACGTTTGAATTGAATGTGTCCTACAATGCATATTGTACGTGATCTTTATATGTTAAGATTAATTGCCAGTTGCATCGTCGCATTTTCAAGATCAACATTAACATGATGCATTAATACCTTGCTCAGTTCTGCTCTGTTTGTTTGTTGTTCAAACTTCTTAGTGGGATTTCGGTAGCAGACAATCTGCACTTAAGAAGGACAGTGCAACTATCTTCGAATAGATGCATCATTTCACACTACACAATGAGCAATGCTATCCTAATGTGTGTTGTGTTATTCTTCTTCTTACCTTGAAGAAAAATATAATATCTGGTGTATAAGGTAACTGAAAATAACTGTACTGATTGGTTTGGTTTTATTGTGGTATATCCTTATAGTGATTCGTTAATTTAAGACTGATCTTAAGAGTGGTAGCCAAGTGATATCATAGGTCGATCTGCCCACCATCCTCCCTTAGCGTGTTTAAATCATGAAATAGTTAAATAGTAATATCCAATGAACATCCTTCAATTATCAGATGTGTTTCCAGCAGAAACAGTTACAGCTTGGATCCAAATTCCATGTGGTTTTAATGTAAATGTTTATCCTGATAACTACGTTATATGTGACGGACTCGGTTATGCAAAACACGTTTCAAAGTTCTGACTGAGAATAATTGACAGACATTTTGCGGCCGCCATTATCTGATTGCCTTAATTAATGAAACGATATCATCTGTCTTCAAGTATACCTAGCAGGAGGTGATTACACATTTGTTGTATTCTTATATTATCGATAGTTTACCTCGATAAACAATACTCACTCTGACATGATATAACAAACGATACTCAACGGTATAAATCTGGACTAATTCACTGCAGTAGAATATATCCTTACTTTACTTTCCCAACCTCTGTTCGTCTAAGAGATTTTACCAACCGTGTGTAACGATGTTGTCTATCACGTTCCAGAAGTAATTGTCCAATGTAGAGTACAATCGGGCATTTCTTATTATGAGCGGAAACCACAGATTCATGAATCGTAAACGCATCGTAGTTATTTTATTTATTCATTTTGTTTTTGTATTGTTTACAATTGCCGATCTGCGTCTTAGGCCAATGTCGAATCGTTTTCCGTAGAAGCCTTTGCACAATAAGACGAGCAAGGGGAGGTTGTCGTGTAATAAGGCACGCATTTGATGTATACGTTTTTTTTTTTTTTGGTTGTTGTTGTTTACAATTGCCGATCTGCGTCTGGGGCCAATTTAGAACCTTCCTCATGGACAGGAAGAGAGGGTGATGGTGGTGGTATTATTGATGGGCGTGGTTGTGTTGCTGGTGGTGACCTTTGAGTTGTTGGTGGCGGAGTTGGTGCCGGTGGTAATGGTTGTGTTTGTTCTAATAATTAAATTTAAAAAAAAACACACACACAATTTAATGAACAAAAACAACAATATCACAATTGGTTACCAACAAACCAGAACGCACAGCGGACATGCTAACACAAGAGATGTCACAAAAACATAACATAATTATACTGGCCAACTGCTAAGTATTAAGCCCAACTTATGCCAATATTGTCAAACAGGCTATAACTGGTCGAGATTCATAACGCTGTATCTTCTTAAATTCGCGACCCACAAGAGATATATTTAGCTCACACTGAATAAATAAATGTAGTGTGTGCAATTTTTGTTTAGAAATAAGCACGTTTAGGGTATGTTTGAATAGGTTCAAAACTGAGGTCGCTCTTTTAAAATACCACAACTTTTAACAATACGAAAGTTAAAACATAATTTAATATTATTTTCTTGGTAACATTTGTTGCATGCTTACAGCGACAACAAATTTATTTAAATATTCATATTATTTTCACGGGAAGAGTTTAGATATTAACACAGGAATGCATGTGCCAACAATTTGTGCTTTTAAACTTTCTACGTTTATATGGGTGCATTCTGATGTTGAATAATGAATAATTAGTACTGTCGTACTAAGTTGCATAATGTACATATACTAGTCAGCCGACTGACATATAAGCACTTCATGCTGTGTGATTAAATCTACATCAGTAAGCGTGTCCGTTGGATCGTATAATATATTTGTCAAATAGTGTGTTTGGTTCAAACATGTCGAAAAGTAATACACAGGTATAATCGCATCACACAGTCATACATGAAAACATGTATACGTATATGTTGAGAATTGTTTCATTAAACTTACCATGGACAGGAACTATTGGGTTGTACTTTTTACGCAGAAGATCTGTTACATATGTTAACGTTGACAAAAAGGTTGTCCTCACTGCTTAGTAGTTATGTATTGACTGTAAAAATTGCGCGATAATCTGTTCCGCCGTGTATGTATAGCTGCCGAATCCATCTTGTTACTACCTCTTGTTGAATAATGAAGTTTAAAGGATATGCGATTTACTGTAATGGCAAGATTGTCATGAGATATTTGGTCGCGGAATTCCTAAACAGAAATAATCCAAATAAAAGTAATATGCGGGGCCTCTTAAGGATAAATGAGGACAGATCAGCAACATAAGAGTGTTAAAAAGTTGCATTGTGTTGACGTTGAATGCGGCTATAAGATGTGATTGAGACCCAACCAACATAAATACACGTGTATATCGTTATCAACGAAAATCCGTTCGGAGCATCACAATACACTGAAGTTATTTTGCTTTTTACTGGTTTAAAATTTGCGAACTTCTCGTTTTATTGCCCTTTTCTTGTTCCTGGGTTTACATGTTTAGAAGCGTATAAAGCTCTGCCATATTTTACTCAGGTATGTGCTGTTCATTCTGTTCAGTAATATTATTGCAATAGCTCCTTATAATTAAAATGCAATACTCACTTTCTGTATTGCATTGTATCTTGGTACGCGTCAAGCATATCGTGACAGCACTAATAGGAAGTAAAACAATACAACTACTTTAAAATGAAGAACACCAACATATTAATTGCTGCATTTCTAAAAAAAAGTATATTGGCCAATCTGCTTGTTCCGCTATTTAATCTTGATCAATGTATTATTATATGAGGGTGTCATGCCATGGTGTGTTGGTCACTTTTATTTAAAGGAACTATGCTGTGCCAGTTACAATTACATCCCACATGTATACTGCCTTTATAAATGAGCATTTTAAATATGCGTTATGTGTTCAATGCAGCTGAGCACACACACTTGTAGTTATCAGTATCAGACAGCAGTCACACACTTTAATATTGCTGGGAAATCTCATTTAGATTGGACTATATACGTTTTACACAGTGTACAGTTAAGTTAGCCCAAACAAAAATGTTATTACCTTCAAATCATGTTTATACGTCCGTTCGCTTTTAAAAGGCTTAGAATATTAAAAGAACAATGCTACATTAATGACGTTGCATTATTAAGGAATGCATAAGTACGGCTGACAATAAATACTTCCCTAATATGTATGTTGCTCCTGCTTGTAAGCGAATCAAGCACTGTATGCACACGTAGTCCTTATTGAAACATACGTATAACATGTGCTTGAGATGTTTATAAGGTTACTATTTGTAAACGTTTCAATTATTCATACAACATAAGTTACCGTGATATATGTTACTGTGATGACATTGCTATAATTGGAGGGATTTACATATTTCAAAATGACTTCATACATCACCAACATCATTGCTTGGACTGGATCGTTAAACTTAAATATGCTTAGCAACTCTTTATATTTTGAGGCATCACAGTCATAGGCCCGTTGCGGTAACTGTGTTTTACTTCAGTGTAATGTAAAAAAAAATGAAAAAAGTAATCGACGCCATCACTATATTTACTTCAAACATATAGTCTTGATAGATGTATACAACGGGATCAGAACAGCAGTCTGTGTGATCAGTTGCATTTAGTTTTACTGGCCGGATGCTTTTCAATGTATTAGTTAATATCAGCATAATACTATATAACGATGCACAGAGGCACGCTTGGCATGATCGTGCACTGTTGCCAATTTTAATCAAACAATAGATAAGAAGTTACATTCAAGATATATTTACGTCATGCTTTTAAAACTGTGTCATGATAAAGGTATGCAGTTGCATTCTTCATGTTACGGTTGCTTATATTCAACAATTTTGCATAAATGATTTGTTTGTGTAACAGCCTTCTTAGTTCCATCGCTCTTATTCATATGTTTAGTATTGTGTCTAAATGGCATACACTGCAAGGGACTAAATACCCGCTGGTCTTGTTATTGTATCACAGATACGTCTTACGTCAGTTGTCCTATTTACTTACTTACGTACGGTGAAAATTATTAATTCTAGACGGATCGTGTTTACAGGAGTTATTTTCAGAGAGAGTTTAGTCGTCTGGCCAGTCTTTAACCCAGCATATCCAGTTACAACCAATTTAAACAATGATTTAAAGTTCAAGCACAATACACAGAACATAATTTATATTACACACGGGTCTAATACATTGCTCAACAGGTTAGGCATTGTTTGCAGGAACTGTGAATTTATATTACTGTCATAACGGCCTAGCGAATTTCAATCATATGCGCAATATGTTGCGTGATCTGTTGTTTTGTAACTGGGTCAAATCATTTCGCAATAACGCGGAATACCTAACTGTATCATTGTTAATACACAGGTCTAAATCTGTATGACAAATGAATATGTGTTTTTGATAAATCTAACTCTGCTAAATGTACGTTGTTGGTGAAAATTCTTGCAAAGCTCCAAATGTAATAGTCGAACAGTTTATTGGCAAGTTTGTGTCAATAAATCATGGTTTAATACGCGTCGTAAACATTTATTATTAGGACAACTCTTGATTGCTTTGGAGCATTATGCAGAATTATAAGCAACAATCATGTAAGGACTATATATAAGGTTGTTTTGGTTCTGTGGCCAGTCGTAAGACCAACCTATCCAAAGAATGCCAAACGCATTTTGAATTGTTTTCTAGACATTGAGTTGCCATAAAGTAAAACACTACAATAATTAGCACAATGACTCTATTGCGAATATGTTTGCCAAACAAAAAGTCCCGGGTGCAATGCCCCCACTCGCACTTAAATACACAGATCCTAATTTGCTTCTTGGTATATATAGCTAGTTCAACTGACAAGCACATGCACCTATTTAAACGTGTGTAATGGGGGGGGGGGAGTTAACAGTATCCAAACCATGCTTATTATAGTTTATTAGAGTTGCTAGTTTTAAAGCGCTGAAGTTGAATTAAAAAAGTGTGCCTACTAACAACGTCTTTACACATTACAGTCCTTTGTATGAATCGTGCTACGTGTTCCTTGGTCCTGCACTTAGGGTAATGGAGGTATTTCGGTTTATGTCCTTATTATTTCAGCTAAATAACTGAAACGATCATTTTAAACTAGACTGTTAAAAAAACGTCTGACTACGATTAACGAACAATTTGATCCAAAAGGCGTCTGTCGTTCCATTATGACAAGACTGCATTTGTTTTACGTAAATAGTCCCATGCCTATTCTATGGCATGGTTTGATATATCGGAAAAAAACGCATATCATTTTCATTGCTACAGTTGTGATACTGCCATGTGACTTTCAGGTTCTGCGAACGATGGTACTGACATGTCTTCAACAAATTCTGCGATTGCGATCATCCTTGTTAACGCCAGCATTGTCGTCGTCGCCGCTTTCATTGCCATGTTCCTGTAAGTACCTCGTTTTATATTTAGCCTGGGTGTTGTAATACTAAACACATCAGCACAAGATATAGTCAGTCCATGGGGGCGTTACACTTGATATCGTCAGCGTTTTCTGATTGATTGGCATGCGTCTGTATCTTGTTTTATCTTTTATCGCGTGCACTTCTTTTTAAATAAAACACAACTACTAGTTTTGCCTTAATGCATCTACTCTGGCATCAGGATTATTGTAAGCCGTAATAGTTTGTATCACTATCATGTTAGACGTGTATGTCTTGATTTGAACTACATTCTGTAGGGAATATTTCAGTGTAGTTTTTGAAAGCTGATCCACATGTTGGCGAAACTACGTTGACCTGTTTTAAGCATAAAAACCACGCTGACTGTAGACAGTCATTATGCAATAAGGTTCGACCAATAATTGAATCGATGTGTTTTGTGTTGATGTAAACTGAATGACTCCTAAGATTGTTATTGTAATGGAATACATGTTATTAACAGGCGAGGAATTCCATGGAAGCTAGAAAAAAAGCTATACACGTTGGTTAGGTATATGATTCAGCTTAGGGATATATCAAGGTAAAAATGTGTCCGTGCGATGTCTATTCTATTTAAAACACGTGTATGTTGCTAATTGCTTTAAAATAACAGAACGGGCTATGAACTTTGGGACATTGTCTTACAATAATTATGTTCAGGACTAGGAACCCTTAGTAGTGTATGCCATATCATCTACACGGCAAACGGTTCTGCTCTTGGGAATCGTCTAGAAACACATATAAGCATTATGGAACCAAATCATAACAATCGCAATGATTATCTTATTACCAAATATTATGTTAGCGGCATAAGTCATACAATGTTAACATACATAACCAAACGTATAAATACTTATATAACAATTTTAAAAATGTCTTACTTAAGTGTCGCACGAAATGCATATTTACCTTTTAGAATAAACGTTCCGAATAGCTTGTCATATATTAAATGCTTGGAACACGTGAGAGTGACGTTGTAGACATTAAACATAACCGGCACCAAATTTGTAATAACATTCGGCTTGACTTTATCCCTTACATAATTAAAAATTATACCAAAATATAGTTTGTAACAGTTATATAAATATCACGCTTACCCAATCAGAATTCTTACCTAAACAACTGTAAAAAAAGTAGTTGATAACAATTTTAGCAGATAACTGGATACGATTTCAATTGTTGATGCTGCCATACCCTTGCTCGAACCTTTTTTTAATTTGTTTTGACTTTCTTGTATATGGCTCATGTACCTCGTCTATGCTTACACACATTATTGATTTTGTATGAAAGGAACACCATGGACGTTAATTATTCAAAGAAATAATGTCATGGCGTAAACGACTAAATGATATGTAAGCAAGGACGATCATGCTTTGCACATCTTGGATACGATAATGGGAATCCCAAAATAACAAATACACAACATGTTGTCCATGTCTGCATATAACCGATACCATTTTTAGTGTAAATACGCCTATAGGAGGCATAAACCTCATCTGATATTACACCTTACCTACACCTGTACATAACTAGGTTTGTCCTTCACAAACTTCCCTTAATTTGTACTAGCTGAACAATACAACCCACCCACTTCATGGTTGGGACGATACTTTCTTAGTGAGAATGTACCCAAAAGTATCCAGCTTCGGTGGTTTTACCAAGACATTATTCTGGTATCTTTTTTCAACAACAATTAGCTAGGCGTCAACAATATAAGTAGTATTGTGTATGTACTATTTAAAAAAAAAACAACACCAAAACACAACAACAAATACACACACGACAGAAACAAGGTGTGGTGGTGTGTAAAAGTGATACCGTGGACAAAGGTGAGATTAAATATGGAAACTACACACGTCAGGTTAAACAAACAAAAACATATTACTATGGTTGTCGCGAACACGTTATATATTTCTCAGTATAAGTTGTTAAGCTAAGTGTAATTGAAGCAATGGGACTTTCTCTTTTACAGTTTTGCTCATAAACGGTGTTCAACAAATGCACCGATTAAGAGAGAGCAGACGCTAAACGTTACATCTTTAACCGACGTGGTGCAAATGGAATTAGCCAGTCCAATTATGTGCCAGGAGGATAATACGACTGGCCCTTTAGTTATCAACATTCATGGAACCGAAGGATTAACAGTCAAACAAAGAGTCGATGGTCTAGATGTCAATAAAACCCCTGCTCCGCATAAGAGCCCCAAACGTCATAGAACTTGTGCTTCAAATCCATATTCCAAACCAAAATATAAAGGCAAGAGCTGGAAAAAACATACGCAATGTCGGACACATGACACTATTTGGCAACAAGAATACACACCCATTTCGCCAGAAAAGCAATGCTAACTTAAATGTAGTGAAGTGATTGACAAGGCGTATTATGATCAGCTTGAACGGTTTACGGCATAAACATGTGATGTTGCATCTGGTGTAGATAGCTTTTGTAGATTTGTTGCTAAGCATACAGTATTGTCATCGTAATAAACATTCTTTGCTTGATTCTTTAATTATTGTTTAGTTCTGTTTTTACGGCTCTGCATACTTGGCATGACTTTTCTGGCGTATAGACCGCAATGTGTATATAAAGTATAATAATCGATAGCGTTCAACTGATACATATAGTAAGACATAAAACAATATAACACTCTTATTTGCAATAAGCAAGACTGGGATATCGTTGATACGTCCCCACAGGTCAGCGGACATCAAACAAGTGCTGAGTTGTCTAACGTATAGACACAGTCGATTACAGGCAAATATAGATGCAGTATTATCGGCGATGGTGTGTATTGCTATGCTATAAGTGTAAACCATTATCATAAGCGCCATTAAGTGTGTTTGGATTAAAAAAAATATACACACAAGGCGTTACAATCATACTTATGTTCGTATTTTAGTGTAACGCTGGATTGTGTTTGTATTTATATTATATTAATACATTTTCTTATTGTACATGCAATATGTCATTGATGAGATCCACATTAGTCGACCATGTTGCCTGCGCAGTGTGGCGGACGTAAACAATCTCCTCGTTCATATAATCTATTTAGTCATTTGATTAACCTTTTTAAGGATTGTTATGTGTATTTTCATTTGATGGACATTGGACTTTGATTCCACAGTTTCATCTGCCCTTGACTAGACTGCTACAACCATTTGCGACTGGCCATATCAAAATCAGTGTAAAGTTGAAATTTATATTTTTAGTTTTTATATTTATTTTATAGAACATGAAATACCTTAATAAGATACAAGAACCATCTTGATACTATGTTCCTGTGGACAGTTATTCAAATTTTAGTAACACTGTTTAAGGCCAATAACTACTTATAAATGTGGAGAAAACGGCACTAAAACTTTTTGCAAAATGTTTGGTCTGTACTTTAAACGAAATGCCATAGCAAACATCATTCTCTATACAAATTACACAATCATGTCATACATTGTTGTAAAGAGAAAACACACCTCTATTTAATGCACATACCTAATTATTAACAAAGGAACCATATAATGCAACACTAAGAATTAGCGATGTCTGCAAAGGTTTCTTCTATTTCATGACACATTTCACTGTCACTTTCACTATCAGAGTCCAACGTACCAGTTTCACTTGTATGTTGTAATCAATGCATCCCAGTTTCCGATACCGCAATATTTGTCCCATTTACTGACTCATTTATGCATTTAGCCACTGCATCTGGTGATGAATCCAAAGTGTTGATTATTTATTATACATTAATAATACAAATTGATGACAAAGTCCAATTTTATATCAATTATTTAGCAACAGGTGCCTGATTTTCTTTGTGTTGGTCACTTGTTTTAAGATATTGCATTTGCTACTTTGGTATGATGAAAAGGTTCAAAAATAAATAAATGATTGTTTTCTTTGTTGTTGTCTTTTTGTGTTGTTGTTGTTTTTTGCGTTTTTTTCAGTTTTTGAGAGAATCACAGTTACTCTTAACAAACTATAAGTAATGAAAACAACATAGCAAATGAAATAATAACACGTCCCTCAAAGGCTTCAGGTAGAACACCTTTTAAATAATTAATTTATTGATGTATTTATTTATTAATTAATTAATTTATTCACTTATTTTTTATTAATTGTTTTTATTTATCATAATGCAGTATTACGCATATAATTATATACACACGTAATAAAAAGTAACAGTTGCACTTGAGGGTATAGTTAGATTGGTATAGTTTGTGGTGATATTGTTTGGACGTAAATACATTGGAAGAGCCGATTTGCTGACATGACACACCACAACATTGGGTGCAGTCCTATCATCTAAGTACAGTCACCATACTGCGGTGACATTATTGGTTACATTGCATTTAGAAGCTTTCAATAGCAAAACCTTATAATACAATACTTTGCCAGCATGTACACTTTACACTGCAAGGATGTATTCATCACCTAAAATCCCAAGAAGATTACGTTCTGAAATTGTCCCAAAAAAATCTAGGTTTCCCACTATAAACGTGTTTCAGTTAACATTTATATTCCTCAATGAACGCTTAAACTTATACAAATATCATGTTGCTTGTCTTCTGTTAGACGACCTAAAATATATCACAAAACATGTGTGTCTAGTGACAATGGAACGAACTTCCTGTCCAGTTGTGTATACTATTTATGTTATTGTTGTAAAATATGAACGAACCGGAACTAGCTTCATCATTCGACCGGTGTCCTTGATTTTTCCAGCGACAAAAAGGTCGAAGGGCACTACATTAAACCTGTTAATAATCTGTTTCGATTGTAAAACTGTTTAAAAGTATAGACACTCGCCAATAAAACCGAAACAGACCTATACACATACCACACCTATGATAGTGTTAACTTAAATCATGTAGGAGATAATGCATTTAACAGCAAACTTCACAAATGTTGCTGTAATAGAGCATTATGTATGTGTCAATCAATAGATGTGCATGCATACCTGCCTCTCAACATATTAATCTACCTATCTACATGAATACATTCCTTCCTCATAACCTACATACCTACTACCTTCCTACATACCTACCTATCTACCTACCTACCCGACCAACTCAAACCTAACATACTACTTACCTACCTACCTCCCACCTACGTACATACCCAACTACTAACCAACCAATCTAACGTCCAGCCTGTCTACCTACCTACCTACATAACTACCTGTCTAACTAACTCACTAACTGAATAACTAACTGCCTTCCTTTGTAAATACCTACCTACCAAGCTAGTTGTCTATACCCATGTAACATTAATACGTAAATAAGAACAGGTTCTATAAAAAAATCACAGATGTTTAAATAGTGTCTACCTGTAGACAAAGGCAAACAAGGCAAATGTAAATGTGACAAAAACACAGAGACGAGACATAACACACAAAAAGAAAAAAAAAACATCAGTAACCGCATTGGAACGGTCAGTCGGCGGACGTTGCGAGCATTGATTACTACGATAAGTGTTAAGTTTTTATTTCATGGGGTGGTGTGCATTTTGTACAAATGTACATGCTCTTCCTGAGCTATAGGTTGGTTGGAATGTTTGAGTAAAAAACAAACAAAAAACAACAACAAAAAACAACAACAAACAAACATGCTTCCCAACGATGGTGTCGTCACTATAACGATACGAGTATAATGAACACTGGATTAAGCTTGTGTGCATTTTTTTCGAATAATTTCTTAAACTGACTGGCATTCAATTTGTAGTAAGGGGCGCCCGTGGCGTAGTGGTAGAGTCGCTAGTTGTAACTCCTCTGACTGCTTAGCCTCCCACCGTGGGGATGCATGTCCCGTTGGTAGGCGAAGGACTTGTAGGAAGGTCTTCCAGCTGACCGGCGGTGTATCGGTGACACATGTCTGTACTCCTCTACCAAACCAACTGGACGTCGCTATCAGGATCATAATTAGTCGCTGCCATGTATCTAAACAAACAATCAAATTGTAGCGCGATAACATAAGAATAACTGAGTCAGTTGCTAGTTCGGAGCTCAAAGGTGCCATATACATGACTAAATCTGGCACGGCACGACAGACGATAGTTTACAACTGTCAGGATGCGCTCGGGCAGATTGCTCTTTAAGGATAATGTTCGAATCTACCGCTCTCGACACTGTCTTGACTTAAAAACCTGTCCTGGCACTAAGGTTTCAGTGACTTTGCTTCGTATGACTACACTGACAATGACAATAAATTGATACCCGGCATTGAGTTCTATTGGTTTAGATGAGCATAATATTAACAAACATGTGCTCGACATTAAGTGCTCTACAATATGTGCAAACTACTTAAAACCAACTACAATTGAACTAAATATGAGAAAAACGATGTATGATTAAACATGAAACTAAACAACATGCATTCTATTTAAAAACAGATGAAAAATGGCGATGAGTGTGAATTCAACTAAGAAATCTTGTAAACACTAAATCAACGACTATAAAATCAATATTAAACTTTCTACTACAATGACTAGCGCAAAATGTACATGGCTCGCTAAGCCCTCTTACCAACTGACCAAGACCACTCTAATCTACAGCTGAAACGCGATACTCTGGTATGCGACAAAACAACAGACCACAGCCGAGCTGTTGAAAATGTCGTCTGGTTCGTCTACCTGCGAAAGCGCTCTCATTGCTCTTTGAAAAGATGCGCTAATACATACTGATATGTATGTTTTATGCGCTGATATTAAGTATTAATATAGTCCTTAGCAGCCCCATTTCCTTATTTGCGTTAAACTAAGATTTTCTGACAACAACAATAAGATTCAGCAACATAAAGGTGTGAACACACTTTACAGTAATGATAATGATCCAAACCTTAAAACAGATACATGCACACAGCAACTTATCAACATGTTATTCGATATTTAACAAGTATAAAAAATGTAGACTAGACAATAATAGTACTGTAGAAACATGTATAAATGTGTTTTCCTGACAAATAAAAAAACAACAATATGTCACGGGACCGGAATGAGATTCAAAGAAAACATGCGGGTTGCATGTTTTCCCAAATTTCCGGTATAAATGAAACAGCCCCAAACTCTCAAACATCAAGCAGACTCGGTGCATTATAAGAGTGATACACGTTTAAAATAGGAAAATGCTCGGTCGAATGGTTTTCTGTATGGTAAATAATGCTGTATGGGTCTGTCACTACATTTCAGATGACTGAAGTTCATCGCGCTATATGATTATGCTACGTTTTTTATCCCTAACGGTAGATCAAAGCTCTGAAGCCACCCATCGACAAACTGTACATGTTACACCTGTATTACTACGTAAGCATTTGTTCAGATTGATGTGACGACGGTTTGTTAAATATTAGATTATGTTTATACATATGTTTGCTGTTGTAATAACAAAAATTCGTGTTTAGTTGTGCATTAACACATTAATACTTTATCGATCTGCAAAGTGACACACTCAGACTAAAATGTCGTTCTTAAGTTAAGTGGCCAGTTTTCCCAAATATATCGGATCATTAATTTTCCAGCCGAGACATAAACTTGTGATACGTTTTGTTTCGTGATAAGGGTGGGGGCGCGTATCACCCCAGCCATATTTACGTGTGTGTGAGTTTCGTTATTTCAAGAGGATGGTGTGAGGGAAAAAAGACAGTCCATGTCCTTTAAGAAAAGCTGAAACTCAGACAGTATTCAATTTAAAACATTCCAGTTGATAGACTACAACAAGTGTAATATGCGGTCTGTTTTAAAACAGTATGTACTTGTTAACGAATGGACTTTGGAAACTTTAAAACTGGTATCATTTATCTCACGTCTAGATCGGTCAAGGTTTAACTTTAGGTCATCTATAAAGATACTTGACAGAACTCAAAGTATCAGTAACACCGTATGCTCGCAGCAGGAAAGAAGGTTCAAATATTGACGTATTGTCCAACTTGCGACTTGGTACGCCTTCTCATGTCAGTGGTTAAGGGGATAACTTACTCCCGTTCACCTATTCAGACAAAAATGCATTTAGGGCTCATTTCACTTTAACACAACTGGAGGGGTCGTGTCCACGAACGTCATTCATACACATTACTGACATCAATAGATCGACCGATATGAGTTCACAACTGGTCGTTGACGTGTAAATAAAATGGAGTTAGTAGAATCAAACTATTTTCAAAGCCTTTTGATATTGTTATCAACCTTTCGATTTAGTTACAGCATTATTTTTCTGTATGACCTTTTCTTTTTTGCCTTTTTCATGTCACGTCTTTTTAGACAGTAAAACATTAATCAGAAAAACACCACACAAAAAAAAAACACATACGTGTAATGTCGATTTAAATGAAGACAGATTCTGGAAATGAATTCTGTAAAATATAGTTGACATGCGGCAGTCACACAGACACTTGTTTTTACGTCTCTCATGCATACAATATGATGTAAACAATGTCAGGAAAACGTACAACCAAAACCTATGCAGTGTTATGAGAGACTAGTACATGTATTTACAATGAATACACACTTTTTAACATCAAATCCTATATATATATATATATATATATATATATATATATATATATATATATATATATATATATATATATATATATATATATATATATATATATCTGGTTATATGTACGAATTATAAGCATACAACACTATTACATTGCAGGTACCCTAAGATTAACAGCTAAACATTTCATTTTATACAAACTAGTCTGTGTATGCCCAAAACATGGTTTTGGTGCTGTTTGTACCATGCTTATAACACAGTCACTTAATATAAATTAACAATACCGACACTAAATTTACCATAGTACTTTTATATACTTCCATCATCTAGCTTCTGCATTGTTTTACTGATATAATTATAGATAACAACTATGTATTGACTGTCATTGACGAGTTAACTGAAGAGTTTGTAACACAGGTTGAAAATAGTGAATGACGTATTTCATTATATAAAGGGTTGTGCAAGAATATATTAATCTGATCGACTTGCATTCGTGCAGTGAACACATGCCCTATCGTTACAATCTTTAAAAAAAATATGTGCAGCGACCCATCGATGTGGTGCAACTCAGCAGTTAGCTTTCACATGCCCATTATCTACATTAAAATAGTGCATAGATATGCTCTTCTGTATGATAAATATATATAAATGTGATACCTCCACTGTTGTAGATTTAGCACTTTTATTGTCTGTTCAAAACCCTATACGTGGTATAATTATAGACCGCACTTGAACGTTTATATAATTTACTTATCGACACAGCATATTGCTTCACGAATAAAGGGGGGTGGAGACCCAGCGAATGAACTTCGACAGGAAAGATAACGGTTTTTATTGCCATATCTATGTAAGTATATTGATTTGTCTTGTTCAGGTATGTGTTTATAACTTAAAACTTAAGTGTTTATAAAATTAACTATATCTTTGTTTTAGCATCGGTTTTCTTATATTAAATGTTGACTCTACTTTTAAGGAAGAAATGAAACATCTATCAACTTACAACTAAAAATAACTGTAAGTAAAACAATAACCGCTTACTTATGCATAAGTGAAATAACAACAATGGAACGACATACACGATATTGCCGGGGCAGCAACTAGTCATGCGTTATAAAGGAAGGCAGTTGTATATTACCATTGTATAAAATATGTATAAGATTTCATAAAGAAAGCCATTGTAACGACCAATTGTGTAATTAAAAAGTGTGTACCACCCTTATATATTCATATTTGTGAGTTTAGAATGTGTTTTTAGTCATTTAAATACGAACCGTGTTTTCCAAGTATTTGATTTTTCACACAGTACTGCCTCTGTTTTGAAGACGTTTGTGTTATTTCAGCTTGGGAGCCCAATGATGTTATGAGTGGATCTTGATACATATTTTTACATGAACGAGTTTAAGAGAATATGCAATAATAAGTCATCTAATTTCATCCTTAAGTTATTAATGTCATGACTGGTCTTATACTTGTGTATGCAAGTAAGTGTTTCTTTTCTAAACAATACATTAATGTAAACGGAATTTAGTTTACAAACTTGCGAGTTTGATCTGATCGTTTAAGCAAGGATTAATAAACCAAAGCAATACTTAAAACACAACAACATGTATATTAAACCACGTTTATGTTCTTGAATATTGTTATGCATATAAAATGGCTCATGTATTATTAAAGTTGTGCTTCGTCCTGTGCATGTCCGATAGCTCGTCTTTTATACCTTGCTTATTGTTTACAGACATCCACTTTTACAACACGGGATGTTGTGCTCAATCACAATAATCGTAAAAGAAGTATGAAGCACGGCACATCTGAAAACTAAGGTGACTATTCAAAAAGAAAAAAAACAATGACGTGTATGCGTATACTTGCTGAATGTTTGTCTTGACGTTTTACTTGTAACCATATGCAATTAATCGCAGGTTAAAATATAGCTCCAATGACAACTTAGCAAAGACTGTATACATGCCTTGATATAGTGTCTATCAAACAAATGAATACAGAGAAATTATGACATAAAACAACAACTAATGCCTGTGGACGCCCATTATGATGATGCATTTCTTTCAGTCTTCATCTGTGTGTTTTAGCGTCTCTGATCATATTGAATAGGAACGTAATTTTCACTTTCCTTTTGAAAACCATGCTTTTTCTGAAACATACTATATGTGTTTGATACAGTTTGATAACAGTTATTGTACTTGTACTTGAGAGAAGATATGTATATCTTTCGATTGTATTTGCCTCAAGAATTAACCCGGATGTTACAGCGTTGCGACTCAATATTGTGTCTATACCTATCTTTCTCCTGCACATTAGTTAGACACACTTTAATTATGTTCTTAGCATTACATAAGAAATGGTACTGCCCAAATTATAACAATATGAATATATGAGTTAAGAAGCCATTATTCTGTTGCTATGTCCCCCCTCACACACACACACACACACACACACACACACACACACACACACACACACACACACACACACACACACACACACACACACACACACACACACACACACACACACACACACACACACACACACACACACACACATACGTATATATATGTCTTGTCCCAGTATGAAATTTAATTTCGACATGCAGACTTAATGCAGTTACCTTTAGATCACTTTCTGTGCTAACCTGTACAGAAAGTAAACACATCGAAACCGTGTCTTAAATTAACAGAATTGACCATACGCTTTATTCATTCGGGTTCCTCTTTGCTTTAATTAGAGTAAGACTGGCTGTGTATACCGCCAATTTATCGGATAACTCTTAAAACTTTCTGCATTGTAGAAAAGGCACCCACATATCCGCACCAGGCTATATGTGCTCTTTATTGCAGTCAATGTTTGGCCGCCTGCCAAATATTAAGCCCATTTTATCCGAGCATTGTAAAACAGACTATAACTGGACGAGATTCACAACGTCCTACATTCCATTTCTGCTGGAGTTATAGGGTGAACGATTTATAATCAATGGATATTAAGGTTTCATAAAGACTTATTGGATTAATTAATACCCCGTGAACGCCGCATGTCTTTTTACAACAAATATACAAATTGGTATTACTTACTTGGTATAGAAAAAGAACTATGATACAAAACCATTTAACACAGTTTAGTATTTTACATATTTAACACCTGTTCAAAGCCGTAAGGGTTACACACATGGCTACTGGAAAAGATGGAGATCACCAATAAAATGCCTTAACCTACTAGATTCTACAATACGTAGTTATAATTGTCACTGGGCACAGTGGCAGTTGCAGTTTAACACAATAGTCTCATTCCCTGATTAAAGGCACACAGACAAAAGCAGACCGGTTAAGGGCCTAGCTTACAAATACGCCATGCATGTGTGAATATGATAGATCGACTTGTGTATTGTACAACTAATGTTCTGGCAATTTAACTAGGCAGCATGTTGATGCTGTTTTTGTCCTGTTTTGTTCCTGTGTCGTGTGTTTGCTTGTGTGTCTGTTGTTGTATTTTGTGTCATGTTTTCTTTTGTTTTTCTGTTTGGTTGTCTTTTGTTGTTGATTTTGTTGCTATTTTTGCTGTTGTCAATGGCACCAATAATAAACATGTACAAAACAAAATAAAATAATTTATATACGTGTTTTAATTTTAGCATCAGTCATTGTCGGATGTCCGATATTCCGGTACATGTCGAATGGAACCTGTCCTAAATGCCCCGACAACTGTAGAGTATGTGTTTCTGACACCAACTGTACCCTGTGTCAAAGGGGGTTCTACGGGCCTGTCTGTGAGAACAGGTGTGGGGAAGGGTGTACAAGGACATGCAACAAGTTAATCGGACACTGTACCTACTGTTGCTCGGATGGAGAGTACCCAGCAGAAGGCAATGGATGTCGACTTTGTCCGATAAATTGCTCGTTATGCGAATCCAGGTAAAATGCATTATGTGTGAAGCCGGTCACTTTGGTGAAGATTGTCAGGAAGGATGTTACGAACATTGCACTACATGCAACAAAACTTCCGGACAATTATTACAGTGCAAAAACTTGTATAGGCTCAATAGACAGTGTAAGAGTTGTCCGCCAGGTTGTAGATCATGTGTCTCTATCAACTCCTGCACCCACTGCAAGGACTCATGTTTCAAACATGATCGGCTGTGTAAGAGTTGCCCATATGGTTGTAGATTTGGCAACACAACCGACAGTTGCCAATCATGAGAGAACGGATTCCACGGTCCAGTCGATGGTCGATGTTTATATAAGTGTCCAAGTAATGGTAAAATGACGTATAACGTTCCACACGAAGACGGTCTGGCAAGAAACGGATACCAACATCTGTCATCTACAATCTGAGAGTCACAGTTGTACATCAAGCGGTAATTGCATCCAGGCTATTGTCTGTCCTTACTCAGTCCGATGTATGGATGAACAGTACGAATATACATCATGTGCAACCGCCATGCAATATGAGTGCAAGCATACATGTAAACAATTACTGAGTATTTATAGATGTGAGGCAGCCTGCATCGTACTAGCCAAAGGCAATCTACGGTACAACATATTATGTATGACCGATACCAACTGCATTGATCTACACACATTCGAAAACACGGCAAAAGCCGCATGCAGCCATGAACAAGGTAGGCACTTTTCTTTGTTCGGAGAAAAAATTGGTTTGCTTAAATCGTGTATTAGAACATTTGGACGAAGGCGTTTATTCTAAATTAACCAAAGTAACCAGTGTTGCCTGAACCGTTAATTTACAGTGCTCTTATTTGACACCCTAGATATTTTTGAATGCTGAAGCATAAACCCCCAGTTGTCTATGCAACCATGAAGTTTTCCATGTGAGTCAGACTGCATAGAAATGTATGTTTAAAATAACACTTAACCACACACTCTTTAGATCACGTTACACCGTCGACCGAGTAGTGCACTCTGACTACGAAATATGATTACTCTTGGGCTTGTGTATGCATTTTGAAAGCATGCATATTTAGCGTGATGTGCTCGCATTGTTTTTGTTACTGACTGCTAATTTAGGTTGTGTTTTTTTTCTTTAATTCATGTTTACATACACTAATGATTAAGTGCATGCCCACAGTATTAATAAATTCCCCCAAAACGTGAACAACTATTGGTACACGCGTTGGATACAGGCAGACGTTCAATACTACCTTACACATACGTGTGCAACCTTGGGTAAAGAGTATCAAACCGGTGACTTAATTACAGGTGACCCACCGTGCGCCGTTGTTTTAAGCCTAACAACACACTTTTGACGCTGAAAATTAACAGCACAAATATATATTTATATGGAAAACAGAAACGTTAAGTAATTCGTCACGTATATAAAGACTATTAGAGCTCCATGATTTACTCTAGATTATCGCACGAACTAATCTTGTCGCAGATAAATAATGCCATGACGTTTTTTGTTAACAAGGACAGACAATTTATTGGGAGAATTTGGTTTGATTTGTCTTATGTACTTGTCACCACATATGATTGTATGTCTTACCGGCGCAAACTTACTTCAGCTTATCGTCATTCTGTACATTCCCGATGTATGGACAATGCTAAGCAAAGATCAGGCCAAAAATTAGATGATGTTTCATAATATATAGTTTGTTGACCCAGCATTGCGTTATACGCGATACACACAGGGGACATGCGGGCATTTTATACCATCGAACGGAAAATGCCACGTCACTTAAAAATGTCTAAACTAATTTTAATATACACTTTATTTATAATAAAAAACGGCATTGATCATTTTGGCTTCAGTGTTACACTGGCATAATGCACGGTATTTAAAAAAAAATATAATAATAATAATAATAATAATAATAATAATAATAATAATAATAATAATAATAATAATAATAATAATTATAAAAAATGTTAAAATGCATAATTTTTTACATCGGTTAACAAATTGAAGTCCACCAATGTCATGAACATATTATGAAACATACACATGTTACGCTTCGATATGAGCAATAAACATATTTGTATGATGTCTAGCACATAAACTACGAATTATGTATCGGTCAGAGCTTTGATTCATTTATCGATTACACCATTTTAGTACAATAATAAATTGCATGTCATGTCTGAGGTTTGTATTTTGACGAAGATCAGCGCCCCATTTATTGTAATATTTCGCAGAGCCCTGTGAACTTACTTACATATGTTGCTAAGAGAATAGTAAATAGCAAAATAGCCTGCCATATAATAAGATAATATTATCATTATCATTATTATCATTATCATTATGATTATCATGATTATGATAATATTTACCATTTCCACTCTTATCGTTTTAAGAGTTGCACCATTTGATACCGCTGAGACTTCACTGACAACAGGTAGTAGTGTGCTCGTGGTATTTACGACAGTCCTGGCAATAAATATCGTCATCCTCGCGATGCTGCTGTAAGTTGATTATTTCTTTCACTGTTCGATACTTAAGGATGTGTATTGCTAAGAATATATTTAGTCATTTCAGTATTAATATTATTTGACTATAAGCAAGTTATTATGCAATAGCATCACTTTACTTCTTTGAAATGTATTTGCATATTAATGAACTAGAGCTGATGCACGTACGCGAGCCGTACGTTTAATTAGATGCTTCTGATACCTTGGGTATGTTGAATAAAAGCAAGGACTACACGCAGATACACATTCACATCATTGATCTTTGTAGACGGGATTGGCTTCAGAGTGGTATAACCCAATGTATTGTATGCTGTTGGTTTCATGTTTGTTATTCTAGCAGTCGAACCGATAACAATGTTGTCACCTTAGCGATGTGTTTTTGAGGCATTGAATCTGGTAGCGATGTTCCAAACGCATCTTATTAATACCGCTAAATGACCATAGTTTGGATAACATACCCCGTCCACTTGATTCTCTTCACAACTGTTATCTTGGACGGCGACCTATATCAAGTATTAAGCAGCCATTATGAATGGATCAAACCCAACTCCATAATCATAATTGCAAAAAATTGCAAAAGTAACACAACCGACATTCAATAATTTCCCCTTTTTTCTTGTTCTGAAAGGGTTCGTAGAGGACGTTTAGTGAAACAGAAACAATCAAACAAGAAGTACGGACACAAAAGACGTACGGCGGGTTGTGACCGTGACTTAAATGAAATAGTTTGGCTAAAATACCCCGTCCACTTGATTCTCTTCACAACTATTACCAATCACGGCGACCTATATCAAGTATTAAGCAGCCATTATGAATGGATCAAACCAAATACCATAATCATTATTGCAAAAGTAACACCATCGACATTCAATATTTACTATACGCTTAACTTTTCTTGTTCTGAAAGGTTTCGTAGAAGACGTTTAACAAAACAGAAGCAATCAAACGAAAAGGATCCCCAACGGAACAAAATAACCGAACCTAATAATGGGCCACAAGCCAAGCGAGCCTATACAACAACTAAATGTGACGCGCACATTTCAGAATATTTGCTGTTGAAGTCTGTGACAGACTGACCAATCGAAGAAGTTTTTTGTTTGTTTGTTGTTGTGTTTTTTTTGTTGTTGTTGTTGCTTTTTTGTTGTTGTTTTTTTTTTGGGAGGGGGGTGGGAAGCAGACTTAGTAGCGCACGTCTGAAATACAAGCCTAGCAAATGCATTGTTTTGGATGGCAGATGTGAATGTGAAAGTCTCGCTATGTCTGCCGTGATGATTGCATAAACATGTTTATTATTACTACTACTACTACAACAACAACAACTACTACTACTACTACTACTACTACTACTACTACTACTACTACTACTACTACTACTACTACTACTACTACAACTACTACTACTACAACAACTACTACTACTACTACTTCTACTACTACTACTACACTACTACTATTACTACTATTACTATTGATCCGAACTATTGTTGAGCGATCGAAAAGAATGTGTATGAGTTATGACACAATGCATGTTTTGTTTTGTAGTGTAAGTATATGTGGCGTAAAAGCTTGTGCATTACTTTTCAAATACCTAACAAAACAAATGTAATTATTAATTGCACAATAATGCAAATAAAATGAAATTATAGCATCAACTTTATTGTGAGCAAAATATAAAATCAACGAATTGTGCATGCAGTTTTACTAAATATAAACACCATTAATCATGTAAACAAAGGCATGCGTTTGTTTTGTTTAAATGACAATACAAGTTGGTGCTCTAAAGATGTATTCAGAATTATGTACGCAATATTAAGCAATACGTCTCCTAGATACATCATTGTTTAGGTAACTTAAGAAAGAGAAAGTTACTATTTCATTCTGTAATGTAGATGACAATCTTAAATTCAATTCAGATAAACAAATTTAATTAACGGGAAGTGTATTCGATGCAAAGTAGGAACTTTATAAAAAATGTGATGCCGTTCATATAACTTTAACAGCGAAAGACCCATTCATGAAATAAAACACGGTTTACGTTTAATGGGAGGTAACTCGAATGCACTTTATTTGACATTACTCAGAGGGTCGACTCGTCTTCAATATTATTTAAACATATTTAACTCTATATCAGGGATTTAGCAGATCTTCGGATCTTCTGATGCTTGTTCCATTACCTCCGACATGCCTTGCTTTGTTTGGATTTGTCCATATTCTTACGGCTGTGGACTGGCTATTTTTGATGAAGCAAAGTATCGAATGGTCTTGCTAATTTCTCCTTATGCATATGCTATGCTATTTTAGAGTGATCGGAGACAATACATGATCTCCATAAATGAATTCACACAATTGAGAATATTCGCGTGTATTCTTTTTATAAACACGTAGTAATAGCTTCGACTTCATGCACACAGTTATATTATTGTTTCCTACGGGCTTCAAGTATTGAAGCCATAGTTACCTAAGCTTCTAATCGGATATGGGTTTGCATATCCCTGATCTACTATTAAGAGTGCCGTGATGTTTTTTTTACATTACACTTACGAAAAGACACAAGAAGGGACATTTGGACAATAGTGTATTATGTGATATATCCTTACGCACGCTGCATTTTGTTATTGGTTGTTTTACTATTGTGTATGTTTTAGTTGTGTTTGTGCTATTGTTATGTTGTTGTTATTTTGCCTGGTTTGTTATGTGTGTGTTTAAGTTTTTTCTATGCTTGATGTCGTTTGTATCTGTCAAAAGAATACACAGCCCTATTCTGCACACGGCATGCTTGTTTAGCATACTGTTATGAAAGTTTATGCTGTTCATTTTCATACTAAGCTTGCTTGTAATATGGTAGCGTAAACTAGTTCTCAATAGGCCGACTTTATGTAGCAATATCTGAATATTATACAATAAAAGTGGGTGAACACGTGTTTGTCATGTTATCGATGACAGACACTTTTTACCACAATTATGTCCAATTTGTTAGTTACGTCTTTTGTATATTAATACTGGTCGAAACAATTTAGTATTGCTGTTCATTATCAGAAAGCGAGTTTGTTCAACAAAACATTTAGTCAGACTATCCAGACTATAAGTAAAATTAGCATCACTCGTAATAAATCTTACCAACGCTTCAACAGGCTAAGCTTTATATTCGGGGACTGTAAAGTTTTATGTTATGCCGCTATATTTAGTGTCATAATGACCATTGTTCCATACGCACCCCTATTGTATGTTTTTTGCTTTGCTGCCAGCTTCAGATTGTATTACAAATCAAATAACTTCCTATAAGACGCTATGACTACACTACTGAAATGTAAGCATGACACTACCTTATACGAAAATAAACAAACTGCACAATACAATGATACTGTGTATCAAGAGATAAATTCAAATAGGTACCCTTTCAATTTGATCTAAAGTCAACGAGAACAATGAAATAATAATTGTAATTTTAAGTCAGTTTTGGCATGCACATTTAGGACAAAATACTCACACTCACTCAAACGCACGCGCGCACACACACTCACAAATGCGCGCACACACGCACACGCACGCACACAAACCCATACACGTCACATCACGAAATGGTATGACTACTTCATAGGAGTGTCACTACCACCGCAAGCGTAAGGTATGTGTCTTTATGAATTACATTCCAATCGTGTGTAAACGACTGCTATTCTTGATCGGTACCGACTCCGATAAAATATGATATGTTGGACCTTAACTGGTACAGGTACAACTAACATGATACAGCGAGTCGCTCGATGCGTTAAATGGGCGCTGCTATAAATAGAATTGGGATTTTCCTGACACAGATACAGCTTGGCGGGTCTATCGATATAACCCGTTTAAACACACCGCAAAAGGCTAGGATAAACACTATTTTAATTTACAAGTAGCTACAGTTATTTCCTGTTTTGTCACCGAAGCAGTTGTAAAATAATAAATTATTCATTTGGTTTTCTATGCCATTTTAGTATACGTTTAACATACTATTGGCATGGATACGATCTCATGTTGTCTGATTTTATTTTGATTTTGTCGGACTGCTATATTTGTATATTAACTTTTAACGTTAACCCAACATGCAAACAGATGTAACCAGTTTTCCATTGTTAATCCGCCTAACTTTTTTGCCTCATTTACCTCAGTGTATTATGGCGGCTCTTAGCAATATAACGTCGTATAGGAAACCATTGTGTAAACTGGTATTGCTGGGTATTTATCCAGCTAAATTACTGAGCAAATACTCGGAATGAAACAATTGTATAAAAGCACGAACTTCAACATTATACGAATTGCCTGGATGGCAGCGTTGTACACGTATACCAATAATAACACACGACAAAGTCCTATGAACGTTGCAATATATACCAAACTCGAAAAAGGCACAGTGCAAAAGTATTCATAAGTGCCAAGTGCAAAAATAAGATCAAATCTGTGATGAATCATTTAACGCGAAGAGCACACCAACAGTAATCGCCATGAAACGGTCTGTCTGCAAAGAAATGAAAGACTATGTTAATTCAAACTGTTTTACAGAGCTGTAACCTCGCACTTACTGAGGTCTTAGGCAAATGCAAACAGTGAAAAGAAAAACGATTTTGAATAAAAAATAAAACAAGCGCTGAGATTTTCTTCAATGGTTTATGACGCCATTGAACAATAATGTCCACATTGTGTTTAGAATAGGGAGAAGTAAGTATCTACCGAAAGAAAGACACACAAATGGTGAATGTGCATGTCTCTCTTTTAATAAAACACGACCAGAGAAATTTAAATGGTTGTAGAATCCCTTTTAATGTTGAGGTCCTTATACGGTGAATTAAATGGTAACGTATAGTCCATGCATGCGGAGAACATTTACGACCGAAACACTGCACAGGTAACAATGTTGTCCCCATGAATAACAAACAAACATGACAATTACTAATGCGCATTTAGTATGGTAGTCGGATTACCTTTATGTGAAGGTTGTTGCATATAATGATGTAGATCTTGTTGCCCGCATGGTCATAATTATCTGAAAATCATAACGCATTAAACAAGTATTAAGACTTAATAGCAGTGTTTCAACAGTTTATATGCTAGTCACTTACCGATATAAATGAGTAAAAGCAATTTGCAGACCACTTACTCAAGAGTTTCTCGAAGTTTGACGTTGATGTTAGGCGTAGAATAAAATCATTTGTGTTGGCAGTGGTTTACGTGCGACGTAAATATGTTGCATGCAGGCTTGACAATGATGTACTTATTCCAGAATGTACCCAATATGGACAAGACGAAAACGTTTGTTGCTACAATTGCATATGTGATCATATGTCATATGTGAGTATAAATAGCGATAGCTTTAATTAGGAGAATAGTCAGAGATTTACAGACAACGCAAACAATGTTACAATGTAAAACATGACATTATATATGGAAGAGTAAATTGTATAGATTCTATATCGCGATCTTATTTGTTTTTTGTTTTGTTTTGTTGTTTTTGTGTGTGTTTTTATGTTTTTGGTGTTTTTTTGGTGTTGTTTTTTGTGCGTTTTTTATTGACGTCAACAATGGCGTCGTATGTCAGATGTTTGAAATGTGAAATTAATTTTTTTAAAAACATCGAATTTTAGAAAAAAAAAACAATAAACACACAAAAAACGTTTTCGGGACTTTAGTATTTATTTATGTTTAACCTAGGTCAATAACTTGAATATTTAAAATTGGTAGCATAAAATAATGAAGAAACATGTAAGGTGGAATTGTATTTAGTTCAAATCGTAAAATTAAGTAGTGACAGTAATAATGATATATATATATCAAGAAGCCTTTCCAGCGGTTTGTTTAAAATATAAGCGAAGTAATTCAATACAAAAACTTTTTTTAAAGGAAAAAAACATTGTGGATTGAGTAATATATTTTCTTAAAAGAACATATGGCATTTTTTTCTGCATTAATGTGGGTAAACAAATATATAAAAGTAGACGTTGCCTCATTGATATTGATTTTGTTTATAAATATAAACTTAATGTTTAATATTCTTGCTAGATATAAAGGTATCCAATACAATGTTTTTCGCTGTTTGTCGCCGTTTTTTTTCGCCGAATTTATTCTATCTTTTGTTTGATAGCTTATATTTATTCCTATGTTAAAGGTGGTATCTGACAGTTTGCATCAAATAGAGGATCTGATATGAGTAGTCATTAGGTACTGAACATATTAAACGAGTTGAATGAAACTAGGCTCTCCGAGTTCCGTATCGTTTCAGACAACGAGTTTAATATGTTCAGTACCTAATGACCACGAATATTAGATTCTATTTATCACATAACCAAAACATCAGTTGTCTTTGTTTACAATGCATCATCTTTTTATTGTATGAACAATCGGCCTTAGCATGTGCAATTCGGTTTGGGAGAATCCGCACAAAAAAAAAAGTTCCACTCTTTACTTGGCCACTTTCCATAAACAGGGAACAGATTCGTTTACACCATGACTAAAATGTTATCTATTTATTAATTAAAATGAAACTGTCCAACAAAATGCATAAAACGGCGACAACAAAGTCGGTAGCTATGTTTAGGAGAGGTCATTTTCCTGCTTTTTTTATTTATACATTTGAAAATAATGTACACATATAGTAAGTGTTCACACATGTAAGTAGTGTTCAAAATCGTCTATATTGAGACTAAAGTATACATTTATGCAGAAATTATGCATACATCTCTAGGAACCGTGGGGAAATATTGTTACATGCATTTGGTGTAGGTAAACTGTCGGATACCAACTTTAAGTGTCATTTAGGTGATATGCCTTAAATAGTATCCAGGCCCCGGTTTCATGAAAAAAACTTAAGTACGTTCTCATGCTCAAGTCTGAGCGCCGTGCTCAATTCGGTGCTCAACTTGAGTAATTAATTTGAGTTCCGTTTCACAAATGTTCTCATACTCAATGACGTTCTCAAGTATCCGAGTTGAGCACGCAATTTTGAGAACGCTACGGGGCATTCTCAACTTATTTAAGCATGCTCAAATATAGCTGACCTCGAACGCCGCATTCAGCGTCAGTGTCGATTTTCTCGAGTACCACGGGTCATTCTCGATCGTATCAATCCCTCGAAGTTCTGTCCGCATCAAAAATAAGGGAAAGATACCGTTTTTTTCCAGAATGCATTTTGTTTGTTGTTGGTTTTCTCCATTCGTCCATTGAAATGCGACACTTCGCTCATCATCCCTCTCACCTCTGTTGACTGTTCTATGCATGTTGTAATTTTATGCAAGTGGGTTCCATTATATCCTCATTGCTGACAGGCACGGTGTTTCTAAGTCTTCTGTATGTCGGGCGATTAAGAAGAGAACACTCGCTCACTGTGGACATGTCCGCCAGTGGGTGAAATGGCCACAAACTGCCGATACAAGTACCATTAAAAACAGTTATTCAACATTGCCGGTAAGCAAACGTGTGTAAACACGCACATGTATACTGTGACCTATATATAGAATAAGGGAAGTAACCATTGTTAAACTGCCTTATTTTTCATTCAATCGTATTGTCTTTCATTCTTTAGGCCCTAAGAAGTCTGGTTTTTGATAGATTGATTTATATACAGCTGTAATAAAGGCATAAAATTGAGATTTTACTTAGATTTTTTAACAGTTTAATCAGAGGTGTAAATTGCGTTCTACCAATATTTATGTCGGCACTGTGTACACATATCGGTGTTGTTGTTGTTGTTGTTTTTTAATTAGCATTATTGATTAATTTAACATACCCTGCTCTTCAGCCTAAACCCACATCTTCTTTATAATATTTGTTTATCTTTTAATTATTTTCATAATATATTTTCTCCATTAGATCTCGTTTCCCCCCCCCCCTCTTCCCCTTTCTTTAGACAGACCTTCTTGAGTGAATCATAATTGACACCCTCTTTAAAACAAATTGACCATTTATAAAGCTTATATGTTATTCATTCATCGTTCCAATGGAAGTTTGATATGTATAATAATAACAGTTTAAATATGCTATAACGACACTATTATAACAACATTGAACAAATTAAATACTTAATATGTTTCATGTTTTATGTAAGTGGAAATTATATAATTCAGATATAAAAAATAAGTCCTAAATGTTTAACAGATTTTAAATTTCTTAATTGTTTACTACCATCATATGTGAGTTTTTGGTTCATTAATTTTCAGGATTTCCTAATGTCATTGGTGCCATTGATTGTACTCTTGTAAGGATCTTTGGACCTAAGCAGAATGAACCCGCATACATAAACAGCAAATTATTCCACTCAATCAATATACAGGTTGGGAAGAAATCAACATAAATATTTTATATGGACAACACATATTTATTTATGTATACACTAAATAATAACAGATGAGAAAAAATGTATAATTTTTTTCTCATTAAAAACATTATGAAATATAACATTAGTGTATGTCTATTTAAGACATAACACATAATCTTGTGTTAATTGTTTACATAAAAATCATGTATGACATGTTAAAGCAATGCTTCTGAAAAACCTTACCTTTTACAATAAGGTTACGCAAGTGTAATAGATAATATACAGAATGTTAAAATTAATGCAATTAATGTGTATACTTAGATGTTTATGTTCATGCTAAATTTTAAGAAAATTCTCCATCTAATTTTGAATTTGTATATTTTGTCCTTTTAAAATTGATATTTAATGTGTTTTCTTTTTAGAAATAAGAGAAATCCAAATAGTATATGAATACTGGGAGAAGTGTTATGCTATTTAGTATCTTTTTGAAACAAATTAAAGCATTAGGTAAACAAATTAAACATGTAACTTGACTTGTTTGACTCAAACTATTCAAAATACTTTTAATTATTTGTTTATAAACTCCACACGTTTAAGGCTGGTTTTCCTATTTTTCTGCTTACTGTGCTTTATTAAAAAGTCACTAAGCCCTTAATAGCGAAACGATTTATGTCAGAGTTGCCAAAAATGTTCTATAAAATATTTAAGTAGATAGTGCATAATATAAAATAGTTTGACCACATGGTTTTGGTTTTTGAGACTGAATTTATCAGTTACTATATTTGTAATAAAAATTAGCAAAAACAAATCAATAAAAAATCATTTACAAAATAGACATGTTTTATTCTTCATCTAGAACAGTGATGTAGAAAAAAAATGTCAAAGTAAAAAAATGGAATGAAAACTAGTTGAACATGCATGCCCATACCAGGATTTGAACCCTCAACCCCAACTTTTTAAACTTTTTAACCCTAATTTAATACCCTTCAATTGCAGCATTACAGTTGCATACTTGATTTTTTGTTTGCAGACGATGCATTCAGACAGGATCTTCTGTTTTCATCATTTACATTTATATAAAAAAAATAGCAAAAGAGATGTGTATGTTTGTATTCTTAAAAACACTGCCTACCTTTTTTATTGTTAGATGGTATGTGATGCCACGTTCAGAATCACAGATGTGGTGGCTGAGTGGCAGTATTCTGTGATTCAGCCCTTGCCACAAAAATGGAGAATGGTATGCTATTTATCATTAATGGTACATATTACAATGTAATAATGCTAAATTTTGTAACAGGTTAAATTTGTTTGTACAAAATGCACATAAATTATGGCAGTGTTAAAACAATATTACAATAAACAAAACAGTCAACTGTTTGTTATAAATTAAAATTAATTTACATAAAGTGACCTCCTATGGCAATGGCAGTAATAATTTGATTTGGGCTTTTAGGGAACACTCTTCCTAAAACTAAAAAATATGTATATTAAAATTGTTAATACATGGACAACTTAAACAATGTGATGTATATATTTCATGTATAGAAAAAAAAATGTGTTTATTTCAAGAGAAATAGATGCACCCCTTTTAGGTGATTCAGGATATCCATGCCGGAAGTATCTTTTGACACCCTATTTACATCCTAATGTCGGAGCTCAACAAAGGCAGCACACAATTTCAATCACTATTCAAAAGACATTTGTAACAAGTAGTTCAACCAAGTTACAAGTTGATATGACTTTTTCCAAACCAAAATTGTTCTTTCACAATTTTAAACTTTTCAACTGTATTCCTTAAAAATAGAAATACTGCACTATAAGCAATTATGGGTCATTTTATTAAATAATAAAAAAAGCTATGAATGTTGAAACAAATTACTGATTATGTAAATGTTATTAAGCATTATGTGATGGACAAATGAATGGTAAGATAAAAGCAGTTATTATTAAATGACCTCACTACCTATGATAAAATTAAAGTTAATATTTGAATAGTTTCAAAGAACAATGCATGGACCCATTATATAATTGGAATACAATATTTGCAATGCTAAGTATTTAATTATCTTTTACAGATAAAATGACTCTCCGACAAAGACCAGAGTTGTTATTGAGCAGACTTTTGGAATGCTGAAAAGAAGATTTCCATGCTTGTCATATGGGCTGAGGAATGAGCAATACTGGAAGCCTGGATAACAACAGCATGTGTCAGCCTGGACTATTTAGGCATTGAAAGGCAGGCTACTTTGTGCAGGGTAACAGATATCACCCTAGAGGTGACTAGCATAATCAAGCCGCATATAGAGATGTATTTGCAAATACATTGTTTCAGTAAAACAAGCTGACATATTAGAATATTAAGACTCTCATCAGAAAGTAGATATATATATATATAGATATATATATATATATATATATATATATATATATATATATATATATATATATTATAGATATATATATATATATATATTATATATATATATAATATATATATATATATAATATATATAGAGATATATATATTATAATATATATATATATATATATATATATATATATATATATATATATATATATATATATATATATATACGTTTGATACATATGTATGTTTATATATATATAAAGAAAGAAATCACAACGATCCCTAATAATGCTTAAATTATAAGAATAAAACATGATGTATGCTTATCATTTATTAAAGACACGATGATAGCATTACATAATAGGTTAACTATGACAAAGACATTTGAGATATGATGTTAATTTTGAGGAAGCAAAGAAGAATGAAACTTGCTGTCAATAGTACTGGTGATACATAGGTTATGACATTTAAACACTGATTCGGGACACGCATGGCAGTCGCTGATTTGGAACACCTCTGACTGCTTGGCCTCCCACCAAGTAGGTCAGAGTCTCGTACAGGACAATGCATCGCTATAATGATCGTAAATGGGAGCCGCGATGTGTCTCCAAATTAAAAAAAAAACAAAGTTTGTAGACAATAAAATAAAGCTCAGTAATTATATGGAGTGTTCACGTAATAGTTAGTGTGTTAGTAGTCGTTTATCCTAATTATAATGTGTACATAAAGCAAGATACAATTTTATAAAGTATTTCAGACTAAGACCTTATTAAAGCTGCAGTCATTCTGCTCCAACAGGTATGTTGAGTTTATTTAACAATCTTTCCTTCTGTAACTTATGAAGTTCCTCTTCTCTCTGTCTCCGAAGGAGAATACCTTCAATCTCCTCCTCCAGCTTCCTAATCTCCAATTTAATCTTCTCTTCCAAATCATCCCGAGTTCATTCTCTGTTCTGTATATTCCTTTTTCTTGTTGAAACAACTGTTAAACGAAAGTGTCTCTTATTTTAAACGGGAAGTGCTCAAAATTAATGGGACTTTGTCAACTTGGAACTCCTCAGCCCCTCACCACTTAGGTTATTGTTCTGATAGGGTGATAGCTTTCAGGTGGAGAGATTTATCAGCTGACATGCACTCTGCTGGCAGATCTTCGCAGACACATGACTGAGATCTTCTAACACCAGTAAATAGCTATTAGTCGCCGATGTGACAGTAAGTGTGTCAGTGTCATTTAAGAAAATGCACATACTACACAAAAAGTTAATAGAAACTGAATAATTTAAAATTAACCTTAAAAGCTTGTATAACATTTATTTCAGTTGTTGTTACTAATTCCATGATTAATAGGTAAATAAGAAAAGGTCCTATCTAAATTTCCACAGATATTTAAATTTTATATAACTGTAGACAAAGGCAAACACGGTGACTCTACATGTGACGAAAAAGACAGAGACGAGACATAACATGAAATTATTTATCAGTCACAAACACATCTCCAAAACGAATGTCGTAGCTCAAATAAAACGTGTAGATTAAAAAATACACTGTCCAATTTGTCGGATAGACGTTAGCAAGGCAAAGGAAAAACCGCCATGGAGCACGCATGGAGCACGGCAATGGCAACATAACCAGTACGGATATCTGCAGACACAATCGGTACCGGGAGCTCTGTTATCACAGGGAGTACTACATGTCTTAAGTTAAACATGTGAGGATTCGATATAGTTCAAGAGTTGATTGGAGGTGACAAAAAAGTGCGAGTGAGTGTAGGATATATCATATCAGGTTATTATGGCATTAAAGCACTTGTATGACAGCACCGGATCCATCGGTACGTTTTGGGAATTTGTGCAAATTGGTAGTATATTATATCAATTAAATGAAAATCAACAGTCGATTACTTTGTCATCGAAATATAACCGTGCAGAAGAACATAAGATGTTTGAGTTTTAAACAAACAACACATAAGGTATCATTGCAATGTTACGATGCCAGTATTAGTAATACCATTACCTCATGTTTACAAATTAAAGCAAATTAAATTTAAGGCCATGTCACGTTTGCGATTTGCCACACAATAAATAAATGCAAGTAGTATTACTATGTTATACAAATCAAGTGTTTTATGACGTGGATGATACACTGTACGGACTTTAAGAGGTTCTAATTAAATGGTACTTAAGAAAATATTAACACCATAACATCACCAAGTGTTATATAACCTTATATAATGCTCATAGGATGTTGTCATACTTCCTGTTTCATGGTTAACAATGTTGTCTGTGCAGTATCATAGATATTCCTTTGATGGGCCTTAGACTTTGCTCCACCAATACCATTTACAAAGTCCATTCACACCTATTGTCGGGTCAGTTTCATTTGTCCTGATACAACAATACAGTCATTGCTTTTGCATACTTCTTATGTTACAAATAATATCTCCCTCTCTTCCAAATATCATTTGCAAATTAGTGTTCAATTACGTTACTCCTGTCTTTCAGCGACTTCATAAGTCTACGCTTGTGCATAGTATATTCAAATACATCAGTTTTCTTCCAATTGCTTGCCCCAGGAATACTTGGCTAGAGAAACATACACACAATTGTTTCAAATTACTAGTTTCAAAGCTCAAAAAACGTTTTCACCCTAATACAAATGTCATTCTGTCCCCTTAATTAACCACAAATAGTGTACCTCTGTTTTTATCTGTGGTGATGTATAACTTGGGATTAAAGCTAAAGAGTTAAATGCCAGAAAGGCACGTCAACATAAGACCTCACCACCAATATATCGCCCAAAGGGAGATAAATCCTGAGGCGAAGCATGACATAACAGAAGCAAACTTCTCAGGTGGTTGCATATGAACTACTCATTGTCAAAATGGCCGACCATTGTGATTTTACTGACTTTACAGCTCTAACTGAGCACTTCCTTGGCGGTTTCTCCAAAATTACTTGATTGCGATTTACGAGCAGATGCTATTATTTTTATAACAGTTAAAAGAAACGCAGTTGTTGTATCACATTCACCGAAATTGAAGTCGTGTTCATCAGTTTTGCATATTTTAGTAGGTATGTGGAAATTCCCGAGACTGTAAACAGTATTGTGTTATATTTTCTGTGTGGACTATGCGATGCAATTGATTAGTTGAATACTGAAATTGACTTAATACTTAAATAGCATGGTCCTGTTGATGCGAAAAGCGGACATTTAAATGGCTACATCAAAGTAAATTGTTTACATATAAATTATATTCCTTATTTGCGCAACCTAATATCAGCAAGAATGTAAGAGAACACAACGTTCTGATTAAATGGTTTAAGCCAGATTTTGCTTAATTATCAAAGTAGCATGATATATAATTATCTGGCGTAAAATCGTCGGCTTTGCTAGTCTAACCCATTTACGTCAATAATCATATCTCACTTATTTCATGTATGGTGTCAAAGTTCAGAACAGAATAAGCTCACTTTTCACCTGTACTTCTACATACACCAGGGAAGACACAGTCCACTATGAGTTGTTACAAGTTGCTAGCCCATATTGCAGAGTGACCGTTCCAAGGACGCAACTGTCAGGTTGTTTTTTTTTGTTAAATGGCTCATCACAGACAAAGTTGGCATGTTTTGCCATGGTTATAGGACGTTGTCATATATTCTTACTTACATACACATTTACAATTCGTAGCGTCTCCAGACAACAGAGACCTTTTGTTGGGACGACTAACCCAATAAACATAAACATACTCGATTCGCTTAATGTCTTCCACATAAACATAAAAGGTAACTATGCTATCTTCATTTTTTATATACAATTTTGATATCAACTAAAAGTCCTGGCCATCTTGCACATTACCGTATAAGGCAGCCGGGTTACTATAATCAGTGCTTTAATATATTCCTAAACATGTGAATATTATATTTCATCTGAATCAAATTGATATGACACCCCTTAGCAACCACTTTTACTTGTAGTAGAGGCTTAAGTATGCGCTGTGAGCTAGTTAGTAATAAGCATATATGATTCGGAAACAGTATGTATTTTTAACCGGATTAGTCAGTTCCCGCAACAGTATTTATGGTAAAGATTATGACATGTATTTGCTTTGAGATATCGTATGACGTAGTTCACTTAATGCAAAGTTTTGAAGTAACCGAAGTAGTTTTCACCGTATGAAGTGGTTACATTCCCTCTCTTTCCTGTATATCGTCTTCGAAAATATGAAACGTATAACAACACCAGGAAACCTAAATAAAACCTGTTTACGTGCATATTTAGCGATCTGGGGTTGAAAACACGCTTGGTCGTCATAACAATAAAAATATCCGGATAATGGTATTGAACTTGTTTATTCGAATATGTATATAATACAGTTTTCTCATCTGGTGTACATTTATCAATAAGACCATCGAATATAAAACGAATAAACAGTTTCATAACAAAAATGCCAATATAATCCTGTTCTCGTTAAACAGTAAATCAGAACTTATCAACAAATTTGAACTGTGATTTAACAATGTATAAAACAAGAATTCTCTGTTGTAACCAAACAAATGTTGGTCAAACCTGTCCAAACACACGACTCTTAAATTTGTTACCCGATAGTTTGCCCATATCAAATACATATAGCACCATAGAACCATTGTTTTGGGTAATTTGGGCTTGATTTGTTTATAACCCCATACAAATTAACAACATATTAAAACACTCCTGGACGCATCATTTTGTCAATATCATTCTAAATGGTTGACAATGCAATTTAAGACAAACATGGCAGGAAATATTAATCTACTATATCTTATTCCAAATAATAGCAAATCATTACTAATATATGTTAATCCAGACAAGGTATACTGTGTTATAAATTAATAAAGAATCAGTGCACACATAACACATCAACTAGGTCAGGAACTGGTTTCGTGTAATCGTGACTGAACTCAATAATGAAACCATGAAGATAGTAAAGAGAATCTTATACATTCAAATGCTAGTTTTAAAAATACATATTGTTAATGCAGGTTTACGGCGGTTTTACCGCATATTGTCTTTCTCACAATCACTTATAATTACAACGTGAGTACGATCATGATCAACGTCAAAGCCACCGCCGTCATCATCATCAGCAGCAGCAACAACATTACCAACAACGTCGATTACAACAGCTCGCTATAATAATTTTAGTTATTTTACAATGAAATGTTCAATACGGAAATATATTTGGACAAGTGCCAGTATTGAAAAAGGCATAGTGGGTGACACAACTATATTTCCGTATTTCCGTATTGGATCAGTGTAAACTAACGTTTTCTGTATTCGATATTTTTTATGACACAGTCTTTAGTATACACTGGGTTTTGCTGCCGTTATCATATATTTGGATTTATAAACAGCACATATTTTTAATACATGTTTGGAGTTAAAAATAACAGAGATGAGAACAAAAGTCAATGTCCATTTATGTCTTCATCAGACAGCATCCTGACATACGCTTTTGTGTGTGCTTACAATGGAATGCTAACTGGCGCGTCCGTTATTTGAGCCGCTTGAATCGTACGCTGTTCTTTTATGTAATACTTAATGTACAGCGCTTACATAGGTCGTATTTATCCAGATTCTTATTTATCATCGTGTATAATTTGTGTCCGAGAAGCTAAGATTATCGTACAATAATTTATATGTTTGGACTACTGTCCAATACAGGTATGGACAGGATGATCACAAATTGAGTATATTGATTAATGTAAAGAATTGGATATATGCTACTTAAAAAAGGATCACATGTTATACGTATTCTACTTTTAATATACTGTGACGATACCCTGCTCGTGCAAAGTGCACGGTCATGTCAAACTTATAACTGCAATTGACGTATATGAGGTCCGAGGTCACGTATATGAGGTCGGAATACCTGTCGGTTTATTGTAAGCAAGAGTTTATCTAGTGATAATATTACCAAAATATCTAATGTAGAAAGTTGATCCTTAGCAACTTTAGAGTAGTATATTATAACTAAACGTACGTTTCGGTCACATCTAAAACACTATACTTATGTTTTGTTGTCACTTTTTTATTAGTTTTGATATTTTCTTTATGTCAGATGTTTCTGTTTGTGTATAAAACAAAACTTATTAAACATAAAAATGTTTCCAAACTTTATGGAAATGTCTTTTTTTAAGCAATAAAGCTATGTTTAGTGTTGTGTTTTTTTATATTTTTTATTCTTAATTTTTTATTTTATTTATCCTTTGTTGTTGTTTTGTTTTGTTTTAATGACGCCTCGAGTCAAAGACAGTGTTCCAAAATATATATAACGGCAACATTGCGTACCATGTCCGATCACTCCAATATCCAACGCATTATACCAACCACGAGTTATCTCCCTGATAAACAAAACACAACCTTAGCAGCAATCTCCTTGTTAAAACTTACAAAGCAAACACAATGCAGATAACGTTATAACCGTTAAAAGCATAAACTATAGTGCCGGGAAAGTGTAGAAAACACACACATGATATGAATATTGCTTAATTTACATGCGATTATGAAGATGTGCTATTACACAGACGATGTCAAATCCACATGAGCTTATGACTACGTGGTAATGTAAAGAAAAATGTCATTGTTTAGGTCAAGTTAGAAATATGACAGTTGATGGCAACTAATAAAACAACAATAATAAGTGGTGACATGCTGTAGACCAGCATGATTTTAAACAAGATCACAGTATAAACGGACCCATAATTAATACGTTAAATTCTTATTTTGACACAATCGTCGTAGGTCAAGTCAGATTTGTTATACTGTTTTCAAATGTTTTTGACACATAGTAATAGAGTTTATCTTTATTTCGTGTTTACCTATTACCGATGTATGGGGGATAACCTTGGTAAGTTGGATCTGCTGAGGTTTAACAGACGTAGCCATCGTTTTATTCGGTAGTGTTGTGTGTGCGTGTGTGTGTGTTTTTTTTTATGTTTAACGTGTTTTAGTTCACATTTGCATACTGTGTTTTATCTTGTCGTGGTAGTTGTTTTGTTGTGTACAACTGAGATGCGAGGATAGAGATATATGTCAATTAAAATGTAATTTAAAAGTAATGCCTCGGTATTGTGTTTATCGGAACAAGCTCATTTGAATGTAAACGAATGTAAATGAATACTTGGTGTACATTGTTCATATAGTTTCATAATAATGAGTCACTTCACAGCATAGCTGGTCATCTGTGATCCACTGTTGTATTTTTAACATTAGCACAGTAGGAAATAAACGTGGGATAGGCGATGAAAATGTGTATGTAGTCAAAACTGAGAACATTAAAAATTCTGCAGAAATAACGTGATTGATTTAAAGCATGCAGCACTATTACATCATTAAAATATGACAGTTTCAAGTAAGTTAAGAAATATGGTATATACAGTCTAATATACAGATTCTCATCACGGCAGTTGTATTAGCATATAAATAATAATGGTCATACATAACCCGGTTGAAAAATCTTTACCTTTATTTCGAAAAAGCCGCAATAATCTTATTTTTTTATACTTTAATGATGTAGCAAGTGTCTCCCTTAACGTGTTTTTTATCTATTTGCGAACACTATGTTTAAGTTTTGCATGAATGCAATTGTCATTTGAGCTTTAATAAGAGGTAGGTTCAGGCACCCCACGATCTAAATGACATTTTAGTTTTGATTGTAAATCGTCATATGCAAATCTGTTACCAGCTATTAAACATGAATGGAAAGTATTATAACACTTTCAAAAATGGTTTAACTTAGATGTTCAAACAAAGGAATCGAAGGTACGATCCGGCTTTATCATCACTGGTGCCATGCTATAGTTATGGAGTCTGCAATGACTTTCATTATCATTTTATGTGTCTCGGTATGCGAAGAAAAAATGTTTGGACTTTAACGGAGACACTTTGGCAAAAGGTTATTTGCTTGACACAATCTCTTCACATGAAATTTCTTTCTTTAATCATTCTGCAACGCTCTTACAACCCCCGATATGTAAAGTACAAGATGTCATTTAGAAATATTTTCTCTCGAAAAGACTTTCTTTTAAAGAATGTATATCGCTGAACTAACTGTTAGATTATAATGCGATTTCAATTGCTTCGCACTAATCATGTACCTTTTAAGATGTATTATTACAGGGGACGACCACAACTGCAATATTACTTCTGGATTACAGTATAAAATCTACACAAATGAAAAACGGCGGAAATCACATTTTAAGACAAATTGGCCAATTGCATTATTCGTATACAAATTTTAGTAGTAGTACCCACAATAAAGGCTATACCTGCTGTATTGCTTACACTGAAAAGAAAACATAATTCCATATGGGTAGGTGTAGGTAAATTATTCAAGTAATCTGAACTTTTCAGCCCGAAACATAGTATTTTTAATTTAACAATATGCATTTACAGACGAACATCTACCACATACTGCTAGGCAAATTAGAACAGGTTGTATAAGACTGACCTTAGATAGTAAAACTACCTCTTAAAAAAGGCGTATTAAATAAATGCAACCGGGACAAGAAACACAGAGACGAAAAGTTTCGTACAAGTAACAACTACAACATTCCCCCTTTTTTGCAACCCCTTTCATGAAATATTTGGCAAGAAAACTTGAATTTCTTTACCGTGAGCATGTTGCATGTGTGAGAATAAAGAACGATAGTTCTAACTAAGTGAATAGCCAGAGAACCGACGGTGTAAGAGAGGATCGCCAGTGAGATGTTCTTGATGTATTGAGTTTGCACTTACACTCTTCCTGTATGTCGGCCATGTTTATTTTGAACACCAGTTCTTTATATATAAATAAATGTTAATCTAGAGACAACATTTCATTTCACAATTAACCATATTATAGAGCCAACCGACCGAAACCGCTGTTTGCCATCTTTAAAGCACATGTATAACCAGGTAATTTGTTAAACTGCGGTTTTAATTAGTAGTTTGAACATATATGTTTGTATTTTGTTTTCGGGTATCCGCTCAGCACTCCATCTTTCTAGTATTTACATGGTCCAAAATATGTTTAATATTGTAATATATTATGTTGACAGTTCATCTCCATCCGTGTTATCTGCTGAAGACAGGTTAGCATCCAATTAAGACACTACGCTACATTAACATCGTCCTCTAAAACCTCTTGATAACAGGGGTGTATACAAGCATACTCTGCCACCCATACACTTGACTGTTAAACTCGCAAACAAATGTTACAATGTAAAACATGGCATTGAAAATGGACTAGTAAATCGTTCTATATCACAACCGTTTAAACGTTTTTGGGATATTAAACAGTTGCATTAATGACGACGTCTTTTGTCTTCATATTAGAAGAAACTACAATGGGATATTTTAAATAAATAGGTCATGTCCTCTTTAACTGCATGTTTATGTATTAGTGTTATTGTATCATACATCTGATTGAGAATTGTATGTCAATCCGCAATACCCTTTTAGAAGAAACACACACTTACGAACATTTATTCGATGATGCGTCTCTTCTCACTTGTTTTATGTTGTTTCTGTATAAGAAATCAATAAATAATAAAATGACCCATGAATGCATACGTTTTATAACAGACGAGGTTTATTGGATTGTTATTAGGGCGAACACTTAAATGTCATAATACCAGTAATTGCCCTAGACAATCTTAGTGAAAGGACTGTTCAGTCAAGTGCACAATTGAACGTGTATTTTCATCAATGTAGAATGCCTCGTTAGACGCTTACAAATATTACTGAATTGCGATCATGCAGACATAAATCAAGTAAAATTATATGTTGTACAATTTGTATTCTATGAATTTACATACCATAGAGCTGTCTTACTCACTAAGCAATCGGAAAGATGTATTCATATGTTCGAACGCACGGTTAAGCACTTCCAGCACAGGCGTCAAGCTAGGGTGGATGAATGAAGATGTGAGACCAGAAATATCGTTGTACAGCAGGTCTACTGGAAGACAACGTATTAACTCTGACTCCCCCTCTTTGTCAACGGTCTATGATTGCAAAATCACACAGTGGTAATTTAATACTCGGCGACTCAGAATTGCACGCTATCATATTAACGAGTACGATGCTGTTGATACATTACTCACAATTAGTTAAAAGTGTTTTAACATTGATTTAAACGTGACATGTACACATACAAATAGGAAAGATAACAATAAATAAATGCAACAAAGTATCATCAAACAAACATGTGTTTACTGACACAACTTGCTTTGAATTTCGCGTATATAATTTCTCTATCATTACACACGTGGACTCTGTTAGACAAAACATGTATCCACTTTTTAATTCATAAAAAGCCAAAACAGACCTCCTTTGAAATGCATATTTTAAATTAGAGTTTGACATATTGAATATGCGTAATACGGCTCTTTAAAATTGACTGACACAAATTGTAATTCCAGTTAACAATAACGGGTTTAATAATTTAAACAGCCTATACTTAAATAAGAAAAATACCAGTTGTGGAAAAAACGTACTCTCCAAATAAAATAAGGACTCAGCATAGAGTAATGTTCATCTTCATCGCATATGGCGTATATGGTTTTGTGTGAGCTTTACTGACAAGGACTTATCAAGAACAACGTTTCAGTTTTCAGTTTGCATTATGCCATAGAGCAACATTAAGACAAATACGTAATTCCTATGGGAACGCATACCAGTCAAGGCGTTAATTGTACACAGGCAACGCAACGTTATGTGTCAATGAGTTAAAATATCAGAAGTAAAGAAACAAACGACAAAACGAAATGTCACTCAGTAGTGCTGAGAAGAATAAAACACATCCTCGATTAGTAAAGTTTGCAAAAAGGCCGAATAATCCAAATGCCCCTTAGTCTCTGACATTGTGTATAAGCTTATAAACACACATTTCCGATTGCGTATGAATATATACAATACCAGGTGGAAGGGAAGACTGGTAATGGAGTCCATTAACATGTATTGCATAACATAGGATATGGATTCAAAACAAGTAAAATAATAGGCAGATAAACCCATTTGACTAAAGGTCACTCGTCGCTGATTCGTTTGCATCAGTCCTTTTTTAAGAAAACAAAACAAGGGAAACGTCAATAAAAATCAATACAAGTGTAGAGATGCATCCTATGATATCGTTTGAGTTTGTGTAAACACTGCCTATAGATCGTCTCAAACTATCGTACGTGTTCCAATTAAACCGCTGATTTCAGTAATTCGTCAAAACACTGCTCGGATTCATTGTCTAACTATATAGTTCTTTAAATACAAAATGTATATGGTACTTTACGAAAAAAAAAAAAAAAAAAAAAAACGCGCCTATAACATCGTACCATCCATTTGCTAACCTTCGCATTTTGTCGTAATTTAACATCAGTAACGGGTTTTCAACATAGTTTCATCTTAGTTGTATCTACGCAACGGGGTGATACAATGGCGTGTATTGGTTATTGTCATCATGAAATGTCCTGCTATAGAAAATGCATTATTTGATTACATCTTGTTACCGAAAGTAGTGTACTTTTGAAACAAAACGGCTGCATATGTCAACCCTGATCTCTGAGCTGTGACATTTTGGAGTTTATATGGAGAGGTCAAGCGGAAATGTAGCATTATTTACGGGCATAACACAGTTTACAATCAACGAACTGCGTAAATAACCTTGTGTTATGGTATATGCAGTGTTCAAGTGTGATCTCGTGTTTCCTATGAGTCTTTTTGGGAACGCTATGTGCCTGCCATGATTTGGCATCCATGAAATAGCGGTGTCGTACAGCCAACTTGTTGGACATCGCTGTACGCCACCCATGCTCTCCATATATCACTTTACATTCCTGTCAGTGCTAAAATACACGAGAATCACGCTCGACATAAAACAGACACACATACACACATTCATGTATTTGGTGTCACACAGGAACTTGTGTTTTAACAGCTGTAAAAGAGGACTTGTTTAATTTTGCGTCTTTTGATGTACATATATGTTCGGCTGATATGATTTTTTCTTAAACATTAAACAATGTGTTTTTGTAAACGAGGACTTGTTTAATTTTGCGTCTTTTGATGTACATATATATTCGGCTGATATGAATTTTTTCTTAAACATTAAACAATGTGTTTGTTTTTTTTACAGTAGAACCGCGGACTCACAGTAAAATACATATTTCCAACTAAATGGGGACACACTCGCTTGTTATTGCAAATTAATTCGGGACTTTCATTGTACGAGAGAGGTTTGCGTTAATTGTCTTATACTGGATCACAATGACAGCCGCATGATAAGTGATTTTAAAGAAACTGGTTATTTTAAGAAAAAAACATCTATATTTAATGAAAATAATGCGGGTCTTTTAAATCAATTTAAACGATTTAATTTGATAACAGAATTATGTGCACACGTGTGTAATTTCCCCTACCGAAACGGGGTCACACCAAATCCTACATAGCAATCGGGGACTCTTAACTCCCAGAAATGGGGATGTCTTATCTATTTGTCATTGTTATTTTTACGATTTCAGTCAAAACGTCTAGTGTTCTCTTAAACATATTATATATGGTTTTTTAAAGTCGTATAAATTACCGACATGTAGTTTTAGGCCTTATAACTGACCGATATGGAGTTATCAGTCCCTATAAATAGACTGCATGGAGATTAGTTACCAATATTTAGTTATTTGGTCGTATACGTTGTCGTCGTGGATGTATTAAATCGAATAACTTATCGATGTTGATTTTTTGGCCGTATGAATTACCAACACGGACTTACTAGGTCGTAATAATTGTCGACATGAAGTAATACGGACATAAAATGTACTAAAATGGCGTCATTGCCGAAATGAAGTGATACGGACACATAATTTACTAAAAAGTGTTTTTAGGCCGTATAAACAACCTACATTGGTCTACAAGGACGTACACGTGACCGACCTAGAGCTGTTAGGCCGTACTGATTGCCATAAGCTTTGTAACAATACCGGAGTTAGTATGCCGTATTAAATACCGACATTTAGTACAAGCCATTTAAATAAATACTTTGCTCTAAAATACTGCATGTTTTCTCGACATAGATTGTAATGTCTGAAAAATAAATGGATACATACGCAACATTATAATTAGCCGACGATACGTTGTTTACCACCTAGTAAATTCATGTACATGCATTGTATATGATTCACACTCAGACTGGTTCAAAATTGTGATCGTATACATTGCTAACATGGAGTTATGCGGACATATAATTAACTGGCATAGAGTTAGTAGGAAGTATAAGATATCTACATTATAGTTACGGATATCGATCCGTTAGGCCGTACACGACATCAAAATTTTGGTCGTAAAATATAGCAATGGATTTGTTATGCAATCTGAAATATTGACATTTAAATTACATACATTCAGTTAATAGGTTGCATGATATATTTGTATATTTGTAAAACATGGGGATTCTTACGACGACTTGGAGATGTTAGTTAGTTTAACTGATCGATGTTGAGATATATTTCCGTATGAATTAGCGATATGGATAAGAATATATGACAAAGTCCTATGAGTATTGCAACATATACCAAACTCCGAAAAGGCACAGAACAAAGGTATTTCACATGCAAGCCAAGCGAAAAGTAAGAACAAATCTGTGATGAGTCATTTAAGGAAAAGAGCAAACCCGAAAGTTACCGCCTTGGAACGGTCACTCGGCAATATGGACCGACTGGGGTGCTTAAACCGGTTTTACAGAGCTCTAACCTCGCACTTCATGACGAGTTTCTCAAATGCAAGCAACGAAAAGAAAACGATCTATTTGAAAACAAATTGTCCATGCGCTGATATTTTTATACGTTATGACGAAAGTAGTGACGTCATCGAAAAATAATGTCCACATAGTGTTTAGAAAAGGAATATGGTATTATTTCGATTTGAAAAATAACACAAAAATGGTTGATCACAAATAAAATTAACTTTCTGAATCATGAACAAACATGACCAGAGACGAATAAATGGTTGTAGCATCCTGTTCATGTGAAGATGAAATTGAAGAACCAAAGTTCAATGTCCATCAAAGAAAAAATACACGTAACAATCCTTATAGGATGAATTAAAGGACAACATAGATTACATGCACGGGGAGATTTTTTACGACCGCCACACTGCACAAGTAACATTGCTGTGATCATGAATAAGAATATATGACAAAGTCCTATGAGTATTGCAACATATACCAAACTCCGAAGTTGGAGTTTTTTTGTATCTGTATATATTGCCAACATGGAGCTTTAAGGTCGCATAAAGCCTATGAGAAGCAAGACGGTCGTATAAGCTACTTACATGGCGCCGTTAGGCCGTATAAATATATATATGTATTGGCGACATGGAATTATTGGGTTGTAAAATACCGGAATTGAATTATTATGCCACAGTGATTATCAACATTAAGTCATATGCCGTTTCTTGGGAAAATAGTTCTGTTCATCTTTTCATTCTCGACATATAGAGTGCATGTCGAAAAGAAAGAACTGCATACAGATTGGTCGTATGAATAGCTGAATTAAAGTTGAGTGTATACGATTAAGACAAGTCATGTCTGTGTAATAACTGGGTAAAAGAAAACAAATGGTGGATAAGTGCAATGTCTGTGTAAGATGTCCAAGCATTGTATAAGCTTTACACGTATACAGGACCACACAGCGGCGACATAAGATATGTCTTGTTTAGCTTAAAAGAGGCAGTTTCTTCAACACACGTTGAGATTATTTTTTACAATAGAATTCTGGCCACACAAGCCATTTATGTTTCCCCATACGAAACGTGGCAACCGACAATAATTCTTTGACAGCAATCAAGGACTTTGGAATCCCTACAAATGTAATTGTTCCAAATAATTTGCTTTTTGGGGATTACAATAACGATGCAAAACAACCTTGAATTTTATAGTATGTATCTCAAGTTAGTGGCATAACATTACAAACACATAGTGCAGAACTGTTGTTGTACACATATCGAAAACAAAACTATGTACTCTGTACATACACATCTGCTTCAATAAATAAATACATTTTAAAGTAAAGAGTTCGGAATGGTCAAAGCTGTTAGTGAGTAAGGTCATTTCGATATTGTTCTGGTAAAGTAAAGTAATAACACGTTATGTTTAAACCGAGGAAAACGACGTGTGTTTGTTCGGCAGGTAAAACGTAACAATGGCTGCAGACTAAGTGGCCGTTATCTTGCAGATTAGCAAACTGTAGAAGAGAAAGATTGGCTTCTGCTCTTCTGCCTGCTTCTTTCAAAACTTTCATCCACAGACATATTTGACATAGGCTCGGTTGTTTGCTCGTCGTCAGGACGGGTTGCAGACAGGATATGGACATGTGTCCTGTTATGAGGTCTGGTTAGTTCCATCAACATTGAATTTTCTTCCTCTTTCGATTCATTTTGTTTTGTTAAACCACGTCTACATGTCCATCGATACCTAACGCATTATATAAGGTAGTATTAATTATGCCTTATTATGTAGTACGCATTTATACGAATAGATACATCAAAATGCATGTGCCATACAATGCATAGGACCGTGTCCTAGATGCGGGCGATAGGGAAATGCAAGTTGACGAATTAGTTTATATTAGTGTGGTGCATATGTGGTTTAATTGGCATCTGTATTTAACATCAACATAGACTCCAATGGTGTCGCTACAGTGATCGTCTTCTATCGGTTTTACTGTTAAAGACAAACACGAAATACAACCAGAAACAAAGACGTTCGTGTGTAGCGCCACACATAAGTCATCTACATAGTACAGCCAATGCTATACATTATGTCTGTGCATACTACTTGGTATAACCTTTTTCCATTTGCATTTTAGTTATATAGGATTGAATGCATGTCTAATTATAAAATTAATAATGGAATAAGAATTATCATATTCTTAGCTGGTAAAACACAGACCTCCGGAAATAACAAATGCTTGAAGTACTTACATTAGTGCTATGAGGATCAATATCGTTATGACGCAGATAATGACACATTCAAGCAGCACAATTCGATCTGTTGGCCAAGACGTACTATCAGTGGGTGTGACTGAAAACAGCATGAGTTAAAATGGTAAATGGACCAGTGTGCTAAAATTATGCATGATTCGTTTGGTAATATATTTTCTTTGCAACGCATTTTAGTTATATTCATTGTTCAAAACGTTTTGTTGAAGCTTGGCTCTTCAAACTATTCCAATAAATGGAGCATAATTCTAAGTCAGAAGTACCAAATCAGTGTTGAAATGAAAACGCAATTACTATTTGACTCTAACTGTGTGAGCTTATGTTTTTGTCTTCTATTTATAGAGTAAAGCAAATCTGCCATACTTACGTAACAGACATCCTTATACCCCGTGTATTTTCCAGATGTTTGTTATAGACTATTTAGTAATAGTTACTGAAAACATATGATGAGTTGTAGGAGGTATTGCTAACCAATGCCAGCAGTGTATGAATGTGCATTATAAATGATAAATAATTTAGCTGCAACATTAAAAGCAGTGTTGGATGATATATATTACAACTATAAAGCCACTATAACACACGTTTACCTGGTCGCTTCTTTTTGTTTTGACACGTGTGCATGCTTATTGACACCTGTCATAGCTTACTTTTTTTATACATCTGGAAGGTGGGTGGATTTGTTTGGCTTTTGAATTCGTTAAAATTAGATGTTGCAACATAATGTCTCCGTAGGTCAATATATCGAAGGCCATCAAATGATGGTAAATACGAACGCGGCACTGCAGGTCATCTGGAAAAGGACGAGGATTGAAAGTGATATAAATCTGCGACTGTATCTGCATTCAAAGGCAACGTAATACAATGTGTCGTAAAAGTTACACGCAGTACCTTGTTGCTGGTTGCAGTAGGCTTCTGTGGTATTCTGGAATATGTTCGCATCAATAGAGCCAATATCGGTCATACATAATACACTGTTCTTTCCATTGTCCCTAGCTTCAATGGTGCAGTTGGCCTTGCATCCATAACTACTTAGTAGTTGTTTACACTTATGCTTGCACTCATACTGCGTGGCCGTTGCACATGCTGCCTGTATAAACGTTTCGTCTACACACCGGACTGAGACGGGACAGACAATATCTTGAAGACAAGTACCGCTTGATGTACAACTGTGACTTTCAGATTGTAGATGACAAATGTTGGTAGCCCTGTCCTGCCAGAGTCCACATCGACCATCTTTGTACTGAACTTTGTAGGTTGTTACACCATTACTAGGGCATTTATAAATACAAAGATCATGAACAGGACCCTGAAATCCATCCTCGCACGAATGACATTTTTCCGCAGTAATGCACATTCTACACCCATACAGACATCTTTTGCATAGTCCATGCGATGGGAAATAGCCATCCTTGCAATGTGAGCAGTTTTTGGCAGTGACACATAATTCACAACCGTATGGGCATCTCCTACACTGTCCATTGAGCTTGAAATAAGAGTCTTTGCACTGTAAGCATTGTCCAGCAGTTTTGTTGCATGTAGTACAGATGTCAGGACAAATTTCTCCATAGTATCCAACGTCACACATTATGCATTTCGACTGGGATGTGCATAACGAGCAATGTGGAGGACAACGTATACAATGGTCGTATTGGGAAGGATATTCTCCATCCGGGCATCCTTCCGTACAATGTCCGAAACTCTTATGGCATGTTCCTGTACACTTTACTTCACACCGGTTCTCACAGATCGGACCGAAGAATCCCATTGTGCACAATTCACATTTTGTGTTAGAGACGCATTTTCTACAGTTATCAGGGCATGGAACGCACGTGCCATTTAACATGTACCGGAATGTGGGACATCCTACAATAACTGACGCTGAAATGAATATGCACATAAAACAAATGTCATTATAGTCTATACAGGTTCACTTTTGGTTCGAACTGCTATATATGAACACTTGTCACATAAACAATGAGTGATTACATATTTTTTTAAGGTATTCCGTTCTTATCCTCTGATGTTTTGAACGACAGTAACGCAAACCATAAAACACATTGTTGATTTACGCAGAAATATATTTACGGTGTTTTAACTCTGTGTTACAATGGCCGTGAAAGAAACCCTTAATAGCGCAAACATTGTGTTGCCATGTCACCTTAAAATACTCCCCTTATGGTCCTTATTTTTTTTTAAATCCTTTAAAAATAATCAATCGAAAAAAAATCAACATGTGCTGCAGGACAACACATTGGTTTCTGACTGGTGCTTGGTTTTCAAATGACATAATACAAACGGAAACATGCGACTTCCAGTTATGTCTTTGTTGTGTTGTGCACTAGTTTTTGGCCACTTAAGCAAGCTTGTATTTGGCTATATCGCTTTGTTTGAATATGGTATGACTTGTTTACAAGATTCATGTGCACACTCATATTCTGTTAAATTGTAGTCTGTACCTGTCTGAAAAAGTAATCATTACGTAGGAAATACTATTCTAATTCTAATAAGCAACACATTATCACAGCTTTATTGCCATTCCCTTAATTGTGAAGACACATTCGAAAACTAACGTTTAATTGAAATTAGACACTGGGCGTCTTTATGTTAGTATATGCAATGTTCAGTTCAGACGCAATCAGTGTTATTTGTACACAAATTTAAACCTGTATATTAATTCGAAAACCGCATATGTACCAACGATGTTGAACACATTGTTCTACTACTAAAGCAAATATAAATAGAACTTCAGTTTGAAACAATGAAACGAATGACATTTCATACATAAACACGCCTCTAAAAGGTTATACGAGTTCGTATATTAGGGAAATACAATATATTGAAGGGAGCTGTCCATTCAAATAAGCATATGCATCAAAATTAAGCCACGTTTTGTTGTGTGTTATTGTGTTGTTAAAATATCGTTTGCATTAAATGTGAATGTGGCACCTCATTTGAAACCCTTTAAAAAACACCATCCCACCGCAGCCCCATTGTTCGAACAATTTCCGAGAAACAATTAGGTAATTTCAAATGATATTTGAGAAATGTGTCACTGTGAATGCAGTCACATAATTTAAACACGATGTATCATAATAATTCAATGCCTGGTTAATAATGCCCATGTAAGGAAATCATATAACACATCCTTGTACACTGCTAGTGCAAATGTACGAAAAAAAATCAGTGTCTAATATCTTCCTTCTTACAAAACTTTGGATGAGCAAATTCGATACACATTAAAAACAGCACGCACCCTTAAAGACAGTCGGCCTTCTTAGCAATCCGTTTCTGTATCACGTTGAAATGAACATCATATGCTGACTTGCAATATTAGGATAGACAGTGTAGTTCGCTGCATATATTCAATCTGCCGTTGATAAAAGTCACCATACTTGTTCAATATAATGGTATCGATAGTCACCTTAACTTTTATGAAGTACGATTTTAAAATCGAATGCTTACGTAAGCATTCACCGATTATTCAGTACTTAGGTAATGACCACCCGATGCTTATTTCCGAGCGAACACACCAATGCTAGTGGTGGTACGCTGAATAACCGTCGATCGACAAGTGTAATGTATTTCACTCCTTAATAAACAGCTTAATCTTTACGAATGCCAGTTTAATTTGTGATGTGTTTGAATAAAATTAAATTGTCTTCGTAGAAGGCATAGAGTAAAGACCAACAAAAACTTTAAATGCGATACCAATTATCTAGCAATTTAGGTCTACGAAGGGTGTTTAAATAGAAAACTGTGCTTTGTATAGGTCTCCGTGTGCCTTTGCAAGTGTTGATGTTTGTTGCAATGGCCATGTTAATTGTCCATGTTTTCCTTTAATGATTAACATATTGTTACCCGTGCTGGTAATATATGCTGTCATTTAATTAATGCTACAACGCTCGCTATGTGTATTTTCCTTTGGCGGACATCGGAATTTGTTTCAAAAATACAATCTAAACATCAACACGATGCTAGACCGTTTATTCTCGACTCAAATATTTAATTTCACTTATAATCAACAATGTTGTGTAGATTATCTTTTTTTTTCAATGTCGGTATATGTTGCAATGTCATAGGACTGTGTCATATTTCCATTTCCTCGCTGAACACTTGTTTGTCATTTTATGGAATGGCTCGTGTCTGCCGCTTATGTCTGTTTGGGTAAGCAGATTATAGTGCGGATGCCTTTTCATTTATTATTCGCCCGATATCTTGCTAACAAGCTTTACGTTGTAAATGCTTATTAGATGCAAGTATACAAGTTAAAAAGAACATTTTGATCAAAACAAAAATAGTTTACAGATCTCGTGAAAGGAACTATACAGGGTCTTGTTTTAAACAATACTATTTCAATTTAAACGTTAGTTAAACAATGGATTGCGCGCTTTCTCGGTCCAAGGTTACCACAACACGAGCAACTTAATATTATTTTTTGTGGCAATTATATCACGTCATATTTATGCATAAGATACATTAAAAAAGTTAATAAACAAATGCAGAATGCATTCGATATTTGAACTCATCGCGTGATCTAAGTAAAATCCTAGACTACTCGATATTAGATGAGCAAAAACACAGGATGAAATGGAACAAAAAAAAAATAGGTATTTATTAGTTATATGAAACTAACCTCACATTAAAGTAACTGATCTTGAAAAGTTAAAAATGCCACACAACATCTTAAAATATCTGGATAATAAACCATCACTACCTATACTCTTGTTCACGGCTGTAAAAGGAAAAAGAAGAGCGGGGCCAGTCAATTCATATCAAGTAACAAGCAAACATTGTAATCTGTTATGTTTCTTTCTACGCTAGCTTTGTCAACGCGTATGTGCAAGGGAAGTAGACTTAGTGCAAACGATTTAAATGTGGTTATGTAACTGTACGTTCGTTCAAATTGCCCTTTCTGTATGTCTTATTGAATATGTTCATGTCTAGGTAATTAATGTTTAGCTGACAATGTTTTTTGCGTATATTCTCTAAAGGAATGGAACAGGTTTAAAGAAATGGTTCGTAGATTTTATTCATTACAGCTTTGCACAGGCCTGGACTTTTGACATAATGCATATCCAACGTACTTGAACAGTCGGTACGTTTACGTTTGTTGTTAAGCAAATCAATCTAAATCACGTGGTAACTGGTTTAACTTTCCAAAACAAACGAGCATGATCAAGAAAATGGGCATGGTGTTAGACGTAAAGAGATCATTAAAGGTAGAAAGGGGGAGAGGATTTATTTGCATGTAAATGATGAAAACGTCTATCAGAACAAGTAATGTCTGGTCGATGTGAATCGATATGTCTAGCAGGTGGGCATTCTACCTTCTGATAATGTTAAATAAGGCAGATCGAGACATGGAAAAGACACACTGGCATCTTCTTTGGATGGGGCTTTCATGTGAAGTAAAACACAATACTAAACCGCATCAATATATGCGAACATATAGAATACTGCATCGCTGATATGTGTTTTTAGCTGTGAGCTTTTCTCTGTTTAACCCCAGTTGTGTTTGTGTGCACTGTATGTTTTTCATATTTAATATAATGTACCTTATCGAACTGTAAAGAAAATGGTCGCGATAGGTGCAAATGAACATACATATATACTAAACCAATGGCTTCCCCTAGATTATTTGACTACCTCACCCAGCCCACTTTCATAAGACGATGATAATGTTTAGACATCCTTCTTGTGTTTTAATAGAAAAAAGTCAAGAGGCAAAAGAAAACGCAGCCAATATGCTCATATGCGCATTGTGCGTGCGGGGAAATCACGTGAGTGTATACTTTCTTCATACAGTGGTAGTGGTGTCCTATCTTTACCAGCATAAAGTATTAAGTACAGATGGTGTGGTCAATACATTAGCTACCTACGATAAAAGGTATCTGTCTCCTTACTGTGATATTGTGATACATCATAACTTTTAGAGCATATAGTACTCAATGAATTCGAGGTATGCTTAATGTATTCGAGGTGTGCTTACCTTGACCAGTAGGAAGGAGTAAGCTCAGAAGGAGAAGTACCCGAAGTATCGTTCGGGCTGGCATCGTTGTCCTAAACGTACCTTCTAACCTGTGTATAAGAACAAATTACAAAATTACAATTTACTGTCCAACCTAAATGCGGTACTATCACCGATAAGCTTCGTTAATATGTAAGGAAACAGACAATTACTAATTAGTCATTGTCTCAGTAGGACTTGTAACAATTTAAAGCTTATACATGGTTGTGAACTATCGTAAATACAAGTACTGGACGAAACTTGCCACATATTTAAAATGTTTCTTTAAGACTTTTTTAAGCACGCGAATGGGCAGAAATCAAGGGCAAATAAACCGTCTATAAACCGTTTATGAATACTATATAGCATACCATCATCACATGTCAGTTAAAAAATACAATATTTTGATTAATTGTGTGTACACATAACACTTAAAAACAAACAGACACTGTCACCCCCGCAACCCCCGATACGTCCATTTTTACAGTCGACTTTCAAGCTGTTAATCAATTGATTTTATGTCAAGTAATTTTGGTAATAATATTTAGTGTTTACTGACCCGAAGTCTTATACTCCATTAAAAACCTAAATGTTGCATTCCACAACATAAGTAAACGCCTTTTGAAACTTAAGTACATTTCTGTTAATAATAAACGTGTGTTCCTTGGCTACTTAGGTATGTAGACATCCAAGACAAGGGGGTTACAGGTAAAAGAGCAAAACCTGATCTAGCCCTTAATGAGAGAGATCATTGCAATCCGCATACGGATTTTAAACCACTTATACAAATGTATATTTTAACCTAATGGTTAACACTTTGGAACTATACTACTTTGTTTTGTCAACGAGATGGTTTTAAAACGATGTATTTTAACTGTTAGTATGCTAACAGTGAACATTGTATTGCACAAGTACAATCCCCACTAGTTTAACCTGATAGATTTGCATAATTCTACCCACGTACGGTTACGGCCAGCTAACAGAATATATCAACGACGTGTAGTCAACATGTTTAGGCAAACATAAACAAACAGAAAACAGCAAAACAAATGATGGTACATAATGTGTATACAGACATATCGTGCCCCACTTTGTCCTAGGTCTTAAACACTATCTTGAACATTATTTTTATAATGCACTATCCTATCACTTCAGAACACCCTTACACATTAGAAACAAACAAAAACAAAAACAAACAAAATCAACAAAAACACACACAGGAAACAACGAATATTTTAAATGTGTGCCTTTATTGTACTGGTAAATAAAATACAATTTATAAAACAGTATAACATGAATACGATCAGTATGCGAGGTTTACACATGCACGTGTCATTATGATAGTTACTCTAATCAAGTAATGCAACACGCTGTAGCAATAATAGCTGTATTTCGTGGTTTAGCGCGGCGTCGATATGTAGTCGTTCCTGAAAAAAAAAAACACAAGTTGGTGTTATTTTGCATTATAAACTCGAGATGTTCGAATTTCTGTCAGCATTCAACAATGTAAACATCAGATTTAAATTCGATTTTATTTTGAAGTGTAGGTAAACGATTAACTGCTACTTGCAAGTGTAAATGCTGCATATGTTTGGTTAGTTTAATTTGCCTTGTACTTGTTACGACGATTAACGATGTACAAGACATGTATCATGCTATATACTCGTGATACTGGTGTCGGTATTCGGACCTTTATCCAATGGGTCCAATGACAAAAAGTTATTACATGTATGTGCATGCTAGGGCATTTTGAAAACATCGTCAATATTTAAAAAAATAAACACACTTATGTGCAGTGTTGATCCATTTCATGTTAGGCAATACTGTTCAATGGCTTAACAGGAATCGTTGATGCTTTGCAGCTACTGCAGCCTGCGCATATAAAATACTTGTGACAGTAGGGGAACCATGTTTAAATTTGATAATTTAAGGTTTGATAAAACTTCAATCATCACAACAGTAACAGCAGCGTTTAGTATAGGAAATGCATACAGTTAGTGTGGTATACCGCAATCTGTTATGTAGATGGCCACGCGACAAAGGTGTGCGTAATAGGTTGTGTTGTGTTGCTCCGTTGGTGCGTCAAGATTTGCTATGAAGATTTGTGTCTACCTCAATGAAGACCAATCTCTATATCGTTATTCTTGTTAATATTCAACAATGTTCTGATTCGCCCATAAGAAAGAGATAAAATGATCTACTCTACAAATTACTTTCGCGGCGCATGTATGAATCAAATTCCGATCCTTTGTAAACGAGGTGTTAAGAACAAACCAGACCTTGACGTTACAACTAACCATTGAGATATACGTTCGTTTTCTATAAATTTAACAGAGTTCGTCAATCAGCAAACTGCCATTAAATTCTTCTATTTTTTATAATGTGAATATCATATAGTCAGTGCTTTATATGCGAATCGCATAGGAAATATAGTTAACAAATAATCCCATGACACAGATGCTTCTGTTCAGACATTGACTCTATGTTAACTTCAATAAGCAAATGAAGTCAGATAACGATGGCCGCCATGTGATTGTCAGTTAACATCTAAATACGGAATGTATAATTAAATAACGCGTTAGAAATACCGCACGGTTCAGGGTTAATGTAATTAACTTGCATTTAATAACAGTAAAACTGCTCGCTAAATTGGCCATTTTTACTACACTAATTTTACTAAGAATATTAACGTCAATTACGGCCAACGTTGGACTTGCTTTATAACAATTCGAATTTGATATAAAGATCATGGTCCAACGTGGTACTCAATCTGTGCCATACTTGACACGCCAGTCAGATTAAACATGCACGTATAAAACATAAATAAATAGCATAGTGTGTGCGACTTATCCGACGCCATAAAACTAGTGCATGGATTACCCTACAATGTATCCTTGCATTCAGGATATTGTTTAAATATTCAGTTACATGTACAGGTTATCACGGCCACCGCGTGTTCTTGGTGGAACTTACAGCCTCAATATCACTAAACAGACAATTTACGGTTTCTTGTTCTGTTTTAAAACGTTTAAATCCTCATCCAGCTTCGTGGCAGATGATTGTTTGTGTCTCGTTCATTTAAACTTTATTTATCTATGCGCATTTTAATGATACTGACTTCATACAGCAAGGTTACTTTTCACGCTAAAGATTACTTTCCAATACACGTATATTGGTGACGTCTTAAATTCTGAATGAGATAGGCACACGTTCACTTCTAACGTATGATGGAATTAATTATATTGTGTCAAATATGTATTCTTTAAATTGCTCCAACAACAACAAGTAAGAATACTAAAGCAAACCAAAGACAAGAACAACACACAAAAATAATAACAACAACAAATACACAAACAAAAACACAACTCAGGACAAAAACATCAACAACATGCTTTTCAGTTAAATGTTGAGGCCACTGCACTAATTAGGTCAGAACATTCTAGTACTCCTGTGAATCTATTATACACACGTGCATGGGGTGTTGTAAGCTAAGCCTTTATCCGTTCTGCTTCTGTTTGCTTCCGTTTAATCAGAGAATGAGACGAGTGTGTTAAACTGCAACTGCACGCTATTTCAATACAGCCCAGTGATAATTACTAGTACGCGTGCTACAAGCTATGAAACAAGTGTTAAATAAGTAAATTATACCGATATATGCTATATGGTATTGTAAAATATTTCTATTTCAATGGGGCATCGGAATGAATAAAATGTCTTGTAAATCCGGCCAATTCTTAAATACGTCATCTCGAAGTGTTTACTTTCTGTACAGGTTAGCACAGAAGTTGATCTTAACAGATCTGCATTTAGTCTGTATGTTGAAATGAAATTTCATACTGGGACAAGACATGCATGCATGTGTGTGGGGGTGGGGGTGGGGTTTGGGGGTTGTGGGGTAAGAAAGCCTGCGATATCAATAACTGGATCGGGGTAAACTCTTATTGGAGATTATTCTATTTATTGCCTTTTCCAAATTGTTAACGTTGTTTTTTTGTAATAGACATTAACCTGCAGTTATGTGGATAATGTAGTTACACGAGTGGGACATGGAAACACAATAACGACTTCTTAACTCACGTATTATGTTATTATATGGACAGTATTATGTTTAAAGTGTGTATAAATTAATGCGCAGGGGAAAGATAGATGTAGAAACAATAATGTGTCACAACGCTGTAACATCCGGAATAATTCTTAAGGCAAATACAATCGGGAGATATAAATATCTTTTCTCAAGGAAGCTCTCCAAAACTGTTATTAAACTGTCTCAATTATAAAGCACGTATTTTCTGCTTTAGAAAAAGCATGGGTTTCAAAAGGATAGCGACTATTATGTTTTTTATCGATATGAGCAGACAAACAAAAATAATGAATGATTACTAAAAGCAATATAAGGGGAATCACCATTCCTCTCTATTCAGTTTGGTTGATAAGCACTGTATAACGGCGTATATTTAGACATTGCTAAGTTTCCCTTGCAGTTATATTAAAGTTGAGAGTAATTACATATAGTTTAACGGAAAACGTCAACACATACATTCGCAGCTAGTCCAGAGGCCATCATGTATACATAAATACGTGACTATTGTTTTACTTACATTCCTTTTAAGAATTGTATGTTGATAGTTGTTTCATGTCTTCTTAAAAAAAAATAGAGTTCACATTAAAGTAAGACAACCGATGCTAAAGCAGAGACATACGTAATTTTATGAACACTTAATCTAGTGGCACATATAACTGAACAAGAAAAAAAGTCAATACACTTACATATAGTTGGTAATAACAGTCGTCATACTTGCTGTCGATGTTCATTCACAGGGTCTCTACAGATGTGTGAGGCCGTATCCTGCGCCGACAGGTAAATGACACTAACGCTCAAATGCGAGCATATTTATACCAAGGGCAGGGCTTTGATAAGCCATTCGGAATGGTCGCATAGGACTAACTAAATGTACAGCGGTGGATATTTTTTCCGGGGTATTGTGAGTAGGAAGTATTGAATATATATTACGCTGACAACCATACAGATACATTATTGAAACGCAAAAATGTTAACTGCGTTGTTGCCACACTTCGATGGGTCGCTGCACAGACGTTATTTTGAAAGCGTGCACAAATGGGAAATGCGTTCACTGTACAAACGCATGTAACGATCAGATTGAAATATTCTTACACTGCCGTTATATAATGAAAAACGCCATGAACTACTTACAACCTTTGTTACAAACCCACCAGTTTACCCGTTGATGACTGCACCATGATTTAATGGCATGTAAACTGTATTTGACAGAATACATTTCCAGAAAATTTCTTTAAATCGAATTTATATATAATTGTTGTTCTTGTTGTTGTTGTTAACTTAGAACTTGGATTTAAGAATTGTGCATGTAAAACAATGATTGGTTTCAGTAAGATTCCCTCATGTGACTTCCTATTTGGCAGGTGGGTACAGTATTGACTACAGTACAGTGTCGTGTAAATCACTGTGTGTGATACGTTATGAGAGAATACTGTTTACAAACAACTATCAGATAGCATCTGTATGAGTTCCGATGGTTTTAACAAACACGTGAGCTGTGTTTTTGGTGTATAGAGTTCAGTATGTTTATAAATATACTTTTTGTGCAATACAATGTGTGATTAGTAATCAGCTTTAGATTCTTCCGAGAAGTTAACACGTATTCCATGATCATTAATTTCAAGTCCGTATGTTTATAAATTGATGTTATTAGGTCTTGTTGGACCATGATCAGTGTTTCATTGTGTTCTATTTTATTTCTATATTATTTTAATAATCACATTTAAATGTAATTCTTAGTTCGAAATACCAATTTAACACCATGTCTCATGCAACAGAACAAACTATTACTGTGAAGTGATGTGTATTGGTGCCCTTCATCTATGAGAATCGTTGGGACAAGTTTATCACCCAACGTGTCATTACACGCATGCATGTCCATCCGACGTAAGCTGCACAGTTAGCTATTTTTAAAATCATGGACTTTCATTTGACGATTTACTTATGAAATTACGTTACATGAACATCCGGGTAATCTGCTTTGACATGGATATTTATTTTGAGATGGAATCTCCATCATGCTTATTTTATAGAGTAATAAAGAACGGACATTTAACGGTGGTATCCGACCGTTTAAACCAGAAACATGTTTATTAAACATCCTAATAAACCATTGTTGCCAGAACAGATATCGAAAACGGCTGTTAATTGCTGGCCTTCACATGTCTGAAAAGTGTTACTATTAAGCCACAACTGTCATTAGAAACATGCGTTTCCTATCATGAGCATACACTGTCGCCCTGCGTTCAAAAATTCTTGAACTACTCAACACTGGAGACCCACACTTCCTCGAGATATATAATGAAGGCTCAACATACATTGGCATGTACGATGTATTTCAGTTAGTAGCAGGTATTGTATTAAACAAGTGCCCCCCCCCCCCCCCCGATTACTCGATGTATACAGTCGAAATTCAGGATGTCAAACTTTATCTAGATTTAATTTCATAGGTAAATAAGAAAAGGTCCTATCAAAATGTTCACAGATATTTAAATTGTATCTACCTGCAGACCAAGGCAGACAAGGTAAATGTAAATGTGACAAAAAACACAGAGACGAGACATAACACACAAAAAGAAAAACCATCATGTCATGATGGTTATGCATTGTAGTGTTTACTGACTTTCAGTCTTAAAATCCATTTAATACCTCAGTTTGTAATTCCCCAACATAAGTAGACGGCTTTTGAAACTTAAGTACGGGTCTGTTAATAAGAAACGCGTGGTATTTTGTCTACTTAGGCATGTAGGCAGCCATAACGACGAAGATGCAGGTAAGAGTGCAAAACCTTATTCAGTCCTTAGTAAGACTGATCGTTGCATCCCGCATACGGATTTTAAACCATTTATACATGACGGTATTTCCACTGAATGGTAAACACATTAAAGCTATACTACTTTGCTTTCCCCACGAGTTCTTATTGAAAAAAATGAATTTTAACTGTTAATATGGTAACGGTATACATTGTATTCTGTTTTATATAACAACCTGTTTGCAGTAGTGTAATCCACAACAGTTTAACCTGATAGATTTGTATAATTCTACGCATAATACGTTACAGTCAGCTAACAGAACATATCAACAACATGTACCCACCATATATAAACTAAACACAAACAAACAGAAACCATCAAAACACTCGATGGTACACAATTTGTATGCAAACTTTTGACAGATCGTGTCCCCACTTTGTCCGGCATCTTGTGAGCAGGAATCAGTATCTTGAACACTGTCCTATTACTGCAGAACACCCTTCAACATTAGAATTACTGTCACTAACAAAGAAAAAATGGAAACAACGAAACCTTTAAATCTGCGCCGATGGCTGTACTGGTAAATTATACAAATTATGAAAAGGTGTAGCTTCAATATGATGATTATGCGAGGTTTGAAATGCCATTATTGCCATTATCATGTTTACTTAAGTCAAATAATGGAACACGTTGTAGCAATAAAACGCTACATGCCGTATTTCGTATTTCAGCGCGACGTCTGTATGTAATCGTTCCTGGAAAAAAAAAGTTATATGGATGGGCTCATTTTGCATTATATACATGAGGATTTCAGTCATTAGTCAACAATATGAATATCAAATAAAAATTAGGTTGTTTAGTGTATATTTTCGATTAAATGCTACTTACAGTTGAAAAGGTACCATATGTGTCTGTATGATTTGTTTAATTTGAATTGTAATTGATACTACGATGAACTATGTACAAGAAACACATCATGCTATATACTCATGTTGGTATTCCGAACTTTATCTAATGCGTCCAAAGACTAAACGTTATTGCATGCAAGTGTATGACAGGACTATTTGATGGCATTGTTAAAAGACAACGCAGCAAAAAAACTAACAAACAAAACAACAACAACAAAAACAACAACAACAATTAGCTGTTTCTGAAAAAAAGTTGTTGTTAAGAAAATCTGTGTAATGGTTAATCATGACCTCGGCGACATTCGTTCGTGCTTAGCAGCTACTGCTACCTGCGCGTATGAAAACACGTCTAGCAGTAGGCGAACTGTGTTTAAATTTGATACGTTAAGCTTCGATTAAACTTTCTTTTCACAACAGTGACAACAGTGTTTATTATAGTGTAGTCAACCGCTACTTTTTATTTATATGTTCACACATGGCAACATAATTTTGCGTACTGGTTTGTGTTTTGATGTTGTGTGTAAAGCTTCCTGTGTAAATTATGCATGCAGTTGTATCTCTCTGCCCTAAGTTGTAGGTATTCTTTGGTCACGAGAATTCCCATTTCTCTTCATGAGGGTATATGGCCGTCCCTTCCTTTGTTGCGTCAAAATACGCTATGCAGATTATGGTCTGCCTCCACGAAGATCACTCTTGATATCGATATTCGTTAGGCTCATATCCAACAACGGCTTATGACAACAAAAATAAATCAGGTGGCATTAATACTATTTTATTGTTTATAACCAATTCTTGTTTTCTATATATGTCGTTATCTAGTTGAAGTGTTGTTTTTTTCTTGATCCAAAAAAGAATGTCACATGATCAACTCTACAAATTACTTCCTCGATGTATGCATGGATCAAATTTCAGTCTTTGGTAAACGATGTGTTATGCACATATCGGAACATGACGTTACAATTAACCCTTGCAGTTTATTAATGCGTTTGTTTTTCCATAAAAAATCACAGAGTTTATCAATCACCAGACTGTCATTGTAGTCTTCTCATTTCTTTTATTAAATGTAAGCATCATATAGTCAGTGCGTTATGTCCAAATCGCATGGCATTCGTTTGTTACAAAAGGTCAAACAGGAAGTCTCGTTAACAAACAACCCCAGGGCAGTATTCTACACTCAGTACTGTTCAAGGACATTGTTATCTTCAATTATCGTATGGAGTCAGATAACGTTGGCCTTCATGTAGTTGTCAGTTAACACCAATATGTTGTTAAAAATAAGGCAGTTATAGTTAAATAGAGCGTTAGCAATACCACATTCAGGGTTATTGTAATTCACATGCATTTAAGAACTACACAATTTCATGCTATATTGACAATGTTTACTACAATGATTTCACCAACAATATTAACGTCATATATGACCAACTTTGGACTTGCTTTATTATAACTAGAGTTTGGTATAAAGATCATGGTTCATAGTCGTCCCTAATCTCTGCCAAACTATACAAGGATATTAATCATGTCCGTATAGGTACATAAGTAAATAACATAATTACTTATCCAAAGCCAACTAACTGGCTAGTGCTTGAATTAATACAATGTATCCTCGCATTTAGAATATTGTACATATAATCAGTTACATGGACTGGTTATCACGGCCACCGCGTGTTCTTGGCGCAACTTACAGCTTTACTAATTACTGCGCATTTACCAATACTGAATTCCTACAGAAATGTTACATTTCACTGGAAAAATTATTTTCCAATACACGTATATGGGTGACCTCCTAAATGCTAAACGACATAGGCACATGTATACTTCAAACTTATGATGGAATGAATACAATTATGTTAAATATGTATTCCTTAAAATGCTCAAATTTGTAAAACACGAAAAACAACAACAAAACATAACAACAAACACAACAAAAAAAACAACACAAAAGCAAACCCAAACAAGAACTAAACAAAATATAAAAATAACAACAAAAACACAGACAAAAACACCACTCAGGACAACAACAACAACGAGCAGCTCAGTTAAATTTTGAGGCCACTGCATTATTTATGTCAAAACTTTACAATATTCTCCTGAATCTATCGTATACACACGAACATGGTGAGTTGTAAGGTAAGCCTATTGTTGACCGGACTGGTTGTGTTTATGTCCCTTTAATCAAGGAATGAGAAGAGCGTGTAAAACTAAAACTGCATGCTACTGCAACACTGTCCAGTGATAATTACTAGTTAAGGTCTTAGAAGCTAGTAAGTAAAGTTAGTTTATTGATGATCTCCGAATTTCCAGTAGCCGTGCGTGTAACATTTAAGCCTGTGAAGCAGGTGTTAACTATGTAAACAATATTGAAGTATGCTCTATGGTCTCTTTTCAAATGTCGTTTGCATCTATGTCAAGTAAGTAATGCCAATAAATATCTTTAGCAAAAGAACAAATAACTTATATTTCTTGATCGAAATGAGTCTTTATGAAACCGACATGAATGAAATGTAGGACGTTTTGAATCTCGTCCAGGTATAGTCTGTTTTACAATGTTTCCATAAGGCGGGCTTATTACTTGGCAGACCGCCAAGCGTGCAATGTCTGCAATCATTAGCAAGTATAGTCTGTTACAGATATGTGGGCTTCTTTGCTACTATGTAGAAATCTGTAAGCGAAATGTGATAGAATAGCAGTGTACGCAGCCTGTTTAGCTTCTCTACATTAAGCAAAGGTGATTTGGAATGAGTAAAAGGTATGGTCAATCCGGTGAATTCTTAAAGTCACGTTCTCGACGTGTTTAATTTCTGTAGGTTAGCACAGAAGTTGATCTAAAGGTATCTCCATTGGGTCTGTATGTTGAAATGTCCTTTTAGATTGGGACAAGACATACATGCATGTGCATGTGTGGGGCTGGGGGTAGATATCAATAACTGGATTGGGTACCTTGTTGTAGGAGTTTTTTTCTATGTCTTGCCTCTTCCAGATTATTAACTTTGATATTTTGTCGTAAACATTAACCAGCAGTAGTGTGTATCATTATACGAGTAGACCATGGCAACGCAATAGCGACTCCTAAACTCATATATTCATATTGTTATTATTTGAGCAGTATCATGTTTTTAGTCATGCGCAGGATAAATATATATGTAGCAACAATGATGTGTTGCAAAATTTGGTAAATTACCTTTGATAGCATGCCAATGTCGTCTGATGGATAATATCAATTCAAGGTTAATATATTGTCCAGAAGTATATGTCTGTATTTGTCGTCTGTGCATTCGGTGTATTTTTTGTTTGTATACAAAAGGTGGGCAAGTATATAATGTGTATTTATGTTTCCTTTGATAAACATAGCTTACCAATAGATATCAACCTTAAATTCAAAACACTAGGACACGTCTGCACTCGGACATTATTTACGGAGATATATTTGATGGGAACTTCAGGTTTATAACAACGAAACTTCACTCAATCCTGTCAACCCAGCTGTTGATATGTTATCGTACATTAATATATAACAAATTAGTATAGTAACACAATTAGAAGTAGAATGGAAATATTGAAAACCGAAAAATTATCTCGGTGTCCATAACAGATAATTGTTTAAAACAAATATCGTCAAGTAGTGACACTGTTCATTATTATCGAAACATTACTAAAATTGTAAGTGCAAGTAACTGTTTTAATGGTAAATATTAAAATAATGTAACCGATTGCTTGAATTTGAATTTGAATCCCTTCAACATTATTGCCCCCAAACATTATAAGATTATTTCTTAAGTTGGACGTATGCCTTGTTCTAGTCAAAATGGATACCAAACATACACGAAGAAAAATAACGTGTCATTACAACGGTTTACTCTAATTTCGGGCTTGAACTCTGCGCAACAACACATTTGTTATTGGGTTATTATTCGTGTGTCATGCTCGCGATTGCATACAACGAATGTTTGGCCATATGCCCAGTATTTAGCCTGTCTTATGCGTGTATTATAAAACAGACTATAGCTGATTCGAGATTCACAACGTCTTACATTTCAATAATACTGCGCGTGAATGCTGTTTACATATTGTTCATGGTGCAGATGCCCTACTTGAGTTATTTTGAGCTCACCATGAATGAATAGGTTCACAATTGATATCGTTTTTCAAAGTAAGGTTTGCCACAACAACTATGGAAGGGGATATCCGTCAATATTTTAATTTCAATTGGTATCTTTCACTTCATGGATTTGTAACTTCAACTATTCATTTGTGAATTTTAACACCTCTATGCTAAATACCGCTAGCTAATTACAGCCCAACGTTCAAATATTACGGTCACATGACATCATTAGATTTAAACAAGTTCACATTTCGAGCATAAAATGTACAAGTTGAACAATCAAGAAGCGCAAGTCACATATGTGTAATGTACACTGCACAACATAATTACAACATCAGGACGCACAATCGCGCTTCTAACACGAAAATGCACATCAATAAATATAATGAAGATTGATCTACAATGTGTCTATAGCTTGAAAGTTGTTGTAAACTGGTCAGCAATCTTGTTTATTTTCAAGACTTAAGTTCCTTCCCTGAGAATCTCCGTCACATTTTTTTTTATTTGATATACACGTTTAAGTATATTCCTCTGTACTTAACTTGAATTTATGATATGATTACATATAAAAAATCATAGGAGATACAGTGATAATTCAGTTTTACTTGCACATACATAAACACACACAGACACACACACACACATACACACACACACACACACACACACACACACACACACACACACACACACACACAAATGCACACCAATTATATTCATCCATGATATGTATTGTAGACATGCACCAATTAAAGTCGGTCAATAGTAACAAGTGTCTATTGTTCGCTCGAACTACAGAACCAGATCAAATGATGTTCGTATGTTTATTTTTATCTCACAGTTTTGACCGCCTGTAGATCATGTCGCAGTATTTATATCCCCCCCCCCCCCCCCCTTCTTTAATTTAACTGCATACATGCTGATTTTACTGAAGTGGTCGGAGCTAGCAACATTCCGTTGTCGGTACACAGAATGCGGTTCGAACCCACGGCGTCCTTTTCCGTAATCAGGTGCTATACCACCTAATCTACATGGGCAGACAGCCTTTAATCATTATTACTTTAAGCAACACATCAACAGGACAGAACCAGGAGTATCTAGCCTGTTTCACTTCACAGAGTTCTATGAAGAACATCGTCTGGCTTACTGTAGTAAGCTAGAAAAAAAAATACCTATGGGGAGGATTGATGAATACAATTTCCAAACATTGTAAAAAATAAAAAAAAATATTTTCTGGAAACGTATGATAATAACCGTATTAAATTTAATTGAATGCATTTTGAAGACATCAAACATATTGTTTGTTAAAATTAGTTGCATATTTTGAATCCACATATTAAGAACGAGGTTAGGCTAAGGACACAGCTTTCAATTTGGCTATTTATATTTTGTCTCCTATGAAGTGAGTTATATAGATGTCCGTTCTATGTTTACCAATTGATGTCTATATTTATGCGGTATCGTCACCTAGCTCTCCGACAACAAGTACCCTTCAACACATGCATACAGTAATGTGTTAGGATAAGAGAGGCGGGGCTTATCAGCCAATGGGCGGGCTTAGCTGCGCGGGCCTTATCAGCCAGTGGGCGACCTTGGCCGCTTCACTGCTGTACGCCGAAGCTTCTATTCTCACGTATTCATTCAGCGATCATAGCTTGATGCCAGTGCTATCTGTACTATAGAACTTATGGATTTATCTGCCGATGCTAAATCAATAAGACATCTTTATGTTATAGGTCAATTCATAGAACACAAATTGTACAACATATAATTGAACTTGATTTGTGTATGCCTGACCACAATTAATTACTTATGTAAGTGTCTAACGAGGTATTGTACAGCTCTTGAAATAACCGTTCAATTGTGCACTTGATTGAAAAGTCCTTCGACCAAGATAGTCTAGGGCAATTACTGGCATTATGAAATTTACATGTTCGCCCAAAAAAAGGTTTTCTTCTAAAAGGGTATTTTGGGTTGACATATCAATCTTTATGAGTTGCACAATACAATAGCAGTAAATCATTAACATGCAAGCAAAGAGAACATGGTCTATTTATTATCCCATTTTAGTTTCTGCTAATATGAAGACAAAAACGTCGTCATTATTATAACTGTTTAAAATAAAACAAACCGTCAAAACAAAACAAACAACAACGTTTAAAACGATCATGATATATTTCTACAATTAACTCTTCTATATATAATCATCGTCAAGCCTTGCATGCATTATATTTAAGTCGCACATAAAGCACTGCCAACACAGATAATTTTATTCTAAACCTACCATCAACGTCAATATTTGAGAAACTCTTGAGTAATGGTCTGCAAATTGTTTCAAGCCTTATTATCGCTCAGTGACTAACATATAAACTGTTGAAACACTGCTATTAAGTGTTAACAATTGTTTGATGTGTTTTGATTTTCATTTAATCATGACCATACAGCCAACAACGCCTACATCATTATATGCTGCAAACTTAACATAAAGCTTATACGACTACCATTCTAAATTCACATTAGCAATTGTCATGTTTGTTAGATAGCCTTTTTTATGTGGACAACACTGTAACATTAAGCAGTGTTTCGGTCGTACAATATCTCCCCATGCATGCCATTTAATTCATCCTATAAGGATCTTTACATTAAAAGGGTTTTACAACCATTTGCACTTCTCTGTACATGGTTTATTAAAAGCGAGACATGCACAATCACCATTTTTGTGTCTTCCTTTCAGTAGAATGTATACTTTTCTCTATTCTAAACACTTTATGAACATTCTTGTTCAATGGCGTTCTCAACCATTGAAGAAAGAGCTTGGTTCTCAATTCAAAATTTGTTTTCACTGTTTGCATTTGCGCAAGACCTCAGTACGTGCGAGCTTACAGTTCTTTAAAACCGGTTGATTCAACAAAGTCTTTCTATCCTTCGCCGACTTAACGTTCCAAGGCGATAACTGTTGGTGTGCTCTTTGTGTTAAATGATGTATCACAGATTAGTTCTTATTGTTGCACCTGGCCTGCATGTGAACACCGTTGTCCTGTGTCTTTTCAGAGTTTGGTATATGTTGCAACGTTCATAGGACTGTGTCGTATGCTATTATTGGCCATTCGTATAATGTTGAATCTCGTGTTTTTTATACAATTGTTTCTTTTAAAGAATGTGCTCGGTAATTTGGCTGGATAAATTACCCATAATAACAGCAATACTAGTTAACACAATGGTTTCCTATACGACGTTACATTCCTTACAACCGCCATAATACACTGAGGGAAATGAGGCAAACAGTTTGGCGAATAAACAATGGACAACTGGTTACATATGTTTTCAAGTTGGGTTAACGTTTAAAGTTAATAAACAAACAAAGCAGTCCGACAAAATCAAAATGAAATCAGATCGAAACAATGACAATAGTATGTTATACTAAAATAGCATAGCAAACCAAATGTATAATGTATTATTTTACCACTGCTTCAGTGACAAAACAGCGCATAAATGGAGCTACTTGTAAAATATTGAACATTAATATAGTGTTTATCCTAGCCTTTGTATTTATAACACAGCGCTATAAATTGTCTTTTTAACGCATCGAGCGACTCGCTGACTCAAGTAAGTTCTACCTGTAGCAGCTAAGGACAAACTTTATATCATATTACATTGGAGTCGGTGCCGATCATGACTAGCCGTCGTTTACACACGATTGGAATGTTATTCATAAATACGCATACTATATGCTTGTGGTGGCAGTGACACTACTATAAACTAGTCATACCAGTTTGTGATGTGACGTGTATGGGTTTGTGCGCGTGCTTGCGCGAACTCGTGTGTGTTTATGTGTGTGTGTGTGTTGGGGTGGGGTGTTATTGTGTGTGTGTGTGTGCATGCGTTTGAGTGAGTGTGCGTATGTTGTGTTTAATGTGCATGTCAAAACTGACTTTGTTAATACTCATAGGACTTTGTCATATATTCTTATTCAAGATTAAATTATTGTTTCATTTTTCTGGCTGAATTTAGATTTATTTAAAAAGGCACCTATTTAAATTTATATTTGGAGAGAAATCCTAACAACACAGATAGCATCATTGTTTTTTGCAGTTTGTTTACTCTTCGTATCCGGTAGTGTCATGCTTATATCACAGTAGTGTAGTCATGGTGTCTTATTTATGTTTTTGATTCAATCTGAAGCTGGCCACAAAACAAACACATACAGTAGTGGTGGATATGGAACAATGATCATTATGACACTAAATATAGCGGCATAGCATAGAACTTCGCAGTTCCCGAAAATAAAGCTTAGCCTGTGGAAGCGTAGGTAAGATTCATTATGCGTGATGCTAATGTTACTTATACTCTGGATAGTCCGACTAAATGTTCAGTTGAATAAACTCGCTTTTTGATAATAACAAAGCAATAATAAATGGTTTACAACCAGTATTAATATACACTAGACCTAAGTAACAAATTGGACATAACTGTGGTATCACGTATATGTGATCGATAACATGACCAGCACGATTGCATCCCCTTGCGTTGTATATCATTCAGATATTATTAAACATGCAAAAAAGAACGATGGATATTAAGAAGGTTGCTACATAAATAAAGTCGGCCGGTTGAGAACGCAACTATAATAAAATAAATTTTATAATGAAATTGAACTGTATTTACTTTCATAGAAGTATGGTTAATAACACAACGTATATAGATAAGACATGTTACATCATATCTAAGTTATCTTAGTTAAGTTGGAAGTACAAATAGAGCAACGTCATACCCAGCGCCCTTCCGCGCATCATGCTTATTATTGTGTTAAAGTCAATACTTTCATTGAAAATCATAAGGCCTGTCAACATGTAAAACGTCATCAAACATAGTAAGGTTATGATGTCCTGTCTATATATACATTAATCGTATGATATGTTTCTGGAATAAGTAGGTTTAAGGTTCAAAATAATGATGGTGGCTAAGACTTTATCTTGTTGTAGCGCCCATAAACAGTTTTAGGAACACGTACAGCTGCCTCGAAATTTAAAGAGTTCCTACGGAGAGCTAAGGTTAAAAAGACCACCAACGTGATGATGTCTATGTATTTATATATGCAGTTAAATGAAACAATTGTCTTTACGTCATTTTACAACATCGATGTAAATCCTTTTAATCATAGCAATATCATCGAATTTAGCAGATACAGCATAAACTCTCCAATAGTGTGTCACCGATACTGATGTCGTATGTTTAATGGGACAATTTGCAAATACTGCCACTAAGAAAACCTCAAGCAGATATTCTAAGTAGCGTATTGTTTACAATCAAAACCGTCTCTGAACAAAACCGTTATAAGTAACGACAAAGTCGTTTAGAACATTTTTAAAACGTTAGGGGTGAGTTATGTGTGGGGGGGGGGAGGAAAAGAGGGCTAGATTAAGTAAGGAGCAACTAGAAGTGAGGGGGATTCAAATGGGACACCACGAAAACGATTGACGTCAAAATGAAGAAAACAGGCTACACGAAAATCACATCAGAAAAAAATGGTTCGTTTAGTTGTTCCAAGATTTGCAATGTTAGTGGTAGCACAATAAAGATACAAATAATAATAAACAAATAACAAATAAAAAAATGACAACGCAAAGTGAGTATTGTTTTACAAATACGGGATGAACAAGGTCTCAACAATTAGTTTGTTTCTATGCGAGACATCAATATGTTTTCCGAAACTGTGTTTGTTCTGATATACTCTATCAACCCTAAACAAGTTCCAGTGAAAGAAGCCAGCAGTGTGCAGAATAGGGAGTGTGTTTTTATTCGAGAGAAACAAATGATATCAAACAAAGAAAACAAAAGCACACCAGCATACACAAAAAAAAACAGACAGAAGAAAACAAACAATAATATACAAAAATAACGCAAACACAACAAATATTACAAAACAGTAAACAACCAATAACTGAATAGACCGTAAGGATTTGTCACATAGGACATAATTGTCCAAATCGAAAGGCAAAGTCCCTTTTTTGTGTCATCTCTTCATTGTAATGTATACAACATCACGACACTCTTAATGGTAGGTCAGGAATATGTAAGCCCTATCCGAACAGAGGCTTAGGTACCTATTGCTTCGATACGTGCATCCCATAGGAAACAACAACTAACCGTGTGCATGAAGTCTGTTTAAGGCTGAATTTACTTCACGTCAGCATGACATGTTTGTACAACTCGATTTCATGTTAAAAACAATTCTACAATGTTTTGTTTGGCTTAATACAGCGCAATGACCTAAGTAGTATTGGTGACTTAAAGCTATACGGTGTATATAAAATTCATATTTGCATTGAGTGGGACTCAAATAGGCGTTGAAGGGATCAGAAGATCAGCAAGTCTTATTGTCATATTACTTGGTCTACGGCAGTATAAACCAAAGATACATTATTTAATGAAACATCAGATAGAAAATAGGATATATGAGTTTATATATGGGAATTACTTTTAAAAGCAATAATATGTTGCACACATCAATTTCAAAACTTGGAAAATAAAGGCATCTGCAGTAAAGATAGACAAAATAATAATAATAATAATAATAATAATAATAATAATAATAATAATAATAATAATAATAATAATATTAATATTAATAATAATAATAATAATAATAATAATAATAATAATAATAATAATAATAATAATAATAATAATAATAATAAATAAACAAGTTAAACAAGTAATATTATGTCATTAACACTCATTATTCTTTGATGGGTCGTGTTCATTGATTGGCCGTGTTCATTGATGTGTCGTGCTCATTGATGGGTCGTGTTCATTGATGGGTCATGCTCATTGATTGGTCGTGCTAATTGATTGGTCGTGTTCATTGATGGGTCGTGCTCATTGATGGATCGTGTACATTGATGGGTCGTGCTCATTGATGTGTTGTGCTCAATGATGGTTCGTGTTCATTGATGGGTTGTGCTCATTGATGGGTCGTGTTCATTGATGGGTCATGTTCATTGATGAATCTTGTTCATTGATGGGTCGTGCTCATTGGGTCGTGCTCATGGATGGGTCGTGTTCATTGATGGGTCGTGTTCATTGATGGGTCGTGCTCATTGATGGGTCGTGTTCATTAATGGGTCATGCTCATTGGTTGGTCGTGCTCATTGATGGTTCATGCTCATTGATGGATCGTGTTCATTGATGGGTCATGCTCATTGGTTGGTCGTGTTCATTGATGGGTCATGCTCATTGGTTGGTCGTGCTCATTGATGGGTCGTGCTCATGTATGGGCCGTTACAGTTTAATTCGTCGCTATAATAAATGTATTCAGTCATCATTGGTTATTAATGTAATGACAAAAAGACTCTACTTACAGCAGACAATCCTTATTTTTCTACTGAAAATTGTATACACCTAAGGTTCATTTTGTTTAACATCAGAATCATATATAAAAAAAGGTAAATTGTATTCGTTTAATGGTTTTATATTATCATAATATTCTATGTAATTAGTTTGTTTCCGTTCTGGCGGTGTATCCCTTAACTTGTTTCCTGTTTTAAGAAAATTGAAGTGGATAGTCCTTCCGCTAATAGATAAACTGAACCTTTTTAACATAAAATGGAATGGTTTGCTTGCTGTTATGAGTGACCTGAGTATGCACTATTTTGTTAGTTCAAAGAGTTTATGTAAAGTTCCCGGTAGATTGTCTATCTAACAGAACAGAACAGACCAAATCTTTATTCCTTCCTGGTAAACAAAGTATACAACATGGAGCACAATATAAAATAAAGAGGCAGCAGACGTAACAAGACGTTCCAATGGTTGGGGTGACGTAGTACAAAATAGTGAAATGGGTGATGGGAGAGGGAGAGGGGCGGAAAGAAAGAGAGAAAGACAGAGAGAGGACAAGAATGGGACAGGAAGTAAGGGAAGACAATGAATACATGTATCTATGATGTATATAGATGATTTCTTATTAAATGTAGTTTGTTGTTTCTTGTGCATGTCTCACAGTGAACTCATATACAAGTTACCGTAGAGCATGATAGCCATTCTAGTAAAATAGTTCATAAACAAATGAGAACCAAGCTAAGTAATGCAAATTTGACAAATATGTCTTTAAAATAGTAGTAGCAAGTGTGAGAAAATGCTAGAGAAAGAAGTGTATCACATACACTAAAGATTTTGCATCTTATAGGTGAGTATTTTTACAATTTAACAGACAAAATGACGTATATCATAGAGCTACATAAAAAAACAAAGAAAGGTGAAAGAGCGAAAAAGAATTAGGTAGTGATACAAAAAAGTATTTGTATTATAGCAAAAGCAATTATAGTCGTCAAGAAGACGTGAACTGGGGCATGAAAGATCAGTACGTTTCGACTGAAAAGCTCAAGGATCAGTGTTCTAGAGTGCGGATGTGTGGAAGAACAGGTGGTGGTGAAGTATGTAGGAGGGTAGTAACAGGTATCATGTAAATAATTACTGTTGGTTGAAATAATGTTTGGATAATAAATTAGACAGAAATACATTTTGGCACGTATATGCACTCAAAGAGAGACAGTATTCTCATGCAAACTGCATTGATACGCATGAGTAATAACCAGTGAGCTGGTGCAAGGGGGTGTTGAATTTGACGGTCGGTTATCAGCTGCAAGCAGGCACGTGTGGCACGAGATTTTACCGACGCATGTAAAGGCTACTGAGCACTGTGGGACATGTGAGGTAAATTAGTGTTACACGTACCATTGGAAAAGGTGGATTGCACGTGCCGTTTTGTCAGTGACAATTTTAATTAAAGATGAAATTCTGGAGAATCATTTGATATGGATTATTAGACATTGGAATTTAGGGACACAAGAGAAAGTGTTAATTAGTTATCTTTATCGTAGAACTGGTATTTAACGTGTTTACAATCAAGTAAAACTTGTAAATGACGTGAAAAACGCGTGATTCGCTTATAAATAACGTTTATTCGGGTAGGTTTGGTGACCCTAGCTAGTCGTAAACACGCTGTCATTTCTTTAGTGGAAGCGATAATTAACGTACATATTCACTGGCTGTATTTAAAATAAATATCCTTTTGAATGTGGCGTCGCCATACGTTGTTCTGTCTCGTGAAGTAAATCGTTATTCATTGGCTCTGTTCTAAATTAACATACTTGTTAAAGTTGCGTTGCTTTCTTAACGTTCCTTAAGTGTATCCTGATAAAAACTGATTACGCAATGTCGAGTTACTATTGCGTGATGCCGTGACGTGAATACCGACTTTAAAACTTTAATTTTATTTTACCTCCAAACAGGCTTATTTCTAGTAATAGAGAAATCAAATGTATTGAGGCAAAATGGTCTGTGTAAAGTGACTAGGCTAATAAGGACACAGGTTCGCTTTAAGCAGTATTTCGCTTAAAGCAATGTATTATAAGAGTGAGTTACAAGCGAGCACATGACGCTGGCTACTGCAATGTTCTTTCTTTAGTAAAACAATTGAGCATCTGTTTTAAATTTATAGTCATTAGTCAAATTGTTTTATGTAAAAAGCAAAATGACAATTGTATTATCAAAGCAATTATACGCCGAGTATACATACATGTCCACCAGAACAGAGCAGATTACCTCTGACTGTCTTTAAGATAATGTTTCCACTTTGTGTACGAACGCATTGATGGTGACTCTTTTGAAGTTTCTAAGTTACTCAAGATATCTAGTCATGTTTGTTAATTTCACCAACGCTGCTTACTGCACAACCGAGTTCATACAAACTCCTTATGCTGATGTGATTTTCTGAATTTGATAACATAAAAGTCCATTGAGTCATGTCTGGTTATAACGATCCAGTCGTTCAAAACCAAAGAGTCTGCTTACAACTTTTAACAACAGTCCTCTCAAACATTTACAGCTTTCTTTGCAGGACTTAATGCACAGTCCTGCACACGCAACATTTCACTCTGCCCCACCCCTTTTTTGACGTCACATTGACATTTATTTTCTGTAATACACTTTTGTTTTGTTTTGAAAATAGTTAGCGTTTCGTTTACAAAGGTACGATTTCGCAAAGATTCCAGGGGATATCAGTTATATTATTTTTGTTAGACAGTATATCAATATGGACGACATGCTTGGCAGTATGTTCAAAACTACAGTATGTTTTATTTACGCGTGTATTTATTAATTAGATTCACCCTTGTCAACGGGGTGGATCACTATGGAATAATAACCGTATGTTCAATAATTTCAGTGCAATATCAAATCAGATAATATGATAAAGTTTGTCTGAGAGAAACGATATATTGAAAGCTGGGTTAGATGTTATTTCTCGATTTTCGTGATGCTTACGATATATTGGACCTTCATAATTGAGAGTTGTTTTTACAAAGTATGACTGATGTTTGACGACAACATATATTCTACCTCATTATCCAAAATAGCCTTATACAAGAAAAATACCAAATCTAGGCGATTTTTCTTTAGTAATATTCCATATCCTGTTTCGGAAATAATAAATCTGCCTTCATGAACAAAAAAATCGATTATTTTTAAATTTTGTAATAAGTAAAGATATTGATGTTAAACTGATTTTAATGCATGTTTACAATTGTCTTGATGTATATGATGATACTGCATTGTTTAATCAATAAGTCAGGTTTTGTCTGATTTCTTGGAATGAGATTTGTTCGTTGATAATAAACACGTGACTTTCAATTTTAAATTGTTTGACACTTGAAGTTGTTGATCTTCCCACATACAACATGGGTGTGTGTTGTTTTGACGGAAGTTTTGTTCGTATGTTTAGTGGAAGATAAGAAAGTTCAAGTTTCTGTTTCCGACTACAGTATGTTAACAAAATCATAAGCAGCACCAGTCTAATCTGTTGCACTCAACATCTCATGATCCTTCACCAGTTGTGTTTGTCATACTTCCTGGTCACATCACAACAGAAAAGTGTAACAGAGGTAGATCATCCAATACATCAAGATGAAAACGAGATGACTGCTGTGTTTTATTGCATAGACATAAATTAACAAAATATGTAAGGAAGCTGTTATTAACATTCTTATCATCATGTGGTTGGTCATGGATTCCAATGTCTTAAACATAAGACCATAGGTGCTCACTTACAAGATTAACATTTTAACACCCTTCAACCCATTCACATAAAGCATATCACACCCTAATGGTGTTTCCAGCAAGTAAAGGGTTAATAAAAATATATGTTTTCTTAATTTGAAAAGGATAATGCTCATACTTTATAGCTGGCATGACCATTGCAACGTTTCTATGATCACACAAATCTTTGATGTCATGCATTAAAAACATATTAACTTGCAAGAATACCGTTGCTGATATTCAAAATGGTATTGTGTCTTATTTTGTTACATCACACTGTCTCAATTATGGTGACGTTCAGCAAATTATTGGTGGGGGAGACGTATGCGTGGGTAGAACCACTTGCGCACTACAGTTTAGCTGGGAGACCTACCCACATTAAATTTCTCACCCGACCGGGACTTGAGCCTATGTGGTGAGTGCTGGTTTTATTACGTCTTTATCTCACAAGAAAGTCTAATCAATCGTACTTTCCGATATACAATAATTAAATGTAAAAGTAAATGTTCATGTAGAAAACAATTGAAAACAGGTATATCGCTATGACAAAAACCACAAGTATTTCAACTGAATAAGTAAATTGATGGGTGCGAACGCAGGTGTATATTACTAACCACTTAACATGTATTTATGAAAAAACGCTAGAAAAGTAAATTATTAAAGTCGATTTTACTGCACGCCTTCCTGACGGGTTATTTGTTTAAATCCAATTGAATAGATTTAGATCGTGCTTGAATAAAAACACAATGCAAGCATACACATCTATATGACTGAACCAATTGGTGTTTTCTACTTTCGCAGATCGGATAAACCGTTTTCAGGTAAATGACTTGACCAATTTATGTTTTCTACTTTCGCTGATCGGATAAACCGTTTTCAGGTAAATGCCTTGACCAATTGGTGTTTTTTTTCTTTCGCTGATCGGATAAACCTTTTTCAGGTAAATGCCTTGACCAACTTGTGTTTCTACTTTCGCTGATCGGCTTAACCGTTTTCAAGTAAATGACTTGACCAATTGGTGTTTCTACTTTCGCTGATTGTATTAACTATAACTATTTTCTGTAAACTGATTTAATAATGAACTATTAAATAGATAGCAAACTTAAAACCTGCAACGATGCTCCGTTGTGCGTATTGAAAATAACAAGTATAAATAATGTTTGATAATTATACCAACATGAGTTTTATTCAAACTTATTCAAGATATATTGCTATGTTAAAGTCCAGATATAAACCATGAGACTTGTTTCTGCATACATAGGGAAAAACACTAGAAATAGAAAATGGTCAATCGCAAATTGGCTTGCACTGTCGTGCATCCGGCATGTTGTAAGGGCTCCAAAACTCTCACTTCCTGGCATTATATTTTCTCAAGAAAACCGTGTGAAATATCCTTTAAAAACAACTAAAGGTAAGCATGTGTAACCTATGTGAAAGATGGAATATTGAAAAAAACTATATATATGATGAAACTAGGTACATTCAAAGATACTATTTGTTGAAATAGCTTTACATATTTACATGTTCGCCAAGGTAGTAATTTACCACATTAACTATGTTCTTTAAATGTGGGTTATTTTACTTCCTAAATGTGTTTAAGCAATTTTGGAGAAGGTGTGCTTTTCAACTTTACTTGCGTTCGTTGCTCTCTCCGTGATAATATGTTTTACTACTGCACTGTATATCTCTCTAGATAGATTAACACCTTTTTGTATTAAATCGATGTAAATGCATGAATAAAACTTTAAAACTTTACAAATAGACAATTTCTTCTTTGCATACACACACAAGCGCGCACACACACGCGCGCGCGCATGCATGTATTTGGTGTCAAACGGGGACTTGGTATTTAACTACTATAAACGGGGACTTCTTTATTTGTTCAGCCCTTTGGGCTAATATTGCAATAAAGGTGATAAAAGAACATATGTATTTGGTTGAAACTGGTTTTGCTTTGATATGTTTAATTTTAAACAACGAGTTTTACAGTACAATTGGCGATATACAATTACATTGATATTTCTGCTTTAAGCGGGGACAAACATACGATACTTTTTTCCAAACAACTGGGGACGGACTTTAAGTGTTACCCTATAAAAAATAAAGCTTTTTTTTAGTTTTGCTTATACTGAATTATCACAGAGAGCGACAGGATTATGTATTCGTTTACATTAAAGTAAATTAAGTAAATATAAGGCATTTATTTCCGACATAGATTTCTTATGTCAAAAAATAACTTTATCCAGAAGTGACCGTACAAACAGCCAATAATTAGTATAGGTCCTAGTAATTTCATATCTGTATAATAACGGTAAAATGGAAACGCCATAGCAGCAAGTGTTATGCCTTTGTTAAATGTACATGCATTGTATAGGCTTTCCACTTATTCTAGATCGCAATGGCGGCGACAGGAATATAATTTTGATTAAAATAACCCGTTTATCAAAACTTATTTATCTTTTCAAAAGATGTAAGTTTTATATGAAAACAGTGACTTAAAGCCATAATTGGACAGTCACTGTTAAATTTCTTGTCTCTTCATCTCTCCAGTCGTGCCCTATATAGGTGGGACAACTTGAGCAGTCTCCCAACCCTTTACGTGAGATTTCACAGTAGGTATAACATCAGGATTTTGAGTACTTTTACTACATATAATATGTCAACTGCGGATAAATCCCCGGCTTTTATGATATGTTATTTTAAAACCTATTAACTCTAAACAATACTACGTTTTATTTTGCTGATTTGGGCTGTTTTCTAAAATTCTATGATTTCTTTCGTGTTTTTTTTTTTTTACATTTCACCCTTGACACTTTTGGCATATGACGTCATGGCATTGTATGACGTCATTATATTGTTCTTATAATATATCAGCGCTTGTACTGCTTATTGTTTTTGAAACTACTCTTTCTTTTGGAATGTTTATAAATTGCCGAGGCTTTTATCTACTGTACATACTGTACATATGATGTAAGTTAATTTTATTACTAGTTATTATGTATGTACATACGTTCATTATATCTGTTTTAACTCCCGATGCAGGTGCCTACTGTTAGTTGTTTCACTTTGACGGGATATTTTATTTACACGGTTTGTTTGATAGAAAAACCTTCAGGAAGTGCAAGGTTGGAGAGCTACACAAACCAGGTTTAAGCACCGCCGTTGGCCCTTTTGCAGACTGACCGTTTCAAGGCGGTAACTGATGTTTTTTTTTTTTTTCTTTTTGTGTGTTATGTCTCGTCTCTGTGTTTTATGTTACATTTACATTTACCTTGTTTGCCTTTGTCTACAGTTAGATAAAATTTAAATATCTGTGAAAATTTTGATAGGACCTTTTCTTATTTACCTATTTACAATAAAATACTTGGAGCACATTAGTGTGCCTTTTTACCAAACCAAATTCTTACATAACAATCGTTGATTGTAACCCCTTCTGCTAATTTATTACACAGTATAAATAACCGGAATGGCGTTTTTACATTACCGACACGGAGTAATAGTCATCTAAATTACCGACATGGAGTTATAAAGATGGTATTACCTACCTACATGAATTTATGGGGTCGTACACATAGAACTGTTATGCCATATAAATAACCGACTTTGGGATTTAGATTACCGACACAAAATGGGGTGATTAGGCCGAATAAATAGTCGACATAGAAAAACTGGACAAAACTTACCGTATAAATTACCGTCATAGAGTTACCGATATTTTAATTACTAGGCCGTATAAAGTGCCGACACATCAAATTGTATTACTTCTCGATGCTGAGTTTTTCGGTCGTATAAATTATCGTAATGGAGTTGTTAGGCAGCATACATTGCCGGCATGGAGTATTATGGTCAAATAAGTTACCGACATGGAGTTATCGGACAGTATGTACTACTTACGTGTTATTATTATAAGTTCGTATTATTTACCGACAATAGAACTTGTATGCTATATATTGCCACAATAACAAGACCTGGTAGCGCAATCGGTAGAGCGTCGGATCAATGTACGGGAGGCCCTTGGGTCGATCCCGGGCTGCGACATACCAAAGTCGTGAAACTGGTACTGGTATAGCCCCCTTGCTAACGCACATGACACTTAACACAATTTTAACGATTAAGGATAAGGCTGTTTGAATTTGAACTTTTCGAGCACTTCGGCCATTGCTACAAATGCACATTCTAAATTGCAGCTACCGTTTTGTCTTTGATTTCGGGATAATTTGATCCACACTTTTAACGTTTGCTTTGAACATTGTCGCGGTACTGAACTCAATCGTCCCTTTTATTAACAGACGATTATGAGAAACAGAACATAAATGAATGGCTGTCTTCTACTGTATGTTACACCACATTATTAAGCCACGGATCTTTACTAACGAAAACAAGTAAACAATGTACAAACATATCCTCGCTCCTTATCGGAAATGACGAAATGACGAGGAAGTTAAAAAAGTACTTGAAAGTCATTGTTCATCCTTTCTGCTATGCAAAGTTCGTCAATATACTTTCATGTACAGTTTTACTTGCAAACAATGCAGTAAACACTTGTGTATCTGGCCTATTAGACCTAAAAGCCTATCAAATGAATTTCCTCATTGACAGTTTAACAATACATATGCTATGACTAATAATGACATGACAAATCACAACGTTAATGCATAGGACTAGTCGTTTTGGGCATTTAATTGATTTGCTTTTAAATAAAAACTTACAAAGTCAAGATTTACTACAGTCTGGAATCAAAATGCTTACAGATAATAGTCTTATATATACATTTTCTAAACCCGAACGCTTGTAATAATAGTATTTTTTTTTTTTTTTTTTTTTGCAGACTGAAACAATAGAAAACAATTGCACATGGAGTTAATTTGTATTTGGCAGCATCACTCCTAGCGATGTGGAAGTCTTCCTAACAGAAAAGACAAATGTAAAGATAAATGTTAATGTCAAATGTTAAACCACTGTATGTCTGACGAAACATGAAAAGTAAAATATTAATCGATGAACGAACAGTCCTAATTCTGAGTATATCCCTCCACCAGATAAAAGTTAGGTATGATCGTCCTGAGAACGGAATTATCTGAAAAGTTCTTATATAAGAGTAAACATATTGTCCCTTCTAAAAGTTAATTTATTTAGCAGTGGTGCAAGTTGACCGCAATAAATATACACGTTACGCTACTAGGGTAAGATATTAACTGCAGATTGTATCTTTTTTTTTTTTTTTTCATTTATGGAGACAATGTGTACGCAGCTGCATGTTCTGCGTACAGTCAGCTACGCGCTTTAGTTAATGATAGGTTTTGTTTGTCTTATCTACTTGCTACAATAATAATTCAAGATATTAAGAATGTATAATTGATATTCCTGTAACAAAAAAGTAAAATGGTTCCTTCATAAATATTTCCTGAATTATTTTAATACGCCCGTCTAGAAGAAATTGACAGCATAACAGTTTTTTTTTTAATCAGGTAAATACAACTGCTTAAATAAGGTTGACTGTATGCTCAGTATAGGTTTCAAATATTTACACGCTCGAAAGTAGCACTATATTACATAAAACAAATATATATCTGGTCATGCAATGAGCCATAATCAAGGAGAAATAAGAAGCACCATTACAATAGTCAGTTATTTAGTTTTCCGTCGAAATATCTGTGACCAGCCATTGTAAGTATGCAATACAAGTACTAAATAATTGATCAAACATTTCTTCACATAGTTTCAAGTATGCTTCAGGGAAATTAAAGACATATTGTGTATTAGCTTTTAAATGTTCAGGTACATTAAGTTTATGGTAAATCCTTAACACTTTTGTGATTATAGTTCTGAGTTTCATAACTGTACAGCACGTGTAAGCAAAAAGGTAACAAATGCATCGTGCTGCACTGGAAATTAGCTTGTTATCATGTTTAAATATAAATGTTCTGATAACAATACTGCATTGAAGTTGAACTACTTTTCTTAAGCGTTAATATTTCACGCTATGATTTAACGATACAATTCCAAGTATATAGCATATTTATATAATAAGTTAAAGTGATGATGCAGAATTACTGAAAATTATTGTGTATTGCTTGCAATATTGTCGGATTACATTAACATATATCATCAGTTTATGGCACAAATTGGCGATAATGTAGTCTTGCATTTAACTCACCTAAAGTAAGCGTACGTAACGTTGTCTTGAATTAGGCTTGTATATTCTTTAAATAAAAAGTAAGTTCAAATGGGCGTTGGTTGAAATTTAACTATAGCAATATCATGATCAATCTTGTTTTTCACTATCAGATTAAGACAAATACATTGTATAACTAATTCTGAAATTCCCTTTTGTAACATGTATGACACACGCAAGAATTTACATTCCCTGGAGTAAGACATAAGAAACAGTCTGAACTAATAAATGTAAGTGTAAGTAAAGAGTTCAATATAGTAGAAAGATGCAGTAAATATTCATTTAATCTTCACAAACACTTCCATTCTTCTTACAACTGTGTAAAACGAGTAAATGTACATTGGTCATGTTTAATTATAAGGGACGGGCTTATATTTCATAAACTGCCTAAATTATTAGACGAATTGTGCATTTACTGCAATTTTCGTCAATCATTTTTCGACAATTATAGCACTTAACTTAGGACTATGTTTTACCTCTAGTGTTGTTCTTATGATTGCGATGTTTAAACATAAATGTTTGTGGACTATGAGTGTGTTAAGATTGATGGAATATAAATAGCTGAAACTGTGCAGATGTGATAATATACATAACATTTATTTATAATTTATTTTATAATGCTAGTAAATTTATAGTATAATGCCAGTACATCACAGCATCATTTTTCAGATAAACATATACACAGATTATATTTCAATAAGAAATATATCATGTATTGTATGATTATCATACATTAAATCATGATAAAAAACAACAATTTCGGCGCTGAACGCTTTTTCACACGCGAACAGCGCACGGCATATAGTTAGATAATAAACGTCGTGAATAAAATATGATATAAATATCAATTCTAACTGATGCTAGTAAGCATAAACAATGAATTGATACATACGTTAACATTAGCGATGTATTAATCGCACTATTTTCAAATTCTAAAAAAGAACATAGAAGAAGTTAAACCTTTACTTATAATATATACTTATACATTGTCATGTAAATATATTTTACTCTTTGATTATAGCACGACCCTGTAATCGAGTAGTACCTGACTAATGCATTACATGTCAGCATGCTATTTTTCAAAAGACTTTTGCTGTCTCGACCTTTTTTAACTATATTTAAACGTTACTCTTCAGGTGTAATTTCGTAGCAAAAGTACTTGTTATGAGGTTTTAAACATTATTCAAAACCTCAAAAAACTGTATGAGGACACTTTATGGAGTGCATATATCTGCTTATTAAAGAACAACCTTCTTCAAAATCCTCATATTTTCCCATTTCTGAACTGGTCTGTTCTGTAGTGCAATTTACTTAACTTTCTGCATACCTTGCTGTTTTAAAGACATTTATACAAATGACACGTTTCGCGTAAGTTAATTTAAAAAATAAAATCTAAAATTTAAAATACCGTTTTAAAAGTCTATGCAAATTGAAATCTGAAGTTTTAACAACATTCAGTGTTTTTCCATTATATTATACTTTGAAGCATGAAAACACTTACCATGTTGTAATACAGAAAGCAAAATGAAATAGACTGATTCTATTACGCTGATAAAGGACTGCTGAGTTACCTGCTTCGGGCTTAACGTGGGTGATTAGTACACAATCTAGTTGGTTAAAAATATTCCACTGCCAACAACATATGTCATACATAAGAACAATACTAAAGAACAATAAGACAGAACGGTTCAGCCAATAGTTCCACACCATATATTCGGCTCTCCAAACTGAAGCCCTATTACGAAGCATCTCCACATTTCGCATTTACCGTAACCAGACAGCAATTAACACCTACTTGTGGGATTGGGGGATCTGAGACGGTTAGATATTGACCTGCCAAAACAATGCAGCTGGCTTTGGATTGTTGACGAATTTCTGCAACAGTCCATAGGCTATTGAATGCTGATACAGTTACAATGACTGCCGTTGCTGATAATACTACTACCACTTCTACTCTTCCTCCTCCTCCTTCTACTACTGCTGCTGCTGCTGCTAAGCATGATTTGTCATCAGAGAAATTAGCCTCCTAGTCATTTTAAAAAAAATTGCTGGCACAGTCAAAATAAAATTGATACAATTACAGCTGCTGCTACTACTACTACTATTTCTGCTTCTACTACTACTACTGCTACTACTACTACTACTTCTACTACTACTACTACTACTACTACTACTACTACTACTACTACTACTACTACTACTACTGCTACTAATACTGCTACTACAACAACAACAACAATTACTACTACTACTACTACTACTACTACTACTGTTACAACAACAACAACAACAACAACAACAACTACTACTACTACTACTGCTACAACAACAAAACAACCACAACAACAACAACAACTGCTACTACTACTACTACTACAAGTGCTACAACAACAACAACTACAACTACTACTACTGCTAGTACTACTACTGCTTCTACAACAACAACAACTACTACTACTACTAGTACTACTGCTACTACTTCTACTACTAATATTACAACTACTACTAATACAACAACAACAACTACTTCTCCTACTACTTCTACTACTACTACTACTACTACTACTACTACTACTACTGCTACTACTACTAGTATTACTACTACTACTACTACTACAACTTCTTTTGCTGATACTGATGCTTAACTTGATTTGTCATCAGAGGAATAAGTATCCTCGTCATTTAAAAATAAGCAAAAACTATTTCAATAATTCCAGTTTGCGGATTATCGTGTTCTTGCTAGAAAAAGAAGTAAGTGAAAATAAAAAAATAGCGAAAAATAAATAGAAACTTTATCAAATCTCTTGTTTAAGTACCATACTTGTTTTGGTAAAACATTTTTTATACGATGTAGACAAGTTTTAAAAACACAACAGTATTTTGTATGGTATGCACATATGCATTAATCAATCTGTATTTGTGCATTTAAGTATGTTACTAGAATACATCGTTACTTTGTATATTTGTCAACAATGAAAAGTACAATAAAGCCTAAATGGAATAATGCATATTGATCTTTTATTTATTTTCAAATATAGTTGAATATATAGTGTAAAGGATATAATATAGTTTATTTATAAATGTGTAGATTTAAAACGTTGTAAAGTATTTCTAAACCTTTTTACGTCCGCACTTGCTACAGAACTTCAATGCGTTGCCAGCTGTTTATGATGAAGTGGTGTCCCGGTACTACTCAGATTCTGCTTCTGTGTAATTGTTTAACATATGACGTATAAACGAAAACCTAACGCTGGACAAATGTGTGAATGAATGTTTAAAATAGTACGCATAAACGGTGACCTCGTGGATAGTAGTGTGTAAGCCTTTTAGAAGAAACTAAAGATACACGAGGACGCGTCTGTATAAGAAATAGCATGTTCAAATCAAAATTTAGTCGAAATCGTACAAGAGAGTCGTGGTAAATTGAGACACTCGCTTTATTTTAACTGCCTTGACTAGCTTTTGTCCAATACGGTTAAATTGGCTTTTTCGCCTGTGCACACAAGTCGCCTGCGTAGCTGATGGATTACTTTGAAATCAGTGGCGTGATCATTCATATATATTTATGCATAATTCATATCTATTTATGCATGATTCATATCTATTTATGCAAAATGCATATATATTTATGCATAATTTCTTCGAAAATATCAAATAAAACGTTTGTAAAATATAACTTCTAACGCTTTTTAATGAATGGTAGAAATAAAATTGTTATATATTAACAACTTTGTTTTATGTACTTATGTGGTATGATTTGCTTCTTCATCTATGTTGATTAGTCTCTCGTAAGTTATTTTATTACTTTCAGGATATGCATACCAGTTTCTAAATGATAGGTTTTTAATGTGTTTTAATCTCTCCAAGGTTATATATGGTTTAATAATTAAACTATGTATATTTGTGTGTTTTTTTCCTACAAAAAAGTGTTGTTGTTTTTTTTTGTCTTTCGAAACCCCTATTATTTTTAATTTAAGTTATATGTTTTACGTCTTCAAGATGTTCCTTAATATCTAAATGTTGATATGATTTGAGTCTACATACATATCTGTTTGGCAACTGCATTTCCGGGATGAAGCGCAGATAACTTGCAATCAATCATTAAATAAAACATTTAATTTAGTTTGGCCAGTCATCATGCTATATAAAATTACATCAAACCGACGTTATTTTACCATCTGTATCAAGACAAGCTTTTTCTCAATCTACAGTTATTGTACACAAACGTTAAAACGTGTAGAATGCTTATCAGTGTTAACGTTGTATCTATACTGAGTTCGGTGTTAGAACAACATTACATTATGTTTACATTAAATTCTTTAATATTGTTAAGTGTTTGTTTATATTATCATAGTTTATAGTCGTTTTAACCGAGTATTAAAGGCATTGGAAATCTTTATATTCCCCCGACACACCAGCAATAACACCAAACAAAGACACTTCATTGAAAATCAAGTTGCTGTTTGGTGAACACTACTTTTATCGCAAAACAATAGGTTTAAAGTAAAATGAACATCTTCAAGAATATAGTCTGCTCAAATAGAGCGTGAAAGGAACTATTGCTGTTGTGAACGGAACGTAAAAGGTCAAATATAGTTAGTGGGCTACATGGCATCGTGTTCATTGTAAACAAATCTATAAATTGTGTAGCGTCCCGAAGAAATAAATAGTCATACGAATATTAATATCACATAAGCATCTTTGATCTAAATCTTAATCATATATGATTTACACATACCCCAAACATGTTTTAGCTCAACTAGTTTTGAGTTTGTTTGAACTACTGGGATAACCGTTACAAAATTAAAAGGTAACCGCTAAATTAGCAAATCAGATGTGTGCTGTATTGTTAAATCATATTATACTACATGGCCGTATTGCAAAGATAATACTAATTTACTGAAATCGGAAAAACATAACATTGATGCTTAATAATATGAGACTACGCATGACAAAGGTCAGTGTTTTCCGTCTAACAAAATTATGCTAGCAAATTGTAATTTTAAAAGGAAGCGAAGAAAGCTGAATTATTTAGTCTGGTCATGTTACAGAATATGTAACCAGTTAACTCTCATACTAAGGGGTAAACATAATATGTATCCAGTTAACCCTCATACTAAGTGGTAAACAGAATATGTAACTAGTTAACCCTCATACTAAGGGGTAAACAGAATATGTGACCAGTTAACCCTCATACTAAGGGGTAAACAGAATATGTAACTAGTTAACACTCATACTAAGGGGTAAACATAATATGTAACCAGTTAACCCTCATACTAAGGGGTAAACAGAATATGTAACCAGTTAACCCTCATACTAAGGGGTAAACAGAATATGTAACCAGTTAACCCTCGTACTAAGGGGTAAACAGAATATATAACCAGTTAACCCTCATACTAAGGGGTAAACAGACTATGTAACCAGTTAACCCTCATACTAAGGGGTAAACAGACTATGTAACCAGTTAACAGGTAAACCAGCTAACAGTTGTCATGTATATTAACATATAACATATTAACCAATACGAAAAACTGTTTTCATGTACACATGAGTAATATTTCCTTCTTTTAAGAATAGTTATATATAAATCATATAATATAACAATTTAAAGTGTAAACGCCACATACAAACGCCTCGTGCAGCAGTATGCAGTACACCTTTCTTAAGATAATGCAGAAAGTGTAATGATTTTAACAGACAATAACCAACAATGACCTTATGTTAAAAAGAAAACCTATGTCCAGCGCTGATTACATGTGGCATTGTCGTTAGCATCACTTAATATGTACAATTGTCAAAAGGCAGCCTAGACATGCAGATAATAATTCCTGGGTAAATCATGATACACAAGAGATCATTCTAAACAATCAAAGCTTTGACTTTGTCATAGGTAACATCAGACATGTTGTAAGCAATTCCTGGGTAAACATGATAAATCGGAGCATAGTTAAACAACCAAAGACATGTACATTATACATTATCCAATGTCCCCTAAAACATGTAAACATTACATATGATACATATATCTGTGACATTGTCCAAGGTCCCCTAAGACATGCAGGCATTACATATAATACCAAGAGCTGTGACATTATCCAAGGTCTCCTAAGACATGTAGACATTACATATAATACCTAGAGCTGTGACATTGTCTAAGGTCTCCTACGACATGTAGGCATTACACATGTTACTGAGAGCTGTGACATTGTCCAAGGTTCCCTACGACATGTGAACGTTACACATGGTACCTAGAGCTGTGACATTGCCCAATGTTCCCTACGACATGTAGGCATTACACATGGTAGCGAGAGCTGTGACATTGTCCAAGGTCCCCTAAGACATGTAGGCATTACACATGATACATATAGCTGTGACATTGTCCAAGGTCCGCTACAACATGTAGACGTTACACATGGTACCTAGAGCTGTGACATTGTCCATTGTCTCCTACGACATGTAGGCATTACACATGGAACCGAGAGCTGTGACATTGTCAACGGTCTCCTAAGACATGTAGGCATTACACATGGTAACTCGAGCTGTGACATTGTCCAAGGACCCCTTACACATGTAGACATTACATATGATACATAGAGCTGTGACATTGTCCAAGGTACCCTAAGACATGCAGGGATTACACATGGTAACTCGAGCTGTGCCATTGTCCAAGGTCCCCTAAGACATGTAGACAGTAGATATGAAACATAGAGCTGTGACATTGTCCAAGGTACCCTAAGACATGTAGACATTACATATGGTGCCTCGAGCTGTGACATTGTCCAAAGTCCCCTAAGACATGTAGGCATTACACATGGTACCTCGAGCTATGACATTTTCCAAGGTCCTCTTAGACATGTAGACATTACATATGATACCTAGAGCTGTGACAATGTCCAATGTCGCCTAAGACATGTAGGCATTACACATGGTATATAGAGCTGTGACATTGCCCAAGGTCCCCTAACACATGTAGGCATTACACATGGGACCTAGAGTTGTGACAGTGTCCAAGGTCCCCTACGACATGCAAGAATTACACATGGGACCTAGAGCTGTAACATTGTCCAAGGTCCTCTTAGACATGTAGGCATTACACAGGGCTCGGAGAGCTGTGGCATTGTCCAAGGTCCACTAAGACATGCAGACATTACACATTATACCTAGAGCTGTGACATTGTCCAAGGTCCCCATAGGCATACTAACATTACATAGGGACCCGAGAGCCGTGACATCGTCCAAGGTCTCCTAAGACATGGTGACATTGCACATGGTACAGGGAACTGTGACATTGTCTGAGGTCCCCTAAGGCATGGAGACATTGCACATTATACCTAGAGCTGTGACATTGTCCAAGGTTCCCTAAGACAGGGTGACATTACACATGATACCTAGAGCTGTGACATTGTCCGAGGTCCCCTAAGACAGGGTGACATTACACATGATACCTAGAGCTGTGATATTGTCTGAGGTCCCCTAAGGCATGGATACATGACACATTATACTTAGAGCTGTGACATTGTCCGAGGTCCCCTAAGGCATGGAGACATTGCACATTATACCTAGAGCCTTGACATTGTCCAAGGTCCCCTAAGACATGGAGACATTGCACATTATACCTAGAGCTGTGACATTGTCCAAGGTCTCCTAAGGCAATCAGACATAACACATGATCTCTACAGTTGTGGCATTGTCCTCCATATCCTAAAACTTATAGACATTAAACATACTATAAGCTGTAAGAGTTGCAAAGATCCCCTGACACATTTAAACAATATACATACCTTAACAACATGCTAGCTAATTCTAATTCGGCGTATGCACATCTAGAATTAAAAAAAAGAAATATATATATATATATATATATATATATATATATATATATATATATATATATATATATATATATATATATATATATATATATATATATATATATATATATATATATATATATATATATATATATATATATATATATATATATATATAAAGATAGTGGTCAGCTTGCGAGAAAATACTTTACCGAAACTTTATTATTGTGCTATAAAAATGAGACACGTCAATAACCATGTATACACTTTAAACACCATCTAGCAATATGGTTGAGCCACCTGATAGTTTTAGACATACATGTTAACATATGGAGTTTGTGGAGATGATAAATAATGAACATTTAGAAATTACTTGGATATATTTGAAGCTGATACCTCGGGGCATTTACTCGTGGTGATACATACATCAGTGGCAATTTGGAGTATTCTTTTGTTCTGTCTTCTTTTCGAGGTGTGAGTCGGTAGCCCTTTTTTACAACAGACAGGTAAAGTATATTGGCCATTGTCAAATGCCGTTTTTTTGTTGGCATCAGTCATATGAAGGACATATTAATATGTTTTAGCTTTTTGCATGTATTAATCATCTAAGTTATATCACTTTGCGGAATTACCTATAATGTACACCATGTGAATTTAATTGATTCCATTGTTCGACTTAATCTTATTGTAAGTACTAATAACAGCATAACCGGTACTAGTGATATGCGTTGCTTAAGGTTAAGACCACATGGACGGAATATGGTAAGATATGTACACAAACAGGAAACCTGTTAATGTAGACACTTTACATAACTGCCAAAAAAAAGAATTTCACAATGGCGAATAATAAATTCGCAACGGCAATCAATTATTTAGAACTACAGAAATCAATGTATACTCCTTGCTAGACACGCCATTGCCTATATCAAAGTGCAAATTAAATAAACATCTTCTTTACAAAACAAATAATTAAACATACTACCCCAAAGAACAGTTGACCATGAATATAACGTATAGATTTGAAAATATATTATATAAATATTCTATGCAACTATATATTATATTATAGACATATATCATTTATAAAACATGTAAGGTGTATCAACTGCGTACTAGGTGTACTTTTAGCAGCTGTTGAACTATATTTTAATGCTTAAGTATGTTCTTCAGTTTTTACCCATGTTTTAATAATTGCTTGCAAAACTACATATGCACCTCTACATGAAATGCACGGATCTTCCTGAACAACTGTATGAAACCATACCCACAGGTTTTTAATATGTTAAAGCTTGATTTAATCTAGTGATACAATTAAATAAAATTAAATGATTGAACATTCCAACACGAATAAATTCCGCACACAACCATTTAATGTAAATACAAAAGATATTAAACCAGTAAAATATTATGCTCAATTTACAGCTAGTCAGGATTACCTAATAGAAATAAGAAATTCCTACAAAGTCTGTTTTACTTTTAAGGATATGTATAAGGACCGTTTTTGATTTATACATAAGCACCAACTAACGCATTTTAGACTTGAAAAGGAACATACTCAAACCTCTGAATATTATTAATTATTTATCGTCTATTTATTGCAATGTAAAACTGTCTTACACGTACACGTATTGAATCAAACTTAAGTTAACACAGGAACAGAACACACAAAGAATGCTTAAATCGGTACTATCCTTAGATAAGTACACCATCCGGGTACTGTGACAACACTTACATAAACTATAAGCATACAGGAAGGACACACTACACATACGAACTGTATGTACATCTTAACTGTTCCCGGATCGACTTTATCAAAGTAATTCAAAGAAGTACAGCCGGATTCACAGTGTTACGCATGTCTAAAAGGTGGTATTCGACAGCTTGGTATAAACGTTTTTTTTCAAATAACCAAAGACGTCATTAGTACATGAAAAGATCTTGCAAAATGCTGTTCATTGATGCCAAAGATCTGTGTATACAGGCAAGGATAAGTCCCTTATCGACATTGCAAACAGGTGTTTCCTATCCGAGCCACGCTGCAGAGACAGCTATTTTAAACCAAGAAAACCACTAGACCACTTGCTTTTATATAGTCATTCGGGTAATCCGCTCTGACGTCAATATCTTTATTTAGCAGAGGCCAGTATCGCGCTTTTTATATAGTTGGAATGACTGAACATTTAGAACAATTATTTTCGTGATTGGTACAGTCTAAAAAACAAAGTTAGAAATTAAAATCGTCTTTATAACGACTAAAATATGGCTTTTATGCAAAAAGTATTATCAAATTCCCCAAAGCGGTGGTTAGATATTGGTACGTGTATTTAATATAGGCAAACTGTCTGATACCACCTTTAATGTTGTGAAACACCGCAAGCTGTACTGTTCCTATGTTTTTAATAGACTTGTTCATTTTAAATTGCTTGTTATTTTAAAAATATTACCGTCTATTTATTGTTCGATAATTAACCATGTTATGATGTTATATGTAATTTGCCGTTGGTGGATATTGTATCATATTAGACAACTGTTATATGAAACTATTCTGATTAATTATTAATGTTTAGCAAAATAGCAATAAAAGTAGAAATTGGCTCAAGTTGATATGATAAAAAGAGACTCCCAGTGGTAAAAACCTAATAGAACTTAATATTTCTAACTACAAATCGTTACTTTTACTCTATGCTCTGACTGGACACGTTGAAACGAAAGGTTTATTATCTCCTGTAGCGATGATCTGTCAAAAGGAAGTGCATTGCAAGTACTGAGTGCAAAGTTCTCCACAAATTGTTCTTACTGACATGCATACATAAAACAAGATTTTGTTTTTTACCTTAACAAAACAGCTTATATATCCCTACTCCTAGCTTCTGTCAGCCAGCTAATGCACCGTCAGTTGCCTCTCTCTATTTCTGTTTTGAAATTTAAATAAGGTGCAAATATCAATTTTCTTGTGTCATGTAACATGTAACTTTTTCGATAATTTCAAAATAGTTTAACTTGTTGTTTAAATTGCTATTGTAGTTGTTCATTGTGTGTTGGTTTTCTAAAAGAAAATCAAATATTTGCGAAAGTGAGACAATCGAAATAAATGTTATTTGCTGGTATAATATCTTCCTTACTTTATGTAGATTGTATGGTAAAAGTGGCAGCCGAATTTGGTTACCGCGCACCCCCTAACACCCTCCACCCACGTAGATTTGTTTTCATGGGTAGCAAAATGTTCGTAAGGGTGTCTAGAAACAGAATCTCCAATGTACTAAAAATAAACTCATTTGGGTTTTATGAAAACAAATGGTTTCAATGGCAACTGTCATAAAATCTTGATTGGAGGGTACGTTTAGAAAATCGCGTATTACTCTTCTAAAAAAAGTGATAAAGGTATACAACTGATACTCAGTTACAGGTTGTTGAATGGCTATTATGGTCATGAGTTAATTATGCAAATTTAATAAGAAACTAAAATAGCCATTATTATTTTTAAAGTTGAATAGACTCTTTTCATTTAAAAGCAATATTCAAACAAGCTGAACAATTTCTTAGTAATATACATATCACTACTTGTCTAAAACATGTTGGTCTAAGTTTCATATGATTTGGATCATTTTATTATATTGCATAATTGGTTTTTATTTATTTGTGTCCATATTTTGCTTATTCAATCTTAATGCATACTTTGGCTAGAAGTCTTGAAACAAACAATAACTTCGAAGAGTAATTTTTTGTATCGTTCCTTAAGAGTAGGCTATCATTAAACTTAATTTTTTAATAATTAATTATGGATATTATCCAACATAAATATTCATACATCTTAATGAAAATCTTAACATAGACTCTATTTTTGAAAAGTCGATTAGATTATTTATATTTAAAAGTAATATTCCCCTACTACTCTAACACATATTGGTCTAAGTTTCATATGATTTGTCTCATGTAATGATTTTTTTACGATTTTTTTTTAAAATTTATTTGCGCCCAAAGTTTGTTCATTCAATCTTAATGCATAATTTACCTAGAAGTCTGCTTATAACTTACCATAACATAAAAGAGAACGTTTTCATCGTTCTTAAATTGGGGGCTATCACTAAACTAAGATTTGTAATAATTAATTATGCAAATTAGCCAACATCAAATTCCATATATATCGATCAGAATCTAAAATAGACTTTAATTTTAAAATGTTTATTAGAATGTCATTCATTTAAAGACATATACAAACAAACTGAACCATTTTAAAAGTGAAATAGGCACCTCTCTTTGTCTGACACAAGTGTTCCACGTTTTGTATTAATTGATATATTTTTTACTACTTTGTATGTAATTTCCATGGATTTTTTTTATCATTAAGATAAGTATGTAAAGTTGATAAGAAACTTGCTTGTAAACCTGAGTAGTGTACTGTATTGCTTATAATCAGTTTTAGACCATGATTATATTAAAGACTATCACTATGCAAAGATTTGAAATTAATAGGTATTTAAGTTAGCCTTAACAAATATTCATGAATCTTCATTAAATGGTAAACTGAATATATTTTTTTTTTAAATTGCTATATCTCTTTTCTAAGTCACATTATCATATAAAACGTCTATTGTTGACTAGTACCAGTTATTTCGCATGATAATGAATTCTTTATAACTTCTCATGATAATTATTTTATTATATTTTAACAATATCAAGAGGGTTTTAAAATGTCTCCTTAAAAATGAAAAACAATCAGTTCTTCCATTATTACATGCTTGGATGTCTTTTCAGATATAAACTCAATGTTATTTTGTAATAATTTTGCAATTTTGATTTCTAATTCTTACATTGTAATCACGTGAACTAAAGCAAAGCGATTAATAAAAAATATGACCAAGGTGATGTTATAGCAAATAGTTTTCTTCTAACATCTAATATTTTATCTTTTCAGTTAATGGCACTATTGACTAACTATAACTATATATGGGCCCAGCCAGAGAATACGTCTATTATTATTCACTTAGCCCTTGGTTTGGATTTAAGAAAATGCAACTGCTTCATTCAGGCTAAACATAAAATTACTTTTAGACAGAAATCTGGTCCATTTGGGACAACAGATACAAGTGGAAGTTAAAAGGTAGATTTGGATTAGCATATTAATTTAGATTAATTTGTGTGGGCTTATAGTGAAATAATTTTCTGAACGTGATATTACTGAGTACAGATATTTCTAAGGCATTTTAAAATTAATAAAACATGTATGTCACAAGTAACTTTGGTCACTTGATTTGGTCACTTAATTATCGTAAGTGAAAACATTAATAAGTAAGTATGGTTCTTAAAACATGCTGTCTGTAATTGTATTTTGTTAACTGGATTTATTCTTCTCAAATGCATGTTCTACAATGTAAAATGTGGGCGGTTAATTACTCTAAGGTTAACCTCAATATTCTCTATACAAGTCATACTGTGCATGTATTGACACAAGTGAAAAGAAGATTCACCAGCAAATTATCTTACATATGCTTCACAAAATTAAAGTTTGCACTTAAGGGGGGGGGGGGTGATTTCTCTTTGTTAAATATTATAGCGTTATAATTTGTTAACAAAGTACAGGTATACCTGATGTTCCATAACGTGTTCAACAACTGAGATTAATAACTGAAATCAGTAACTGGTATCGCCAAGGTGGTGTCACATCTACATTTCGGTGTATGGTGCATTCATGCATTCATCATATTTTTGTTTATCTAATATACTGACAGTCTGTCCAAGCACATCACAGTGGCCACCAGATATGTTTCCCGGACATAAAACCCTCTGATGATTTCCATAAAATACGCGAGTTTTAAATGTCAAGCAAACGTTTTGTCTACTCGTGTAAGGGGGGGGGGGCATTCCGAGGACGTAAGGGCTGGGGGTTTTAAGTCCAATATTGGATAGGAAGTCAATATTGCCATAAATGAGCACACGAAACAGCCAGACAACCACTGGTTATAACTCCGTTATTCATTATTCACAGGTTTAAACTGAGATATAAAGTTTAATTTATGCAGCCGATATTCCAGAAGTTTAGTGTTCATTAATTAAAGTGATGTTATCCGAGGGATACGATAGAAATGATGTCATAACTGACTTGAACGTCATAAATAAGAACAATCGTAACATTAAAATTGACATTCAGCTAAGACTTGGTTTCTGATAGAATGAATCCCTGGCAGAAAACAGTACTAGACAGCACACATTGTTGCTAAATGTGACATGATGTGGGCATGTGGCAAATGTATTTAATAAGTAAAAACTGAAGCATGAGAAGTCAAATTTACTGCTTTATATAACAAAGCATTAGCATCAAATACATTGTTCAGTTTCTAAAATTGGATTTCCTGTTGTAGTCTGAGCTTAATAAAAATACAAGCTTCATTTCCCAAGTGACATGTAACAACATTGTTACTTATAAAATGACATATTTGCTGCGTTAATATGTATGGTTTTGCCTATCTAATAGGACATATTGCGGAAAGATTCCTTAAATCATGCAACAGATAGTAATTGATACAGATGTTAAGACCTTGCAGAGTAAGCAAATGGCAATAAATGTCTTTAATGAGTATACTACAACATCAATATAAAGGGAACTTGAACATGATGCGTATTGATAAAACTTATAAAAGGTTTAGCAGTTCCCACCATCTTAACCTTAAAGATAACGTTAAGAAAATTATATAGTTCATTCATCTGAAAAAAATAATAACTTCACTTAACAAAACAACTTTAAGCGTTTAACACTATTCCATTTTAATATATTAATATTACATAGTCTATAATGATTTAAAGTTGTAGCATGAAATTACTAAAAACTTTCATCTACACGCAGGAAGATTATAGTTTAATGCTTGAGATCCTCTGTAACAGTATATAAAATAAAAAGAAAATACAACAAATTAATTAACGACAGAAAATGTATTTAGTGTTTAAGTGCAAAGTGTAAGCTCACAAAGAAGGGTTTTAAATATTAATGAGAACAAATTTGCATAATTATATTAATTCTTAGCTTAATGATAGCCTTCACCAAATGACTAGTCAATATTTTCTTCCAAGTTATGAATTATTATAAAAAAGGCTTTTAACATATGCGTGTGTCAAACAGTATTGAGGAAAACTCAGACCAAATTAATTTAAAAAATCCCACAAAACTAAAAAAACATGTACCAATTCATGCAACGACTTAAACAAACAGGTATCAGACAAAGAGGGGTGCCTACTAAATTTTTTAAACAGTACAACTTTGGTTGAACATTGCTTTTTAATTAAATAAATTGTAATAAACTTGTAAAAATTGAAATTTATCGTTAGATTATTTTAACCAAATAAGACATTAAGATTGTATAATCAAAATTTGAATGAAAATAATAAAATAATTCATTAAAAATCACGAAATGAACCAAACTATATGAAACTAAGGCCAACATGTGTTACACTAGTAGGGTTATATTACTTCAGAAACTGGTTATTTAGTTTGAAAATTGCTTTTACATAAAAAAGAATATTATCAACTTTACAAAATTAAAGTATGTTTTATATTCTCATTCAGAGAAATGAATATTTATGTTGGCTAATTTGCACAATTAATTTTGAATTCTACGTTTAGTGATAGCCACCACTTAAGGAATGAAACTTTAGTTATTCTTCAAAATTTGGTTTAGTTATAAGCAGACTTTAAGCCAAATTATGCATTCAGATTGAAAAAGCAAAATTTGGAATAAAATATATTAAAATGTCTTTTAAGAATCATAAAATGAACGACTTCATATAAAATTAAGATGTGTTAGACAAGTAGCGGTATGTATATAACTTTAGAAACTACTGAGTTTGTTTAAATATTGCTTTCAAATGCAAATAATCTAATCAACTTTTCACAAATAAAGTCTATTTTTAGATTCGCATTACAATTTATAAAGAAATCATTAGTGCTAATTTGCATAATGGACATACGACCATGATGGCCATTTAACAGCCTTTAATTGAGTACCAGTTGTATACTTCTACCATTATTTCTGGAAAAGTTTATTTTTGAGTACATTGGCGATTCTGTTTGTAGACATCCTAACAAACGTTATGAGACCCATGAAAATAACTGGGGGCGGCGGGCGATGTAACCATATCCTGCTGCCGGACTAATACCCCACCCCCCCCTCCCCCACCGACCCGCCCCCACCGACTTTCACATTATCAATAAGGTAGTAGAACCGTACACTGTTAATACGCTTCCGGATGTTCACTAGTAATTTGACAAAAATAACTATTGATCGCATCAGAGTGTCTTCTGAAACAACCTGAAAGGTCATGTCCATGGCTTTCGCTTATCATTGTAGACACTGTGTCTGAAAATCTAAAACCTCACGTAACATATAAACCAAAATATTAATACCCTAAATCAAAATTAGCAGTTAGAGTCGACAGCTTGTAACTGGTAATGACTTTACCATGTAGGTTGGAATACTTTTAACTGATACTGGCCTTACCATGTAGTAAGGAATACTTTTAATTAATAATGGCCTTACCATGTAGTATGGAATACTTGTAACTGGTAATGACCTTACCATGTAGGATGCAATACTTGTAACTAGTAATGACCCTACCATGTTGGTTGGAATACTTGAAACTTGTAATGACCTTACCAGGTAGGTTGGAATACGTGTAACTGGTAATGGCCTTACCATGAATGTTGGAATATATGTAACTGTAAAATGCCTTACTATGTAGGTTGGAATACTTGTAACTGGTAATGACCTTACCATGTAGGTTGGAATACTTGTAACAGATATTGGCCTTACCATGTAGTATGGAATACTTGTAACTGGTATACACATTACCATGCAAGCTGGAATACTTGTAACTGGTAATGACCGTACTATATAGGTTGGAATTCTTGTAACTGGTAATGGCCTTACCATGTAGGTTGGAATACTTGTAACTGGTAATGGCCATACCATGTAGGTTAGAATACTTGTAACTTTTTATGACCTTACCATGTAGGATGTTATACTTGTAACTGGTAATCGCCTTACCATGTAGGTTGTAATACTTGTAACTGGTAATGACCTGAAAATGTAGGTTGCAATACTTGTAACTGGTAATGACCTTACTATGTCGGTAGAAATACTTGTAACTGCTAATGTCCTCACCATGTAGGTTGGAATACTTGTAACTGCTAATGACCTTACTATGTAGGTTGGAATACTTGTAATAAGTAATGACCTTACCATGTAGGTTGGAATACTTGTGACTGGTTATGGCCTTACCAGGTAGGTTGAAATAGTTGTAACTGGTAATTGGATTACCATGTAGGTTGGAATACTTTTAACCGGTATTGGCCTGACCATGTAGGTTGAAATACTTGTAACTGATAATGACCTTAACATGTAGGTTGAAATACTTGTAACTGGTAATGGCCTTACTTTGTAGGTTGAAATACTTGTAACTGGTAATGGCCTTACCATGCAGGATGGAAAACTTGTATGTGGTCATGATCTTACCATGTAGGTTGGAATACTTGTGACTTTTAATGGCCTTGCCATGTAGGTTGGAATACTTGTAACTGGTAATGACCTTACCATGTAGGATGAAATACTTGTAACTGGTAATCGCTTTACCATGTAGGTTGGAATACTTTTAACTGGTAATGGCCTGAAAATGTATGTTGGAGTACTTGTAACTGGTAATGACCTTACCATGTAGGTTGTAATACGTGTAACTGGTAATGACCTTACCATGTAGGTTGGAATACTTGTATTAAGTAATGGCCTCATCATGTAGGTTGGAATACTTGTAACTGGTAAATGCCTTACCAGGTAGGTTGAAAAACTTGTAACTGGTAATGGCCTTACAATGTAGGTTGGAATACTTTTAACCTTGTAAAGGCCTGACCATGTAGGTTGGAATACTTGTAACTGATAACGACCTTACTATGTAGTTTGGAATACTTGGAACTGGTAATGGCCTTACCATGCAGGATGGAATACTTGTAACTGGTCATGATCTTAACATGTAGGTTGGAATAATTGTGACTTTTAATGGCAATGCCATGTAGGATGGAATACTGGTAACTGGTAATCGCTTTACCATGTAGGTTGGAATACTTTTAACTGGTAATGGCCTGAAAATGTATGTTGGAGTACTTGTAACTGGTAATGGCCTTACTATGTAGGTTGGAATGCTTGTAACTTGTAATGACCTTACCATGTAGGTTGGAATACTTGTAATAAGTAATGGCCTCATCATGTAGGTTGGAATACTTGTAACTGCTAATGACCTTACTATGTAGGTTGGAATACTTGTAACTAATAACGACCTTACTATGTAGTTTTGAATACTTGGAACTGGTAATGGCCTTACCATGCAGGATGGAATACTTGTAACTGGTCATGATCTTAACATGTAGGTTGGAATAATTGTGACTTTTAATGGCAATGCCATGTAGGATGGAATACTGGTAACTGGTAATCGCTTTACCATGTAGGTTGGAATACTTTTAACTGGTAATGGCCTGAAAATGTATGTTGGAGTACTTGTAACTGGTAATGGCCTTACTATGTAGGTTGGAATGCTTGTAACTTGTAATGACCTTACCATGTAGGTTGGAATACTTGTAATAAGTAATGGCCTCATCATGTAGGTTGGAATACTTGTAACTGCTAATGACCTTACTATGTAGGTTGGAATACTTGTAACTGATAACGACCTTACTATGTAGTTTGGAATACTTGGAACTGGTAATGGCCTTACCATGCAGGATGGAATACTTGTAACTGGTCATGATCTTAACATGTAGGTTGGAATAATTGTGACTTTTAATGGCAATGCCATGTAGGATGGAATACTGGTAACTGGTAATCGCTTTACCATGTAGGTTGGAATACTTTTAACTGGTAATGGCCTGAAAATGTATGTTGGAGTACTTGTAACTGGTAATGGCCTTACTATGTAGGTTGGAATGCTTGTAACTTGTAATGACCTTACCATGTAGGTTGGAATACTTGTAATAAGTAATGGCCTCATCATGTAGGTTGGAATACTTGTAACTGCTAATGACCTTACTATGTAGGTTGGAATACTTGGAACTGCTAATGACCTTACTATGTAGGTTGGAATACTTGGAACTGGTAATGGCCTTACCATGCAAGATGGAATACTTGTAACTGGTCATGACCTTACCATGTAGGTTGGAATAATTGTGACTTTTAATGGCCTCACCATGTAGGTTGGAATAATTGTAACTGGTGATGGTCTTACCGGGTAGGTTTGACTACTTGTAACTGGTAATGGCCTTACCATGTAGATTGGAATACTTAAAACTGGTAATGACCTTACCATGTAGGACGAACTATTTTTAACTGGTAATAGCCTTACCACGTAGGGTGGAATACTTTTAACCGGTAATGGTCTCACCATGTAGGATGGAATACTTGTAACTGATAATGACCTTAACATGTAGGTTGAAATACTTCTAACTGGTAATGGCCTTACTATGTAGGTTGAAATACTTCTAACTGGTAATGGCCTTACCATGTAGGATGGAATACTTTTAACTAGTAATGGCCTATCCATGTAGGTTGGAATACTTGTAACTCGTAATGGGATTACCATGAAGGTTGGAATGCGTGTAACTGGTAATCGCCTTACCATGTAGGTTGGAATATTTGTAACTTTTAATGGCCTGAAAATGTATGTTGGAATACTTGTAACTGGTAACGGCCTTACCATGTAGGTTAGAAAACTTGTAACGGGTAATGGCCTTACCATGTAGGATGGAATATTTGTAACTGGTACTGGCCTTACCATGTAGGTTGGAATACGTGTAACTTGTAATGGCCTTATCATGTAGGTTAAAATACTTGTAACTGGTAATGGCCTTATCATGCAGGTTGGACTACTTGTAACTGGTTATGCCCTTACCATGAAGGTTTGAATACGTGTAACTGGTAATGGCCTTACCATGTAGGTTGGAATACTTGTAACTTATAATGGCCTTACCATGTAGGTTTGAATACTTGTAACTGGTAATGGCCTTGCCATGTAGGTTGAAATACTTGTAACTTATAATGGCCTTACCATGTAGGTTGGTCTACTTGCAACTGGTAATGACCTTACCATGTAGGATGAAATATTTGTAACTGGTAATGGCCTTACCATGAAGGTTGGAATACTTGCAACTGGTAAAGGCCTTACCATGTAGGTTGGAATACTTGTAACTTGTAAAGGCCTTACCATGTAGGTTGTAATACCTGTAACTGCTAATGGCCTAACTATGTAGGATGGAATACTTTTAACGGGTAATGGCACTAACATGTAGGTTGTAATATTTGTATCTGCCAATGGCCTTACCATATAGGTTGGAATACTTTTAACTGGTAATAGCCTTACCAGGTAGGTTGGAATACTGGTAACTGGTAATGGCATTACCACGTAGGTTGGAATACTTTTAACTGGTAATGGCCTTACCATGTAGGTTGGAATACTGGTAACTGGTAATGGCCTTACCACGTAGGTTGGAATACTTATAACTGGTAATTGCCTAACTATGTAGGATGGAATATTTGTAACTGTTTATGGCAATACCATGTAGGTTGGAATACTTGTAACTGTTAATGACATTACCTTGTAGGATGAAATACTTGTAACTGGTAATGGCCTTATCATTTAGGTTGGTATACTTGTATTTGGTAATGACATTACCATGTATAATGAAATACTTGTAACTGGTAATGACCTTACCAGGTATGTTGGAAAACGTGTAACTGGTAATAGCCTCACCATGTAGGATGAAATACTTGTAACTGGTAATGGCCTTACCTTGTAGGTTGGAATATTTGTTACTGGTAATGACCATACCATGTAGGATGGAATACTTATAACTGGTAATGGCCTTACCATGTAGGTTGGAATGCTTATTAAAATATTGACATGCAAATGCCTTCTAGAGGCTGGTTTTTCGTACGTCGTTGGTTCTACATAGGACTTTGTTCCGTGTCATATCTTACAAATAATAGATGGACGTTGCCAATATGAACATAATGTTATCGATGCGATGTCTAAAACTACACAAAGTGAATTAGTTATTAAAAAGTTATGCAGACTTTGTCAGTTTCAATGTTTTGTATCAATCCACTAGATATATCCTACTAAATACTGCGTGCGGGAATGTAATATGTATACTTCCGAAATGACGTATGCGATCTGTTACCGTAGTAGCCTCTGCGCATGTCTGTCAGCTTGTTGATTTATATAGTACTATGAGGTCCTTAAAAGCGCAGTTGTTGTATAAAAGCCTGTGTGAACAGTTTAACTTTTCATTTGTGTGCGTAACCGTGTTGCGTGTTGTTCCTTCCATTCAAAACAAGTGACTTAATCTTTAAAATGGCAACAGGTGGACAGGCGGAAAGCTGCTCAGATGAATATATTGAATATCCTTGCTCTGTTTGTGAAAAAAGTAAAAGACAATCTGATTCGGGACACTATTGCTTAACCTGCAAAGGCTTCTTGTGTGTGAACTGTCTATCAGGTCATAATCAATACACTACTGATCATCAGGTATTGGGGGTGTCGGAAAAGAAATTTCAACAAGTGCTTACCGAGCGATGTGTCAACCATCCGGACGAAGTGATCGAACACTATTGCAGAAATCACGAAGCGCTTCTGTGTAACAAATGCGAACGGCTTGATCACAGGTAAGTCACATTACATGTCAAAAAATTGTCTCACTAACGTATATTGACACTTCATTGCAAATAAAATGGTTTAACGTGAATAGATACAACGTAATATAAGAGTAGCTCAATCTTTCTGGCATATGCATATATGCAAGTATATTTCGATAAATATTTTAATAGAAAGAATCCACCATCGTGTTATGTAGTCAGAATTAAAAAAAGAATGAAAACACATATTTTGATCTTATTGACATTAAACTTTTTTTCGGTTGTCCCAGCAAAATATAAATATAATATGCATCGATTTTTTCATTAGAGTCCGGAAAATTATGTTTGTCCATAATAATATCCAGGCGGCAGATATGATCAAATGTATTTTTTTTAATAAACGAGAAAAAGCCAATTGAAAACATTGCAGAATGTTTCAGAGTAGACACTCTGTTTTTGAGACGTCTATCGATTATTTCGAAAACCCGTTGTATTAACGATGGCAATCTGACCCTAAAACCTTTCCAGATTTTTATCCGCATAGAGGATACTAAAATAAATTTAAAATTGATTATAACATATCATCCAGTAGCGAACGAACTGTTTTAACCCGTGTATAATTTACACTATTTTCAGCAATATTTACTACATTGAAAATAGTTATGATTAATTTCATATATTGTTCATTAAGAATATCTAATAATATCCACAAGAACATCGTCGAAGATATTGGTGGCTTCAGGATGCGTTTTCTATATCCGATTCTGTTATCATTTTGTTCATATTTAACTTGTAATTAAATGTGCTTATTTGTCGTTTTATCACTTACTATGCTTCCATCTGATTGTTGTAAAGAAATAAACAAAACGTATTTTGATGGTTAACCGTTTCTCTTAAAAAGTATTGTGTAGGCTGAAAACAATTTTCAATACAATAAAAATACCCTATTTCGTGCGTAAATCTGATTTCGGAGCAAACATGTTTATCTTTGTATCAACAATCATCCTTCCGATAGCAGTTATGCGATTCATCTGTTAAATTAATATATATTACGATCTGACTAGCTGGCAAATTAGTTTTCCTAATATTAAAAAGAGAATATTTTTGGAGAAGGTATATCATTTACTTTAAAAACACTTTATAATCAACTCTCAGCACATGCCTAAATTAAAATGTACGTAATCATAACCGTTTAAATTATTTGTACAACATCAGTGTTAGCTAGATAAAGTCAGTGTACAACTCAACTTGCATTCGCTCATCCTTTAGGCCTTTTTACCGACACGTTGTATGTTTAATTAAACAAATTTCAGTTTCCGGGTAAACGCGCTTTTAATTTAAATGAACTATTAAATAATATAAACAAAACTCGTAAATTCTATAAGCATCGTTAAAAGAAGACACAAAACACATAAGACATTAATGCGACCTTGTCAATAGCATCAACAATATTTCCTGCTTCTGCGACCTTTTTTACTGAATGACAGTCACATCATCATTACACAAATAAATGAAACATGTCCGCCATTGTGAAACTGTACGCACATACTGATGGGATAGGATCTGCCAGCATATTTGACAATACTGTGCAGCGACATTTCTATCATTATAGCACAGGGGCATTTATGAGGTGCCCAGGGATTGAACCCTGTCGGTCCATTATAGTGACACCAACGAGTCAGGCAAAATGCTGTCCCTTTAGCCCCGCGCATTAGGAGGGAAGCCACTACTATCAACTTTAAAGTCTTTGGTTTGACCCGGCCGGGGTTTGAACCCGCGACCTTCCAATCCGCAAGCCGATCATCTACCAATTGAGCTATTGCGGCCGGTCGCACATACTGATTAATGTTATAATTATGTAAGAAGACTAATCAGATAGTTCTTTAATTATTTTCCCGACCCAAACAAACCGCGAAAACATATTTTATTAGATAAATTGAACTGCATATATTTCCACTTTCACTTAAGCTGTATGTTGGCTTACTATAATATCATATACTTTTTCTTACGCAATCTTTAAACAAAACAACAACAAAACATGAGTGTGATTTGTGTCAATTAAAATTGTTTATAATTAAAATTGTATCGGAAACATTTAGATATACCCACACTTATTTATAAACCGTAATCAAATATGTTTTTATATTTTGTAAAAGGATCTATTGTTGAAAATAGCATAGTATCATTTTACCAATCAATACTTTTCCCTTCTGTTCATAATTCAAAATTAAATATCCCTCGCTATTCTTTGCTCTAATATTTAAATTTGGAAATTATTTCATGCAAACCATTGCATGTTGTCATTTATTCGGTTTTGTCGACTTAAGTTACATTTCTTTGGGTACGTTGATTGCATAAGGGCAGATTTAAAGCATACATCGATAGATCCGCCTGCTATTTATCTGCAGAACATGCATGATAACTAGAACAAAATGAGGAAGTTAAATAATTCCGTAAATTAACTTGTGTTCCTGAAATGTGCCTGTAGATGACGATACATGTCTAATTATGTAGTTCTTTAGTAGTGTAAGACATCTTTATTTGTAAATTATGATTTTCTGAAAAGCCTACAACATTCCATAATTTAGAATATCCCAAGTCCAAAATAAAAAAAAATAAATAAATTATAACAATCAAACAAGGAAATGTTGAGATATTAAAATTAACACCAGAAAATATTCGTCAACGGTCGTTTTGGGAACTGTAAAGACAAAACTGATTTTATACGAAAAATATGCGGATTTAAATGCTTTTTGCCAATATTTCTTTAAATACACAATCCCATCATCCTCACTTCCAGGTTTTATTGTATACAAATCAGAAAACATTGATCTTTAAAGACGATCAAACCAGTTATATAATTATTGTTTTTATATTATTTTCTTAAACGAAATATTTAGTAAAATCTATTAGATTGTTGATCTGAGTTTCTGATATAATTTCTAAGAAATGGGAAATTTCTTTGGTCAATCTTTAAAACGAATTCGCGGTTACACAAGCTCTTTTCACTGAACCACTATTAACAATTAATAACACATTAGAAAGTTCTATCAATCTTACTTGAGATCTATCATTTCATTATGATTTTACATTTAATGTATTTCATATTATTTTATTATTAGTTTTAATTTAATATTCTTTATAGTATTTAAATTTAGGGGGTTTCCTCTAGTCGTCTAAACCCGCCCCTGGCTACATTCTTAAGAAAGATTTGTGAACTTAAGCATAACAAACCATTGTTACATGAATTGGCTTCACTTTTTACGGTAAAACCATGTTGATATTGTATTATTGTTTACGTTAGGGAACAGCTATGTAGAGCTAAGAGCATGATGTTTACTGTAAGTGTCGAGTTTTAACCAGAATCAGTAAATATCATTACTATCTAAGCATATCCCTTGCCAAAACACGATGATGCTTTCATTACATTATATTTTAATTTCAAAATAAGTTATCCATTTTGTGATACACACACATAATGTAAGATTTCCTCCTTATCGTCAATACACACACACACAACATAATTAACCGGAGCTTCTAGACGATTAGTTAATCATCAACTTGACCATATGTATTTATGACTGCATCCTTCACGCAAAAGTGGCAGAAATATATTGTGATCACGTTTTACATACCTGTACACATATAATCATATGGTCATTATAAACATGGATCCCAGGTATTTTGGCTGAATTATATCGCCGATCAGCAGTACATAATACTTTTCCCCCAATTTTAGAAAAAATGATTCCAAATTAACGAACCTAATGTTTTAAGTACTAGTCTGAATTTAAAAACACTGGTTATGTAATAAAGTCTGACACACTGTTTTACTTTAGTTTCTGACTTATAAAGAAAGATACAGACTAAGCTTTGTGCTCTTTCTAGTATGCATCTTAAAAAAACATAGCATCATCAACCTAGTATAACTAACTGCGCATATGGGAATACACATAATGAGTGTGCATCAGTCCAGAACAATACACTGTCTTCATGATGGTTCAATCAAAGAAAATATGAAACAGGGAACGTGTTCTTCTGTGTACCATGTACATACGCTTAAATGAAACCAAAAAGCGACATTTTAAACTTGCCAGCCTCTATTGCTATGCTAGGACTTTGGAGAAAATTTAATGCTATTGTACACTGGTGTTTAAATATCAAACAAGAAAATGCGAACATAAAGACAAAACAGGTGTGTTTCATAATCAAATGCTTAAAAATCGTGTTTGATATATTTCTGAATGTATAGGTTCTATTTGTATTTAAAATGTACTTTTCATTATTTAAGGCTATGCAAGGACGTAAAGCAAATCAACGAGGCAGCTGATGAACTCAATGCCGATCAAAAATTTCAAGAGGTACCTGGCAAGTTACAATCTACTTTTGTCCGTGTGAATCAGGCCATAACTACTGTAGATGCTTACGTGGAAAAAGTACAGAAGAAAGGACATAAATACCTAAGGGACCTGGATGACCACGAGCAAAATCTTATTGCCAGAATAACAGAACTGACGAAAATGGGAAGGAAAAGTATAAAAAATGTCCAAAACCAACTTATTTCCGCAGAAAATGAGCGTCGCAAGGAGTGTGTAAATATTAGAATATCTGTGAGCAAGTGTTTAGAAGACGTAAAACGGTCACAAAAGCGCAAGGTTCATTTAATTGTTCTTAAGAAGAATGGACAGGGGCTTGTGAACGGAGCGAATGATATGTGCATCAATGCTGAGGATTCTATTAGAAAAAGGCCGTTCGTCTTCAGGCCAAATACTCAGATAGATGATTCTTTGAAAGCATATAGTTCTTTGGTAACTCAAGAAAACATGTACAAAAGCAGACTATCTAGTGACATTGACCTGAAGATACCAAAGGATAACAATTACGGTAATATCGTTGGTAGTTGTCGCCTTGACGACGGGAGCTTAGTCCTTAGTGATTATGCCAACAGAAGGATAAAGCGTGTGGACCCATCCACCGACAAGGTCACTGGCTACTCTCGCATGAGTAGACGCCCATGTGGTGTATGCAGAATAGGTTCACAAGAGTTGGCAGTAAGTACTAAACCATGTGTTAAACTTAAAAGTTATAAGTATAATGTTGCTAAAATAGTACTGCAACTCAACGATCGTGTTATGTATACTGTAGGACACTGGCTAAGGTTGCAATTAAGGTTTTTAATAAATACAAGAGTAGAGCATTAAAGTCGCCGGAAATAATACATTCGAAATAAAATGCTATTTAGTATAGTAGCACTTAGTACTTTTTACACAGTTGTCTTTTTTTTAATAGAGAAACAGTTTACAACAATCATAGTGCAGTATGTTGTTAAATTTGTAAGTGTATATGACACTTTTTTAATTCCTGAGGCAACACCCAATAAACAAGTGCTGTACAGAGTCTTCAAATTCGCAACATGATAAACGTGTTATGACTTGGAAGTAGTCGATGACACCAACACCTGCATTAGCGTTGGAAAACTACAACACGCCATTAAAACATCTATTTAAATGCCTTTTAATCTCCCTGCAGTATGTCTTTAAGAGCAATAGTTGTGATATAAAAGTAAAACAATAAAGTTAAAATCCTAACAAAGATTGCTTTTTGAGGAAATAGTATAGATGTGCCTAACACACTCTTTGTGCCGATATGTGTGATAATTAGTGCAGTCTGTCCTAATATAAACACACCACCAACTTCAGTTATTTTCCTCCAGCTTTTACTGTGCAATACATCGTTTACTTAATATTTCTTTAGAAGAAACACAAGAAACAGAACATTTAAATATAACTGTAGTAATGCTTTACTAATGCAATAGAATTTCATTTTGTACAAAAACTATCGCTTTTTAAAGGTGTGACTCATTTCCAAAAGCAATTGTAAATATAGCGGCGCCGTTCTCGGTGACCCAATAAAACACATCATATATGTATTCAGGTAATAAACAGTAAAGACGTTGTACTTTTATTTGAAAGTTTCTTTTAGCAAATACAATGGGAATTTTCTGTAATGGGATATGAATCTAAAATTATAATATATTAGTAACACTTACTTCTTTTTCATGTATAAAATTATCCACGGAAGACAAATTCGATGGAGCATTTGAGCATAATTTCTGCAAAAAAGTCAAAAATATGTATAACAAAAGACGGTTTTAAACACTCTCTAAATTGTAAGACAGTAGAAATCGTGAAAATAAGGAACTCTACATGAATGATTATATAAAGTTACGGCTCACAAGGTTTTCTTAGTTTTAAAAAAAAGCTTAATGTGCAGCGTGGCTTAGATTGGAAACTCATTTTTGTAATGACGAACTATGTGTATTGCTTAACATTTCACATAGATGTAAGACATCAATAATCAGCATTTTGCGAGATCTTTTCAGGCAACAATAATGTATGTGGTTCTTTGAGAGAAACAAATCTTCTCCAAACTTTCGGATACCACCTTTAAAGCTTTACGTGTTTTCGCTGGAACGGGTTAATTTCTTTGTGTCTTAAGGTTGGGAAAACAAAAGAGTTGAAACGGGTTTTCAAGCCATACAGCCAAAATAATTTTATTTACATGAACTATTGCTGAACTGCGCTTGTGGTTATAACCATGTCGCTTATCTCTGTCAGTCAAAATAGTTTAACGATTGACCCTATAGTGATATAGTATTTGAAATAAAGATGTAATTCCAAATACATACCACTTTGTCAAATATATTCTTAAGCCAATATTTAAGTAACTAGTTATCTGAATTGAACCCGTATTAACCTTCCAACGACATTTACAGCGTTCCTGTATGCAAACAGTAAATTGAATTCCTTTACCGCACAAGCTACAAATTTACGTCATTTCATCGATCTTTTGATGCACTCGAATATTTCTCTCAAGAGCCAGGAGCTTGTGAAGCGTAAAGTACCGTGTGTGCTTTTTTAAATTGTATCTATAAATATATATTATATATGCTTAAAATTAATAACCATAGCAATATTGACTAATTATCTACGCATAACAAAAATACAGACATTTGCTTTGTACAGTTTAATGTTGCTAAATGTTTGTCTTGTAAATAAATGTTGTCGCCTTGTTTAAAACTCGTTTCTGCCACAGATGACTAGGCACTGTTTTAAACTTTTAAGCGTTATTAATAATTGTTTACAACAAAGTACCTCTGCACATATAACAACAATAACCGACTTAAGAATATAGATTTCAGCTTCATAATTCTTCTCACTTTGGATCGTTTTACATGTTTGTTTACATTTCAACGGTTTTAGAACGCCGCGCGTGAAAGCGTGATGAAAGTTGTCTCCAACAAGACGAGACTCGAACAACAACGAACATTGCCAACATATAAACTCATTAACATGTATGATTTTGCATCTGTTGTTCATGTTTATATTACAGGTTGCTGACAGTTTAAACATTGTCCACATTGTATCCGCCGTGAAGGGTCTGACACGGAGTAGGACGGTCGACATGAGCCAGGAGACTAAATACCTTGCCTGTCATGACGGAGAGTTGTTTGCTGGGTGCCGTGCCAGCCTGAGGATCCACGACATGTCCGGTAAGATAATCACGTACATCAGCCGGAACACCGACGTTCAGTCAATATTCTCTAGGATCACAGGTATCGCCGTGAACCAGGCCGGTGATCGTGTGTTTGTCAGTGACGGAGACAAAGGTTTGGTGTGTGTGTCCCGGGACGGTCGGGTCGTGTTCCGTCTCTCCAATGCCGATATGGGTCTGAGTGGAGCCCATGGTGTGACCATTGACCAACGGGGTATGGTGATGGTGGCTGGACTGGGGTCAAACAACGTGGTCCAGATGACAGATGAGGGGCGGGTTGTGGGAGAGATGTTGGCAGAGAAAGATGGGATCTGTGCACCACAATGTTTATGTTACGACGTTGAAGGGAGGAAACTTTACGTTGGAGGGTTGTTGACGTCACAGCTGCTGTGCTTCGAGTTGTTATGAAGAGTCGACGTCAAGCAGCCATGCAACAATGGAGGAATTATTTAGGTATGTTGATTAGTAGATATTGATTGAAACATGTTATATTATTTATACACAGCTTGGTAGATTTAATAGTGTTGTATTTTATTTCGTTTTAATGTGTAAGGAAATATTTATTTACATTTTTTTGTGATGTATCACGACTAGACATTTCGAGTTCCAAAGTTGAAATCTCAATTTCATCACAAACATTATAAATTGTTTATCCATTTATCCACAATGTAATCGATAATATTAAGAACTAATTAAACAGATAAATTAAATGTTGTCAGACTTTTCTAGACACCGCTATTTGTCATAATTCGATATTTTTGGTAAAAAATTGCGTTGTGTAATCGTGAAGTGGTACGAGTTACTTCCCTTCGCGTCGTTTTTGTTTGGTAACAAAAATGTCAGTATACTGTCGTGGAAATAAAGCAAACATGGATGGATTTAAACGTGATTTATTAAATGTAAGTGTGATGTTTATTACTGAGATTGTTAATTTAATTATTGGATAAATATCACAGTGGGTAGATGAAATATTTGGTGTAAATTAAACAAATTACTTAACCGGAAATCCAAAATATTTTGCGAACACTTTTAATTTCGGACATTTATACATTTCGGATATTTAAGCTATGAACACTTCTATTGATAATGAATTTGTGATAAATTCAGTAGTGATTGAGAATATATCAGAAACATGACAAACAAGACAACAATAAATCAACGAAGTCATCAAAAGCATTGTTAATAAACATACAATACTTGTATGCATATAAAGTACATATTATATCACATTAATGTGTCATACTTTATACTGACTTTGTCATACTTTTTCCTGAATTGTCATACTTTATAGGTCTTTATTTGGCTTTGCATCACAATTTAGTTTCACAAAGTCAATTGTAAATGTAATGTAATATTACACTTTGACATGACAATATGATATAAGTTTGTCGTGTTCCGTAAATAACTTTGAATTTGTCAAAACAGTATTTTAAGTTTTAACACAGCTATGTACAGCATATATGGATCACATAACAACTAGGGCTGTCATGGTATACGGCTATATTGCAAAACAGGGTAAAGGCAACACAGTACCGCGATACACAAGGAACATACCGTTGTTTCATTATATTTTGTATAATTTAAATGCTACTATTGTGTGCATCCAAAGGTAAAGGTGTTCCTATTTATGAAAAATAGTCGCTGATAACAAACTAAAATGTTTTCTGAAGTCGAATGCATGTCATTGGAACTCATTCAGAACAGCCACTGAGATTTGCGTTTGTGATATTCCTTTCAGTACATTTTTTATTAGGCATCGACTTTTAATTTAACAAATTTCTACATTTAAGAAAACGAATTTTGCATACAAACACTGTCTTTTTGGGCATAAAATGCACAAGATTTAGACTCTTGTTATGAGATGGTTTGTTACAGAATAATTATAACATAATAATTACCTATTGTTCGACAATATAATCAAACACTGCCATTGTAAAATGTAAGCAATATGGCTGAGCTGATGGGCTTTTTCGAAATATCGCCGAATTGAATGTGTGTTTTTTTAATATCACCAAATGTAATGGAAACAACGGTGTCCTGGGTAAAGGAGGACAGATCAACAGAGACAATTGTTAAGGGCGCCGCATTTTGATGACAGGTTGATGCTCTTATAAGATACAATGGAGGTACAAACAATCTAAAAACACTGTGAATAGTCATCCCTCTAATACAGTTGAAACGTATCATTACACAGTAATGGATTTTGCGGTTGATATGTTTTTTGTTTGTGTGTGCTTTGCGACCTTCTATTCTTATTATTGTGTTGTTTCTGTGTTTACAACCTATAAAGCTTATAAAGCTATGTCATCTTTTGATAAGGCATTTGTTGTGACTTCTGCTCATTTTATTGTGTGATATAGCTCCCTATAGTAGTTTGATCAAACATGGCAATATATTGTAGTACATTTTGCAATATATCGTGGTACGCTGCAAGCCCTATCGTGACAGCCCTAATTACAACACCGTAAATTGAATGGCTTGTCTATGTGTTTAAATTTATTCATTTTAAATTTATTAATTTTAATACATTTTACAATGAACTGACAAAGATCAACCAGTTGCGTAGTCATTTTGTCCATTGTTGGCATAAAGGCCAAATGTTATGTTTCTGACCGGGCCGGTGGTCAATACTGGTTAAAACCAGTCAATGCAGGTCAATTCTGGTCAATAGGCATCGGTTGACATACATGTGTAAAAACATGCCTATTACCTGTCTTAGTGAAGTTAAACTATTGAATAATACATTGATCTGTTTAATCAATATCATGTAAAAAATAAAATACGTTTTTATACATTTTTGAATATTTTCCCTCCAAAGCCTGGCGACTAGCATAGAAGTCACATGGTATTTGAACATTTAAAAGTGCATTCTATCTTACTTCTTAGTATGCAGGTGTGAATCACACTTTCAAACACTCATTGATTAACAGTATTAATTTTACAGTAACATGTAGTTGGCACATTATGTTATGACCATCTGTTTTTATCAGTGGTGATACAAGTAAAGCCCGGCCCGGTCAGTTGTGCTATTCTTTAAATTATGTAAAGTTGTTTCAAACTATTATACTAAACATTATTACAACAATATATTTTTAGAGCATTGTGCAGTTGGCATCTCTTCAATTACATTTTGGTATAAATATTGAATATGGGAGGCTTTACAACTGGTTTAAATTTAACAAAAAATAAAGCTCTGGTTGTTATGTTTTGGCACACTTTAACAGCAAAAACACAACATGTTTTAACAAGTGAAATGAACATTGAGTTAAAGTTCTGTGCAATTAATGAACATGTTTTTTGTGACCTTAGCTACTGATCTGTCACTCCAATTATCAGCCACCACAGTGACCACACATGCTGACTCAAGTGAGTTTGCTTTGGCCAACATACAAACAGTACCATAGGCTTTCTTATAAAATATGTTTTAGTTTAAATGTCACATTATCCTGACACCGGGCCAACCAGTCGTAGAACTACCCTTATATTTGCTTGGGCGTTAGCAAGGGAGCTATACAACGACAATTTTTAAAGACTTTGGATCGAACCCGGGGCCTCCCATACCTGGAGCCGACGCTCTACCGATTGAGCTACCAGGTCCGGTTACATTATTTATTTTACCACGGCAAATAGTATAGTTCCAAATCAGCCAGCTTTGGATGGGTCAATCCCATCAGAATATGCCATTATTTATAGAAAACGGCAGATAGTATAGACCCAAATCAGCCAGCTTTTGGTTGGGTCAGTCCCATGAGAGTATGCCCTTATTTATACAACCACGGCAAATAGTATTGACCCAAATCAGCCAACTTTTGCTTCGGAAAGTCACATCAGGATATGCTTTTATTTATACAACACTGGCAAAAAGTATTGACCCAGCCACCTTTTGGTTGGGGCAGGCCCATCAGGATATGCCCTTATTTATTGTTAATTGTTTATTGGATTTATCATCCCAACAACAGTATTTCAGTTATCTTGAGACGGTGTCTACTTTAAGCAGATATAGTGCTGCCTTCACTGTGAATAGAATGTTGTGAACACCTGGCATGATACCACGCCCAGTCACATTATCCTGACACCGGGCCAACCAGTCGTGGAGCAACCCTTATATTTGCTTGAGCGTAAGCAAGGGAGCTATACAGGGACCATTTTTAACGACTTTGGTATGTCGCGGCCAGGGATCGAAGCTGAGGCCTCCCGTTCCTTGAGCCGATGCTCTACCGATTGAGCTACCAGGTCTGGTTCCCTTTTTTCTATAACTACGGCAAATAGTATAGTCCCAAATCAGCCAGATTTTGGTTGGATCAATCCCATCAGAATTATCCCTTATTTATATCACCACGGCAAATATTATAGACCCAAATCAGTCAGCTTTTGGTTGGGTCAGTCCCATCAGGATATGCATTTTTTTATACAACCACGGCAAATAGTATAGACCCAAATCAGCCAGCATTTGGTTCGGACAGTCCCATCAGGATATGCCCGTATTTATGTATTCAAGGCAAATAGTATAGACCCAAATCAGCCAGCTTTTGGTTCGGACATTCCCGTTAGGATATGCCGTTATTTATATTACCACGGCGGATAGTATAGACACAAATCAGCCAGCTTTTGCTTGGGTCAGTCCCATCATGATATGCCTATATTCATACAACCACGGCAAATAGTATAGACCCAAATCAGCCAGCTTTTGGTTGTGTCAGTCCCATCAGAATGTGCCCGTATTTATATGATCACGGTAAATAGTATAGACCCAAATCAGACATCTTTAGGTTCGGACAGTCCCATCAGAATATGCCCGTATATTATATAACCAAGGCAAGAAGTCTAGACCCAAATCAGCCAGCTTTTGTTTCGGAGAGTCCCATCAGGATATGCCCGTATTTTTACAACCATGACAAATAGAATAGTCCCAAATTAGCGAGATTTTTGTTGGGTCAGTCCCATCAGTATATGCCCGTATTTATATAACCACGGAAAATATTATAGACCCAAATCAGCCAGCTTTTGGTTGGATAGTCCCGTCATGATATGCCCGGATTTATATAACCACGGCAAAAAGTATAGACCCAAATCAGCCAGCTTTTGTTTGGGGCAGTCCCATCAGGTTGTGACCGTACTTATACAACCATAGCAAATAGTCATACCCAAAATCAGCCAGCTTTTAGTAGGGTCAGTCCCATCAGAATATGCCCTTATTTATATCAACACGGCAGATAGTATAGACCCAAATCAGCCAGCTTTTAGTTCGGACAGTCCCATCATGATATGCATGTATTTATACAACCATGGCAAATAGTATAGACCCAAATCAGCCAGCTTTTGGTTCGGACAGTCCCATCAGGATATGCCTGTATTTATACAACACTGGCAAATAGTATAGACCCAAATCAGCCTGCTTCTGTTTTCTGCAGTCCCATCATGATATGCCCTTATTTATTGTTTATTGTTTATTGGGTTTATCGTCCCACCAACAGTATTTTAATTATCTGGCATCAGTGTCAACTTAAAGCAGATATAGTGCTGCCTTCACTGTGTATAGCATGCCGTGAACACTTGGCATGATACCACACCCAGGCACATTATCCTGCCACCGAGCCAACCAGTCGTGGAACAACCCTTATATTTGCTTGAGCGTTAGTAAGGGAGCTATATATCGAACATTTTTAACGACTTTGGTATGTCGCGGCCAGGGATCGAAGCTGGGGCCTCCCGTTCCTTGAGCCGATGCTCTACCGATTGAGCTACCAGGTCTGGTTCCCCTATTTCTATAACTACGGCAAATAGTATAGTCCCAAATCAGCCAGCTTTTGGTTGGATCAATCTCATCAGAATAATCCCTTATTTATATCACCACGGCAAATATTATAGACCCAAATCTGTCAGCTTTTGGTTGGGTCATTCCCATCAGGATATGCCTTTTTTATACAACCACGGCAAATAGTATAGACCCAAATCAGCCAGCTTTTGCTTGGGTCAGTCCCATCATGGTATGCCCATATTTATACAACCACGGCAAATAGTATAGACCCAAATCAGCCAGCTTTTGCTTGGGTCAGTCCCATCATGGTATGCCCATATTTATACAACCACGGCAAATAGTATAGACCCAAATCAGCCAGCTTCTGTTTTTTGCAGTCCCATCATGATATGCCCTTATTTATTGTGTATTGTTTATTGGGTGTATCGTCCCACCAACAGTATTTCAATTATCTGGCATCGGTGTCAACTTGAAGCAGATATAGTGCTGCCTTTACTGTGTATAGCATGCCGTGAACACCTGGCATGATACCACACCCAGGCACATTATCCTGCCACCGAGCCAACTAGTCATGGAACTACCCTTATATTTGCTTGAACGTTAGCAAGGGAGCTATACCACTACCATTTTAACGACTTTGGTATGTCGCGGCCCGGGAACGAACCCGGGGCCTCCCGTACATGGAGCCGCCGCTCAACCGATTGCGCTACCAGGTCCGGTTCCCATATTTATATAACCATGGCAAATAGTATAAACCCAAATCAGCAAGCTTTTGGTTCGGACAGTCCCATCAGGATATGACAATTTTTATATAACCACGGCAAATAGTATAGACCCAAATCAGCCAGCTTTTGGTTGGGTCAGTCCCATCAGTATATGCCTTATTTATATAACTACGGCAAATAGTATAGACCCAAATCAGCCAGCTTTTAGTTGGGTCAGTCCCATCAGAATATGCCCGTATTTATACAACCACGGCAAATAGTGTAGACCCATATCAGCCAGCTTTTGGTTCGGACAGTCCCATCAGGATCTGCCCGTATAAATATATCCACCGCAAATAGTATTGACACAATCAGCCAGCTTTTGGTTCGGTCAGTCCCGTCAGGATATGACTGTATTTATACAACCAAGGCAAATAGTATAGACCCAAATCAGCCAGGTTTTGGTTCGGACAGTCCCATCATGATCTGCATGTATTTGTACAATTCAGGCAAATAGTATAGATCCAAATCAGCCAGCTCCTGCCTGGCCAGTCTGATCATGATCTGCATGTATTTATACAACTGTGGCAAAAAGTATAGATCCATATCAGCCAGCTTCTGACTGGGACAGTCTGATCATGATCCGCATGTATTTATACAACTCTGTCAAATAGTATAGATCCAAATCATCCAGCTCCTGGCTGGGGTTATCTGAGCAGTATCTGCACTTGTTTGTTTTTTTTTTTTTGTTTCTCATGCAGTGTTTTACCATTATGTCTAGTCACCATTGCATACCATTGTAAGAATATGAGTAAGAAAAATTCTAGGTTATTAATAAATGTAAAAAACTAATCGTGGATTTGTGACACCTGACAGGTTAGCCTCCCACCGTGTGGGTTCGAGTTCCCTTCAGGGCAAAGGTCTTACTGTAGGAAGGTCTTCCAGCTGATCGTGGCGTGCCGCTGGTTCTACCCAGACATGTGTCTGTGTTCTTCTGCCACCTAAACAGCTGGATGTCGCTTTGATGATCATAATTGAACGCTGCGATGTATTTCAACAATAAGACAGTAAATTTGTGTTTACTTTTCAAAAGCTCAGTATTAAAAGATACATTCTGGAATAGTTTATTTATGTTTGTTATTTGCCTCGTGTATTAGTAAAAAGTAATACATATCCTTGCTAGACCAGCCGCAATAGCTCAGGTGGAAGAGTGTCGGCTTGCGGATCAAAAGGTCGTTTATTCAACCGGCCGGGTCAAACCAAAGACTTTAAAGTTGGTAGTAATAGCTTCCCTCCTTACGCTAGGGGCTAAGGGAACAGCATTACGTGTGACTTGTTGGTGTCAGTATAATGTAATGGCCGGGTTCAGTCCCTGGGCCCTCATAAGTGCCCTGTTCTATAATGATATAAATGTCGCAGCACAGTATGGGCAAACATTGCCGGCCTATCCCATCCCATCCCATATCCTTGTTATAAAAATGTATGTCTACTCATATTCTGCACAATAATGTCATATTGTGTTGTTGTTTTTGTTTGTTGTTTTTTTTATATTTGGGTGAGGTAGGTGGTGTGGCTTGGAGTAGTGGTAGAATGGCGGATTTGTATCTCCTCTGACAGCTTAGCCTCTCATCGCGATTGAGTCTCATTCTAGCCTAATAACTTATTGTCTAAAAGTCTTCCAGCTGCCCTGCGGTGCGCCAATGGCTCTTCACAGTTTTTTTTTCTTGGATCTTCTTCCACTAAGACAAATGGAAAACACTAAAACAAACGTAACTGGTCGTGGAATAAAGAAAATAGGTCTTTGTCCTAAGTACCACATATACAATTGCATTATATCTGTATATTTACCCAGTAAGCGAAGGGTCCCTGATTTGAGCCTTGGACTGGCTGCACAATTTTTCTCTCTAGAGTATTGTTACATTAAGGGCGAAATTCAATGACCCGCTGTTGTTATGGTTTAAATGCTTGAGGCCCATGGTTTTTGATAAACTTTAAATTAGCCAGGTGTATACAGTCAGATAACAGGAAGAGCATATAAGCATCTCGGTAAGCTTAGTCAGTAAAAGATTCAAACTGATAGCTTGGGGTCTCTGGTTTGATCCCTTGATTGGCTGCATATTTGTCTCTGAATATTTCAGAATAAACCGACCTTATCGACAGATTAATGGTTAGAGTACAGAGTAGACAATAGTGTTGTCTGTCAAAACATATGTTTACGAAATCTCAGGTCATACAAATAGGTTAGCTTCAGCCTATTGTATGTGTGTTGCTTGAGGAATTCATTTTAATGTTATAATTTTCACTATGTTCCTAATTTTGTCGACTCCATTGGTTCTGTCATATATTGCTTTAATCTCTCTGTTTGCCCACTGTGACTAATTAATTTCTAAATCAATTTTTGCTTCATACTGATTTATCTTTTGTCTCTATTTTTTTTTTCTTTTCTTTAATTCTTTCTTCATTCCAGTCTTTAATTTCGTCATTCACAATCTCTCCGTTTCCTTCTTTCCTTGTTCATTCCTTCCTATTTTCTCTGTTATCCATTCTTTCATTCCCGTTTCTCTATTTTTGGTGTTCTTTTCTTCCTTTATTGCATTTTTTCTCCTTCATTCATTCTTTCTCCCCATAATTTCGTTATTTTGTATTATTATTTCCATTCTAATACCTGTCGTTCTTAAAGTTTCCCTTAAAAGTCTTCATTCTACCAGTTTTTCTTCTTCCTCATTGTCTTTCTTCCATTATTTAGTTATTGCTTCTTTAGTTATTTCCTTTCTCATTTGTTCTTATTTGCATGTATTGTTCTCTTGTGCCAACTTCAATACTTCATTTTATAACTTGTTCTTTCAATTATTTTTTCCTTACTTTCTTCATGCTTTATTTCTCCTGATTATTCTTTCTTCCTGTTTTACTGTCTGTACTTGTCATGTTTTCCTTTATTCTCCTTTTCTTTTTCTTCCCTTCTTCAGTGTTGCATTATTTATTTATTTTCTTTTTCATTTATTTATTTATTTATTTTTTATTGTTCCTTTTTTATAATTGCAGTGAGTGTATTACTTTGTACTTCATGCATCATTATTTTTCTACCTTTCTGTCAAAATGAATCAGGTAGCGCAATCGGTAGAGTGTAGGCTCAATGTACGGGAGTCCCTAAGCTCGATCCAGCGTCAAGACGTACACAAGTCGTTAAAATTGTAGTGGTACAGCTCACTTGCCAAATCGCAAGCAAATATTAAGGTAGTTCCACAACTGGTTGGCCCGATGTCAGGATAATGTGACAGGGTGTGGTATCATGTCTGGTGTTCACGGCATGCTATACACAGTGTAGGCAGCACTATAACTGCTTCACATGGACGCCATCTTCAGATAATATACTGTTGGTGGGATGATGAACCCATTAAACATAAGCACAACACTTTGACTGTTGCAGTGAGTGTTTTATTTTCATTGTTTGTCCGCATTCCCCTTTTTCTTCCTTCTTCATTAATTAATGCATCATTATTGTCCTAACTTTATATCAATTTCTTAATTTATTATTGTAATCCTTTCTTTTTTGCCCGTTTATAGTATTTCTTTTTTATATTTCCTCCTCCCTTTTTTACATTCTTTCCCCCTTTGTTTCTCTTTTGTTGTATGTTTCCTACATTTCATAATACTTCTATTATTTGTTTGTAACGTTCATCTTTCTCTTAACTGATTTTATATTTTCCATTGCTTCCTCTTCATTTGTTCATCATTTCTGCTTGTCCTTATTCTTTTTTTATTTCCATTTATTTCTTCAGCCCTTTCTATTTGTTTTTTCTTAACTTACATGACTTAATGATGTGTTGTCCGTCCTTCTCTCTGTCTCCTTACTTCCTTTAGTCATTCCTTTATCAATTAATTTATGTTACTTTTTAGAGTCTTATTTCTTTCTCTCTGTTATCCATTTCATTTATATTACTTTTTATATTCTTATTTCTTTCTTTATGTTATCCACACTGGCCAAAAGGGGAAGTGTAGCATTCATTACCCATTGGGAACCTGGTTTATGTGTAAATTTATATACATAAACTAGTTCTGAATAACCTATAATTAGATTGCCGTCACATATAGCCATCGCCTCTGTATCTTTTGGTATTTTTAAGCTAGAAACTCTAAAGAGGGAAAGGAGTTACATGCAGGATTGCATTTTACAAGACATACAATCCTCAAACATCGGTTTAATGCCACATCGTTAACAGAACATAACTTGATGTCAAATAATTACCTGAACGGTTGAAAAATATCAATGGTGATAGTCACTGATAGGTTTTATCTGCTTATTTGTCAAACAACATTTTTAGGTAGAATTAAACCCTAATTAACAGATTGTTTAGGTCTAATTAGTAAGTACTGTCAAATTTCACCTTTGATGTTCTATTCTGTTGACATTGGAGTGTGATTGATTCTTATGTATGCAAAAGTATGCCGGCTTCACCATGGTTAACATGGCGAAACTTGCATACATCTGCATTAAAATCATCAATTACACAGATGCAAGACCTAATGTTAACAAACTTAGACCTTACTTCTTTGTATATCTTTCAGTTCTGTCATGTATTACCTCATACAAACTTTAATAGTGTGTCCATCATGGAGTGTATATGTCCACAAATTCACACGCTTTATCACCAGTACCAAGTAGGGGTATCAAACTTCTCTCTTCTTTTTCATGTAATATGTTAACAATCTAACGACACATTTTAGAATGTCAGTGTTCAAGTTTCTCTTCTGTACGTTACCTGTTTCGCTTATTTTCTATTATGTCTATTTTTACTGAAGTTACCTTTATTTGCCAAATTTTGAAATTGATGTGTGCAACAAATATATTGCTTTTAAAACTTATTCCAATATAAAAACTCATATCTCCTTTTTTTAGTTCACCTGAGCACAATGTGCTGAAGGAGAGTTTTTGTGATACCGCTTCGTCCGTCGAACGTCGTTAATATTTTATCTTGTAAACAGACTAGAGGCCACATTTTTTATCCAATCTTCATCAAACTTGGTTAGAATGTTTGTCTGCATGAAATATTGGATGAGTTCGTTACAGAGTCACCTTGGGTCAAAAGTAGGTCACTAGGTCAAATTTAAGGAAAAAAATGTAAACACACTAGAGACCACATTTATGGCCCAATCTTCACCAAACTTAGTCAGAATGATTGTCTGCATGAAATCTTGGATGAGTTCGTAACTGGGTACGTTGAGTCAAAAAGTAGGTTATTAGGTCAAATCTTAGAAAAATCGTGTGAAAACACATGAGGACCAATTTATAACCCAATCATCACAAAACTTGGCCAGAATGTTTGACTGCACGAAATCCTGGATGAGTTTGTAACTGGGTCACGTGGGGTCAAATGGTAGGTCACTAGGTCAAATCTTAGAAAAAAATTGTTAGCACACTAGAGGCCCCATTTATAGGCCAATCTCCATCAACCTTGGTCAGAATGTTTGTCTGCATGAAATCCTGGAGTAGTTCGTAACTGGGTACGTTGAGTCAAAAAGTATGTTATTATGTCACATTAGAGGCCCCATTTATAAGCCAATCTTCATCAAACTTTGTCAGAATGTTTGTCTACATAACATCCTGGATGAGTTCGTTATTGTGTCATGTGGGGTTAAAAAGTAGGTCACTAGGTTAAATTTTAGAAAAAAAAAACTTGTGGAAACACTTAAGAGGCTACATTGATGTCACAGTCTTTGGTTTATACGGCCGAAGACCAGGTAAATAACATGGCAATAAGACTTGCTGATCTTCTGATCCCTTCAACGCCTTTTTTAGTCCCACTCAATGCAAATATGAATTTTATATACACCGTATAGCTTTTAGTCACTGAAACAATACTTAGGTCAATGCGGGGAACAAAGCCAAACAAAACATTCTAGGAATGTGTTTAACATAAAATCGAGTTGTAAAAACATGTCATGCTGACGTGAAGTAAATTCAGCCTGAAACAGAGGATAGACAAAATGTTGCTATATTCACTTCATTGACAGAGCGTATTTAGCAATTGTCGTGTTTTGACTAGGAATGCAAATTTATTTTACAGGTCGTCCGTAGCCGTGCGTACATCAAAAATTGGAGACAAAACTGCGATAAGGATACTAAACCAGCTAATAACTCCTACATAAGAAACCAGCTAATCATGGTGAACATCCGTGTTTCCTTAAAACAAATTCAGACAGATCGTGACTAGCATATTCGGCTGTTCATATTAACACCCTGCCTACGTATGGTTTATTTCACAAGGTGGATAAAAAAATGACCCATTTCATTTGTCACTCTCCATTCTTCACTCTCTGCCTTCATCCGCGTTATTCTAACAGGCGAACATAGCATGATGGTCAACAACGTATATTCTGTCTTGACTCCAAGCCACCATCCGTGTAACTTTGCAATGCAAACTTCTTTATTGACTGACACCCTGCAACCAATCGTATATCATTTCAAATCATACATACCGTTCATGGCCTACAAGAACATGGTCGACATTGCTTTTTCAGGCTGTGCTACTGTGAAAGGCAGACTTAATTTGATAATACTTCAACACCATCTGCTACATCACCAAGACCAGACACCTAACCGCGTTATGGTGCAAGGCTAACGAAGATGAATATACGCGTCCAGTACCCGCCCAGATGTTATCATACCAGGAGGCGTGTCAGTTCACAAGATATGCTTCCGCTTTCATCCACCTATCGATACGCGGTCGCCGACTTGAAACGTGCAAATGTTTTGCTACAAATGCAGGCCCAGTCTAAGCTCCATATATAAAGACCAGACCGCAATCCTTTTCTCCGTGCAAGACAAACTTAAGATTCAGCAATGTCAATCTTTAGTATATATCTCTACGACCGGCTTAACCTATGGTTACTTTTCAAAACGTCCAGAAGATTCAGGGAAAACACGAGCCTCCTATGTATTAACATCCAGCTTGCTTCAGTCTTCGACATTACATAACATAACTGAATATGCATGCATGAATATGGATCAACGGGTGCCATGCTGAACATACGACAGCATTGTCCTGCAGTAACATCAACAATATGCACGTTATCTACTGGCATCCAGCTGTAATCTGCGTATCCTCCGTCCTGTTCAGAGTCTGTCGTTATGTCAACAGCAAACCTCAGTCCGTGTCCTGCGTCCATTCATAAGTATCAAGGTCCAATCGCATCTCCAGTCAGAGCCTACCCAGAAAAGCAATGACAGTAAGTCATTTTGTCTTTGTGTTCCTTCATATGTTGTCTCTGGATGCTGACCTACTATATATCAAACACCCACGCTTATTGAACCAGCATTTTTTTTCTAATGTTCACGACATATCCAACAAGCAATCGCTTTGGACTAATACGTTGAGCCATATTGCCGCGGATTAACTGACCATGATTACCTTTGTTTTACTGTGTATTGAACTGGTTGTTGTTGTTGTTTAAGTCAAACGATTTGACCAAAAGAAGTTAACCCGTCTTCGACGTCCATATAAAAAGAATATACAAATAATATATTCTATTATGTTTATCTTGCCTCTTTAAATCTATTCGAAGACTGTTTCTAAATGTATGTCATGAGTGCTTTATTTTTCTACCTCACACAGAATACTTGAGATGAGACAAACCCGGGAAAGAATTATTTGCTTAATCGGTAAAAAAAGTGATGATTTACATTATGTTTAAGCATTCCAACCTGGGGTATAGCCGGTTTACAAAAGACCTGCCTACCATGGCTATTAAGCCACATTACGCAGACTAAGCCATTTTCTCGAGGAACTTAATTATGCATAGGTTTACAATAATGGTTTGGATACACGCTTTTAAGTTTCAATACCATGCGATACTGTTAGCAGGTGAAACAAAATGCCATTTGTCAATGTGTAGCCAATTTACACCTATAGAGCAACGTATTGAAACTTCTCCACTTTTAGCTACCTGCCTACGTCAGTCTTTTACAACATCAGCAGATCTAGTCACCAGCCTAGACAGCATCTCAAAATTAAGTCACCTATTCTGAGAAGTCCACTGTGTCCACACTTTATTGTGACCTGATGATGGAAACGTTTTAAAATGATCATCATAGATCACCTATAACATAGTTTAAATATTTTCTGACAGTTGATAACAATTGGAAGGCGTGTCCTACTGACAATTTATGTTCGTACGTATGCATGTTTGTCACATATAAAATACACAGTGCTTAAGATAATTAAGCACATAATATGAACATTTGGGCATACGTGATTGGAGGCAGTAGCATTGTTTTGTCCTTTGTAATATGTTTGTATTCAAGAGCACCCATAGTCGAGCGGTTAAGCGGCTAAGCTGTCGACTTGTAACTCCTCTGTTGTTTCTGCCTCTCATTAATTGAGTTGTACGGCTAGACAAAGGACTAATCCAACAAGATTCCAGCTGAACTCCTGTGCGCCGTGTGTTCTATCCAAACACGTATTTTGTTTTTCTTCCACTAAACTTGTCTTAATGGCCGTAATTGTGTCCTATTTTCCCAATGGAAGTTAACAACTGTATGTATTTGTAGGTATTTGACATGCTAATATTTATACATATATTAAACATTTATTTTAATTGCCCAAATAATATTCATCATTTTGATTAATGATGTTATACCATAATTCTTATAAAGCAGAGCCAGAAATGGTGAATGTGTGAAGAACATCACGGAAACGTACAGCGGACAGTGTTAGAAGCTTTGGGAACAAGATTTTAGGGCAGAGGTAAGCGTGATTGTTTTGTTTATGGTAACTGTATGTAAATATCGCGATTGTGCTCCCAGAACATGGTCACAAGAACAACCAACGCTGTTGAATTGGTGGGTTAGCTAAAATTAGTGATGGCGATTTTGTCTTAATTAAATATAAATGCACGGAAAATCAACATGAAAAATATACCGCTGCAGCCGGGAATCGAACCGCGGAACTCTTGGTTATCGGTCAAGCGTGCTACCACTACACCACAGCGGCCAAAAAAAAATGTAATATCTGAATTAAAATTAAATGCATCAACACACTTTGTAAGATATGTTGAACTATTTTGTCAACGTTTAGAGCTAAATTATTATACGACAACTCATGAATGTTTTAAGTGTAAACATTGTATCGACATTGCAGAGCCTTGTATAATAAATGGATGAAGGACATCATGGAGACATTCAACGGAATGCAAAATGTGCTTAGCACGTACGTGACCCACAGAAATTTTATAATAGATTGATGGAATTCTATAAACATCTTAACTGAATGGAGCAATGTCCTTAAAGTTATTGTTTTGATCAGACAGCTGTAGACGGGTCTACGTATGATAAATAGTTTGTTGTTGTTTATTTTATTTTATGAGTTTTTAAGTCATTTGTTATGTCCCTAATTTACAAGAGGCTCATGCTTCGATCCTGTTCCGCCAAATACCAACATCGTTATTAATAGTAGCAGTATTGGAATAGCACCCTTGCTGTCACTCAAGAAAATGTAAGAATAGTTCCATATTTGGTTTGCCCGGTACATGTATCGGTATATTGTGCCAGGGTTTGGTATGATGTTTATGACATGCTATACACAGTCAAGGCAGCATTATATCTGCTGTAAGTGGACACCGTTTTCACAATAACTGGAATATGTTTGCGGCAGATAAAACAGTAAACATGTCTTATTTTTTTTAAACTGTTTCAATCTTTAAACTACATTCGTACATTCAATTCTGACTGAGGGAAACATGCATGTGCTAAAGACAGAATGGAGTGCTATACTAGATTTAAGAACAATTGCTGTCTCGTTATCTAAGTTTTCAAGCGTAATATTTTGTTTCTATATAATTAGAATGTCATGGCGATACTGATGGACGCAGAGGAAAAATGAGGATGAGAAGCTATTCAGTGTGAGGGATCGTAGTCTACTTGTGTTGGTCTGCTACAACTTCAGTCATTCTTTAGGACTCATCATACAACGCCGGTCTCGACTGCATATATAAACGTCGAATTATATACTATAACTACTAACAATCAGAAGATGCGCATGTTACCTTGTTATACAGTAGCCAATTTACAGTCTTCAAAAGACATCGTTTCACGCCTAGAGAAAGCATGCTCTAATAACAGCGTTTTACGTCTCAAGTTTTATTTTAGCTTGTATTTAATTCCAACATAAAATTTCAAAGAATTACAAGTTGCAAATGCCAACAAAATCCATAGTCAGGAACACCCATGTCCGATCGAAAGATTGGTATTGCTTTACCTTCGTTTGTCTAATATGTCAACCTGATGACAGATAATTATTAAACACACTTAAATTAATGACGTGAAAGTTTGAACAAAATAGGAAGTCTGTTTAAGTAAGCTTTCCACGATGACATTGCTGTCATACAGGCACGTTTTCTCTAGGGTGAAACAACACTTACTCAATGTTAACAAACAATAACGCAACCTTTATTTAAATTAGTATCGGACTATCAGTGAAGAATGATGAAGCTTCTCACTATTTCCAGGTTTGTTTTGGAAGCGCTTGGATTCGTTTACTTGACATATCAGCATACATGTTAAAAGGTAATGTCATGCTCCAGGAGCTGTAGCTCCTATTGCTAGGATTTTAATCGTCTGAATTGTTTGTCATGCTTGAACCTTTTTATACTTTTAGTTTAAATGCGTCTGAAGATGATTGTTCATGTGAGCATAAACAAAGTCTGTAATGAAATAGGATTAGCCTTGAATTGTTTATTGTATTATATGTAGAAGTAGGTTTATGTGGTTTTGTAATTTCTTGCATAAACGATTGGATGTAAAAAATCAGTTCATTATAATGTGGCAAATAATTGATAGAAATAAATATTACAAAATAAAAACATCTGGAGTTAGTGTGATTGCAAAAATTGTTACTTTCGTAACAGCTTCATTAAGAAATCAATAAAGTTACACGTTCATCTTCTACCATCTAAATTTACATGTTTTCTGTAATGTTGAAAAATATGACATTTGTTAGTGATTCAGATTCATCAACTTGTATGCTTTATTTTATGCAATACTTATGCATCACTTATGTTGTAAATTGGTGCACCGCATAATGATATGCGAGTTTAAACTGTTGACATCTGACCTGCCTAATAGCATATTCATGGATATTGTATACATGGATTGTAGTAGCTTCATATGTTTTGCAGTACAACAATAAATACACCTTAAAGACACGTCAGTTATTCTTGATGTGTGGTAACTTTCTACCTGGTTGAAGGGTTAAGATAGCCCACGTGAAAACTCCTTTGGACATGATTCATTGCTGCAATTTAAGAATGGATTTAGATGTAAAGCATATTCGTTTTATACAGTACATGGAGTTGTAGGTTATATATGTATTTGAACACTTCTCCAACATTAAAATATAGCGATTCAAACATATTATCTGTTTATTTGGACTCTACGCTGTCGAAATGTACATTTAGCGCCAATGGTAAACACCGTATGTGAAGTTCGTTAAAGCTATTATATCATGTTGATTTTAGGTTTTAGGCAATCGATGTAGAAACAATCTTGAACCAGTATAGAATGTTATATATGCTCAATGAACATGTTTTCGAAGGAATTATATAAATAACATATTTCATGCGACTGTTGCCCTACTTAGTGACCTTTTGGATAAACAGTTTTGATAAAGCATTTACTAGCAGAGGGCTCACTTTAGTAATAAGAATACCTCTCGTTTTAAGTATTTTACTGTATGAAAATATATTTATTCTGCAATTGTGTTCACCCAGTCAGGTTTGAAAGAGACTTTGTCAAAGTTGTGCATAGGTCCATAAAACACAGACTTACACAATCTGCACTGCATATGTTTTCACCATTACACATTCTAGCATGTCTAGCGTGCTAGTGATCTGGGAGGGATACATTGTGCATCCCTAAACTTCAAAGCTATATGTAGGGCTTTATAAGGCCAAATATACAAATCAAACATGTTTAAAAAAATCACTAATCCCCAAACTACACAAAACCAAATATCATTGAAACAAAGTAAGCACGCTCAAGGGACACAACTACCATAAATACGCAAAATAATTTAGATTATCTCCTTTAAAAACGTCGATTTGACATTCACCGAGATACAGTAAACTAGTGTGTGTGTATGTCAGATAGCCTTATAAATACTGTATGCATATGTATTTATGACAAACAAGAAAACTGTTGTTAAAGCGGTCATTTGGTTATGGATACAACTGAGGGTATTATGTTTCAGAATGTTATCATCGCACTTAATAAATAGCAATTCTTTTCTGGCATTTTATAAATGGTTAGAATGTATAATTATTGTTGTATATATTTATTAAAAATACAATGCATTTATATTATATTCTGTATATATGTGGTAGATATATTGACTTTCATTTTTATATATTTTGGTCATTATAGGGCTCGTAGTAATTCATTCATTTAAGTGTATTATAAACGAAATGCTTCCTAGTATATTGAATCAATGTTGATGTGTTGTATGAGATTGAGTAATGATCAAATTATGCAATATTCAGAACACACATTTCAGTCGGACACAGTTTACACATGAGTGTCAATATATTTCATTCGTGCAATCATACTTCATATATATCCACAATATGCGTGTATAAGTCGATGTAGTAAGAAGCATATTGCGACTTATTTTGTTGTGTTTGTTTTGCACAATAACAAATTTCTGGTTAGACATTCAAAGTCCTTCTTGCAAAAAGGTTAGTTGTTGTAATGTGCAGCTGTTGTTTTGTATTGTTTTGTACATATATTAAACTTTAATGTTTTTATTTAATGTTAAATAATTGAAATAATCAAGACAGTGTTCTAATTGTAATTGATTTTATTAATTGTGTTGTATATATAGTATTGCGTTATTATAATTGCTTTATCTTGTATTGTAGTGGGGACGTGGATTATTCTAATGTCTTATCATTGGTGAGGTTATGATGTTAATATGATGTAAATAAGTGCATAAAATACATAGAAGTGTCAGATTCTGTCGTTGTTCTTTTGCCCTGTTACACAAATAAAGTTCAGAAGCACATCGTCGGACCGGGTAAAAACTAAGAGTACTATGTTTAGAATACGTTTCTTAACTTTATTTATAATCAGTTGATACTTTTGAATTCAGATATTTATTTGTTGAAGATAGATTTACTGGTGATGAATTTGATAAAATACATGACTATATAAAATAACACAAAGATTACCCGTCTGTAATTATCAACAGCGTCGCATCATTTTTAAAACTTGATTGCCTTATTCGCCGATCTTTTAACTATAAACGTAATATGTTTTCAAGTTATTTATAATTTTCCCAAGTAAATATTACGTTTTTCACGTCTTCTAGTCGACCTGCTGTACGTCGGTAGTGCTCTTCTCCAGTTCTTCATTCAGCAATCCTATCTTAACGCCAATGTTGATTTCGTGTATCCTTATCTTAGACATTCTTAAAATGTCTGCATCGATGCTAGCTGAATAGTGCAAGTTTTTTTCTTGTGGCAAATGTAATGCAAATGGAAAAGTAAATAAAATATACTTAAACTTCAGTTGTATCTGCATGACTACAATTCATTTTCATAATTATTATAACAAAATTGTAATCTCATCTTCTAATTAAACAGTAAACAGTGTTTAACATAAGGTAATTAAATTGTATTCGTGTTTGACAAGCGCTTTGTAGACCCACTGACGCTGCGAAGGGCATATATTGGTATTGATACATGACAATGTTTGCCTAATAAACTTCAATAAACTGTGTTGGTTATAAGAACTTCATGCGAATATGTCGAAGTTATTTATATAAGGTGATACATATTTTATATTGAAAATGTGATTTAAAATCCTACTATAACATTAAGTGTAACAATGAACACTTTCAAGGGTGACAATAGACGCAACATTGTTTAAATATATATAAAGTCGTAATTGAGTTGCATCCCCTGTAACACTGTTATAATTTTAATAAAATTAAATAGCAATATTTCTGTGACATACAATTAATGAGAATGTGTGTGCGCGCGCGCGTGTATGTGTGTGTGTGTGTGTGTGTATGTGTGTGTGTGCGTGTGTGTGAATGTGAATGTTAGTAGGTAGGTATGAATGAAGGTATGTATTTATGTATGCATGGATGTATGGATGGATGAATGATTGGATGGATGGAAATATGGATGCATGCATGGATGGATGTATAAATGTATGGATGGATAGATGGATGGATGGATTGATGGATGCATGGATGGTTGTGGAGTCTTTGGACACAAGGACGTGTCGTTTAAACACTACTCGTAGCGTGGCAAATAAATAAAATCACGATATAATTTTAACTAAATCATGTTTTTTATTTGATAATAGAGTTGACTGTATACAAATTGAGCGTGCATCTAGGACATTTTACACTGAGCGGGCGTGAATTTTATTCACAGGTTTAAACGACCTCACTTTATGATTTGTGTATTTCTTGACACGCCAATGCTATATATTACATAAATAAGACATAACATGCCCCATTCGGTGATATGCGACTGTTTAGAACAAAATATACTTTTCTAAAATAAACAAACAAGTCATTGTTACAGGAACAGATTCTGCAAAATGCTGCTCATAGATCATTATGAACAGTGAAACTTAAAAGTCCTCATTTCTCATTTAAAACAGGCATTTCCTATTTGAGCCACTCAAGCTTTGGTTTAACTAAGAATACGACATGACCACTTAGTTTTGAGATGACGTTATATGGTCATCCGTGCAATAGGCTCTGACGTCGATTTCATTTTTAACAGACACAACATCATGCTTATTTATAGGTTTACTTCTATTACCGTATGCGTTTATGCAGATAGTATGTCTCAATTCCCCAAAGCAGTGGTAATGTATTGTGACATGAATTTGTTAGAGGCAAACAGTTGGACACCACCTTTAAATATGGCATAAAGATCGTTTTGAACATATTTGCGCTCGTTGATTTAGCACTAAAATTACAAATGTCACATGCCCGAAACCCATTTTACATGCCCGAGCTTTCACTCTTACATGTTCACTTTGTTTTGTCGAGAAAGTGTTTATGTTTTGCAGCTTAAACATGTAACAACCAGAAGAAAAAAAATAAACATATAATAGATGTAGTAGTAGTAGCAGTAGCAGATGTCGTTACTTAACAATAATGTATTTCAGAGGAAAAGCAACGATAAAACAATGTAGAGAGGCAGGAAAGTAAGAACAGCGAGGGATAGTCATTTTATGTTCATAATTTATTGATTCTATGGGGAGATGGAATTAACATTTACCCGTTAAACTCAAAAACAGTTTAGATGCACATTTAATTTGTATATTCTCTTCAACCTAAATGTTTGTCGACGCTCACAATTACTCAGTGCATTTTGACAATAATGACGTATATTTACTTAGCAAAATAATGTCACGTTCATGTTAAATGAGACATCTTTAGCGATGTTTCTCTTTGGCGTGTTCCTCTCATTCATAAAACAAAATTCTGATATTGGACATATTTTTTCGCTTGGATATTATTATGGACAAAAAACCTTTTCTGGACAGAGTGTATTTATGAACAAACTAAAGATACATTCGATGCATAAAATAGTTTTCTTTTGGAGCATTGTTTTAAGTCGAGAGGAACAATTGCTGGCTTCATTCGCTTTTTTAAAGTTCTGACTGCATACAACTATGGCGGAATGGTTTTATTGAAATATGTAAACGTTTACACATGAATATGCCCATGATAAATTAGTGTGTGTCACAAAAGTCTTCAGTTCTTTAGGTGCTTTGATTTTTTGTATACTCACCTGTGTAACGCTTGAGTGATTTTTTGGCTGTGTTGGCCTAGAACAAGACATTACAGTGGTCATTCCTCAGCTAGACTCTGGTGTGTACGGAAGAAGTACAGTGTATTGGCTTTGGAGAGGGGCATGCTTAGAGAAACATGATGTGCAGTGGTACTGAGAACATATTGTGGCTACGTTACATGTACCAGTGTGATGTGTGGTGCAGAGCTTTATGTGCTAAGTCTAAAAGTTACATTTAGATAAACCAGTGTCTCTTGAATTGGTACTTTGTTGATTGCTGAGCTTTTGGTGAGCTGTGTGACCAGCTGTGTGTGTCACAGGTGTGTGACGTTTCCTTGTATAGCCTGTGTGGCAAATGTTCCGTTGTTGCTGTGTGCCTGTGTGGCAAGTACTCTAGCATTTCTGTGTGCCTGTGTGGCAAGCTGTGTGCCTGTGTGGCAAGTACTCCAGCGTTCCTGTGTGCCTGTGTGGCAAGCTGTGTGCCTGTGTGGCAAGTACTCCAGCGTTCCTGTGTGCCTGTGTGGCAAGCTGTGTGCCTGTGTGGCAAGTACTCCAGCGTTTCTGTGTGCCTGTGTGGCAAGCTGTGTGCCTGTGTGGCAAGCTGTGTGCCTGTGTGGCAATCGTTCCAGTGTGCGTCGTGTACCTGTGTGGTTTTGTGCTGTGTGCTGCTAGCTTTAATGCCTGTGTGGCAGTAAACAACGGGCCATTTGAAATGTGAGATGTCGTTTTCCTGTTTGATACGATGGACCTGAAACATCTATACACATGAAGCGGTGTTTTTTTTGATAAGTTGACAAAGACATAATGCCTATAAATGATTAATTACATACTGTGTAAAAATATGTGCATGTGAGAGAATGTGAGAGAGTGTTTTTGAAAATTGTCAAATCATTGTATCTTTTAAAAAAATGCTTTAATGTATTGATATGTCATTATAAGTGACTGATAAGGAAAATTCTGAGTATATATATTTTGATTAAATATTGTAAATTTGTAAAATAGCCTGTTGTTTTATATCTGTCAAAAAGAACCGGGAATCACATTAGTAGGTTTCACTTATTAATTGTGACAAATGGGGGCTCGTCCGTGAATCCGCTTAAATAGTAGTGTTTTAATGGGATTTATTGCTTAATTAGGAGACGCTTAAATGGGATAGATTTAACTGGGATTGCTTTTTGGAGAGTGTTTTAAATTTTCGTTGTACTGAGTACTTACTATCACAGATATATGTTGTTGTTTTTTTTATAGAAAATTTGTTTGAATTTGTTTGTTTGTTTTATGTTTTGTTTTTCAAAAGTGTACTGTATATATTGTTTTTTTTATCATGGAGAGGTTTGTGAATTTAGGAAAGGAGCTTGGCCTAAGTGGGAAAGAGTTGCTAGAGTTTGCAAGAGAGGAAAATGCGAGGGAAGAAGCAAAAGAAAAGGTAGGATAGACATATAGAGCGAGAGATGAAGAACATGCAATTAGACAAATCAATCAGAGAAAAGGAGTTAATGTTTGAGATGGAGAAGCTTAAGAAAAATGAAGTTGATGTGAAAGTGCACGGGAGTGACGTGAAAGCAAAATTGCCCAAATTACCCCCTTTCAATGATAAGCAAGACAGTATGGATGCATATCTTAAACGTTTTGAGAGGTTTGCCAATACTGCAAAGTGGGATAAGAATGACTGGGCCACCCATCTTAGTGCACTTTTACAAGGAAAAGCATTAGATGTATACTCAAGGCTTTCAGTTGCTGAGGCTTTGGATTATGACTATTTAAAAACTGCATTGTTAAAGAGGTTCCAACTTACTGAAGAAGGTTTCAGAAATAAGTTCAGAACTAGTAAGGCAGAAGTAGGGGAAACTCCTCATCAGTTTGTAACTCGTTTAGATGACTACTTGATGAGATGGGTTGAATTGGCAAAGGTTGACCAAGATTTTCATGGGTTAAAAGATTTGCTTCTTCGGGAACAGTTTATGCAGTCCTCTCCAAAGCCCTTACAGGTATTCCTTAAAGAAAGGAAAGTATGTTCTGTTGGTGAAATGGCAGAGTTAGCTGAGCAATACCAAGAGGCACATGGTATACAGGGAAATACTCAAAGTAAATGCATCAACCAGAATGAGTATGTTGAAAACAGATATCCTATGAATCAGAGAAGCCACGTTAACTCAAACGTAGATAGGTCAAGGGTTTGTTATATTTGTAGAGGAGGTAGTCATATAGCCAAAGAGTGCCCAAACAGATTTGGTCAGAAGAATAGAGTTGCAGCTGTAGGTATTGAATATGAGAGAGGTGGTAGGTACATCAGTAGATCTGGTCAGATTGGTAGAGGGGGAAGAAGAGGATATAGAGGTAATAGAGGAAATAGAGGGAATTAGGGCAATCAAGATAGAACTTACACTGATGATAAGGTAGGATGTTTTGTCCAGCCGAAAGGTGATAGTCTGAGTTGTGATGAGGTTACTTCAAATTTTGGTGTAGATGAAAAGTTTCCTGTTATTTCGACAGCAAGTGACAGTAGGCATTTTAAGTTAGACAATATGCCAGTTGCTGAAGGGTTTGTGAATGGCAATAAGGTTCAGGTCTTGCGAGATAGTGGATGCTCTACTGCTGTTGTCAGGAGAGACTTGGTTACTGTTGATCGTCTAACAGGGCAAAAACAAACTGTAGTTTTGATAGATGGAACAGTAAGAAAGTTCCCCGTAGCCACAATATGTGTTGAAACCCCCTTCTATTCAGGTGAAATTGAAGCATTATGTGCTGAGTACCCTGTGTATGATCTGATTATTGGGAACATTGAAGGTGTAAAAGACAAAGTTGGTGCATCAGTGGGTGTAGAAAGGAGTGAAGTTGTGACAGGAGTAGATTGTGATGTTGGAAATGCTGTGCAAACTAGAGCACAAAAAGCAAAAGAGAAAGTAGTTACTAAGGTGAAAGTTGTTGATCCAGTGTCTGGGGTGAGTTTTGAGGAGTTCAGGAAAGCACAAGAAGAGGATAGATCTTTAGATAAAGCTAGAGAAAAGGCTGGTAGTGGTGAGAAAGTTGAAAAGAAAGGTGGAGCAAAAGTTTGGTTTGGAAGTAGTAAGGGCATAGTATACCGATATTTCCAGTCAAGCAAGGTTGAAGATAATAAGATGTTCAAGCAAGTATGTGTTCCAAGAGAATTTAGGGAAAAAGTGATGAAGGTTGCCCATGATTCTCTTATGGCTGGTCATTTGGGGATTAAAAAGACTTATGAAAAAGTTCTGTACAACTTTTGGTAGCCTGGGTTGAATTCCGATGTAACAAGGTATTGTAGATCATGTGACATCTGTCAAAAGACGTTTCCAAAAGGTAAGGTACAAAAGATTCCCATTGGTGAGATGCCAATCATTGACAGTCCTTTTACTAGGGTTGCAGTCGATATCATTGGACCAATTAATCCTCCATCAGAGAGAAATCACAGGTTTATTCTAACGATGGTTGATTATGCAACTCGGTATCCGGAAGCTGTTGCTTTGAAACAGATTACAACAGAGACTGTAGCTGAAGCTCTTTTAGAAATGTTCAGTAGAGTAGGTGTGCCTTCTGAGATATTATCAGATATGGGAAAACAGTTCACCTCTGACTTAATGAAAGAAATTAACAGGCTTTTGTCAATTAAGCAATTGACCACTACCCCATATAACCCTGCCTGTAATGGCTTAGTTGAAAAGTTTAATGGGACATTAAAGAGTATGCTTAAAAAGATGTGTGCTGAAAAACCTAGAGACTGGGATAGGTACATTGCTCCTTTACTGTTTGCATATAGGGAGGCTCCTCAAGAGAGCACGAGATTTTCCCCGTTCGAATTACTGTATGGGAGGACAGTGAGAGGTCCTTTGCAAATTCTGAAAGAATTGTGGACAAAAGACATTGAGTCACCTGACACAAAAACTACTTACGAGTATATTGTTGATCTGAGAAACAGGTTAGAAGATACACTAAAGGTTGCTCAGATAGAGTTGTCCAAGAGTCAGATAAGATACAAGTCTTATGGAGACAAGAAAAGAAAGCCTAAGAGATTTGAAGATGGTGATAAAGTATTAATTTTGTTACCAACTGACAGTAGCAAGTTGCTCATGCAGTGGAAAGGACCGTATGAGATTCTTGAAAGGGTGAATCCATATGATTATAGAGTGAAAGTTGGTGGAAGAGAAAAGGTTTACCATGCAAACCTGTTGAAAAAGTATGTAGAAAGAGATGGTGACCAAATAGTTGGTGCAGTGCATTGTAGGCATAGTGATGAGAAAGGAGAAGATGTGTTGTGCGTAGCAGTAGTAGAAGATGAGGATAGTGTGATGGAAAGCGTGGAAAATAATGAGCAATGCTCAAACAAAGAGAGGGAAGGAGAGAGTAGAGTACTGAAAATAGATTTGTTGCAGTTAAATGCCACTGAAGGCGTAGATGAGATAGTTATCAACTCAGATTTACCGGAGAGCAAGAGAAGTGAGTTGAGAGCATTGGTCGAAGAGTTCAGTGATGTTTTTACAGATCTTCCTGGAACGACAGATCTAGTAGAACATGATATCAAACTCGCAAGTGATATCCCCGTTAGGTCAAAACCGTATCCAGTACCAGGTGCTTTAAGAGAGTCTTTCAAAAAAGATTTAGAAAAGATGTTGCAAATGGGTGTCATAGAGCCATGTGAATCTCCATATGCATCCCCAGTAGTCATTGTAAAGAAAAATGATGGATCAAATAGAGTTTGTATAGATTACAGAAAGCTAAATGCCATCACTGTTTTTAACTCAGAACCAATTGCCAATCCAGATTATATTTTTGATAAATTAGTTGATGCCAAGTTCATGTCTAAAATTGATCTAGCTAAAGGTTATTGGCAAATCAAAGTCAAAGAGAGCTGCAAACCTTACACAGCCTTTGTATGTTTTGAAGGATTGTTTATTTTTAACAAGATGCCCTTTGGAATGGTAAATTCCGGTGCCACATTCTCTAAAATGATGTGTAAGCTCCTTGATGGCTTAGATGGTATTGACAACTTTGTGGATGATGTTCTTGACTATTCAGACACTTGGGAGGATCATATCAAAAGTTTAAAATTGTTGTTTCAGAGAATGAGGACTTCACACTTGACAGCCAGACCGTCAAAGTGCAAGTTAGGTTTTACAAGCATGGATTTTCTGGGTCATGTTGTTGGTAATGGTAAGATTCAGCCAAATCCTGAGAAAGTGAAATCGCTTACAGACTGTGACCGACCCTTGACAAAAACGCAAGTCAGATCATTTCTCGGTTTGGTCGGCTATTATAGGAGGTTTATTCCCAACTTTAGCACTATTGCTGCTTGTTTGACAGACATGACAAAGAAAGGCTGTCCAAATAGAATTGTGTGGTCTGAGGAGGCAGAACATGCCTTCCGTACTTTGATTGGTTATTTAACCAGATCCCCAATCCTGGCTTTGCCAAACTGGTCATTGCAGTTTGTGTTGAGAACAGATGCATCAGATAGTGGTTTAGGTTGCGTTCTTTTGCAGAGATATGGAGATAGGAATTTTCCAGTTGCTTATGCAAGTCGGAAGTTGTTGCTTAGAGAGACCAGGTATTCAACGATTGAAAAGGAAGGGTTAGCAATCGTATGGGGAATTCAAAAATTCCAGTGTTATCTCTATGGCAAGGAGTTTATTTTAGAGACCGATCATGCTCCACTTATTCACATGAATAAGGCCAAAGTGACCAATTCCAGAATCATGAGATGGGTTCTGGCTCTTCAGCCTTATAGGTTTACAATTCACTATATTAAGGGATCTGAAAATGTTGGTGCTGACTTTTTGAGTCGTTCGTAGAAGTTTCATAGCGGTTGAGTCAGTTGTAGATGTAGTGATACTAGAAGTGTCAGTAGAGTCAGTTGTAAATAGATGTAGTTTGTGAAGTGGTTAATAGTCTACCTTTCACTTTTGTGTATTTTAATTGTAAAAAGAATCAAAGATTTTTTTAACTTGAAAAGGGGGATGATGTCACAAAAGTCTTCAGTTCTTTAGGTGCTTTGATTTTTTTTATACTCACCTGTGTAACGCTTGAGTGATTTTTTGGCTGTGTTGGCCTAGAACAAGACATTACAGTGGTCATTCCTCAGCTAGACTCTGGTGTGTACGGAAGAAGTACAGTGTATTGGCTTTGGAGAGGGGCATGCTTAGAGAAACATGATGTGCAGTGGTACTGAGAACATATTGTGGCTACGTTACATGTACCAGTGTGATGTGTGGTGCAGAGCTTTATGTGCTAAGTCTAAAAGTTACATTTAGATAAACCAGTGTCTCTTGAATTTGTACTTTGTTGATTGCTGAGCTTTTGGTGAGCTGTGTGACCAGCTGTGTGTGTCACAGTTGTGTGACGTTTCCTTGTATAGCCTGTGTGGCAAATGTTCCGTTGTTGCTGTGTGCCTGTGTGGCAAGTACTCTAGCATTTCTGTGTGCCTGTGTGGCAAGCTGTGTGCCTGTGTGGCAAGTACTCCAGCGTTCCTGTGTGCCTGTGTGGCAAGCTGTGTGCCTGTGTGGCAAGTACTCCAGCGTTCCTGTGTGCCTGTGTGGCAAGCTGTGTGCCTGTGTGGCAAGTACTCCAGCGTTTCTGTGTGCCTGTGTGGCAAGCTGTGTGCCTGTGTGGCAAGCTGTGTGCCTGTGTGGCAATCGTTCCAGTGTGCGTCGTGTACCTGTGTGGTTTTGTGCTGTGTGCTGCTAGCTTTAATGCCTGTGTGGCAGTAAACAACGGGCCATTTGAAATGTGAGATGTCGTTTTCCTGTTTGATACGATGGACCTGAAACATCTATACACATGAAGCGGTGTTTTTTTTTTTTTTGATAAGTTGACAAAGACATAATGCCTATAAATGATTAATTACATACTGTGTAAAAATATGTGCATGTGAGAGAATGTGACAGAGTGTTTTTGAAAATTGTCAAATCATTGTATCTTTTAAAAAAATGCTTTAATGTATTGATATGTCATTATAAGTGACTGATAAGGAAAATTCTGAGTATATATATTTTGATTAAATATTGTAAATTGTAAAATAGCCTGTTGTTTTATATCTGTCAAAAAGAACCGGGAATCACATTAGTAGGTTTCACTTATTAATTGTGACAGTGTGCACCAATTATATTATGCTGTATTTCTTCACGTTTAACAATCATTGTTGCAACGAAGCGTTCTTATACATAAATAGGAAAAGTTATTGACATATAATAAAACTTACTTGTGATCAATCCGCTCGCATATGTTACAAAGAAGCGCGTCGTGATATCCGCAGTAGTATTAGATCACTTCATCCGGATGGTTCGCACATCTCTCGGTGAGCACTTTTTGAAATTTGTTTTCTGACAGGTAAAGTAGAATACATGGCATTGGCGTGTAAAGAAATACACAAATCATAAAGTGAGGTCGTTTAAACCTGTGAATAAATTCTAACTAACACCTACACTCCTTACACTATCAATAGGTTACGTCTATAAACAAAGAAACATTAAGCCTTTATAAAATAAAGGATATATCACGGCATTAAGGTGAACTATATTACTAAAAGTAGAATAGCTGTTCCTTTAACTATCCCTACCCATTTTCGTATTGCAGACCAAGCTGACATAATGTGATAAGGCCTTGTTAGGTCTCAATGGGAAGGTCTTGTTAAGTGTCTCAATGGGGAGGTCTTGTCAGGTGTCTCAATGGGGAGGTCTTGTTACGTGTCTCAATGGGGAGGTCTTGTTAGGTGTCTCAATGGGGACGTCTTGTTAGGTATCTCAATAGGGAGGTCTTGTTAGGTCTCAATATGAAGGTCCTGTTAAATGTCTCAATGGGAATGTCTTGTTAGGTGTTTCAATGGGGAGGTCTTGTTAGGTGTCAATGGGGAGGACTTGTTAGGTCTCAATGGCGGGGGTCTTGTAAGGTGTATCAATGGTGATGTCTTGTTAGGTCTCAATGGGAAGGTCTTGTTTGGTGTCTCAATTATGAGCTCTTGTTAGTTGTCTCAATGGTGAGGTATTGTTAGGTCTCAATGAGGAGGTCTTGTTAGGTGTCTCAGTGGGGAGGTCTTGTTAGGTGCCTTAATGGGGAGGTATTGTTAGTTGTCTCAATGGGTAGGTCTTGTTAGGTCTTAATGGGGATATCTTGTTAGGTATCAATGGAAAGGTCTTGTTAAGTCTCAATGGGAAGTTCTTGTAAGGTGTCAATGGGGAGGTCTTGTTGGATGTCTCAATGGGAGGTTTTATTTATTGTCTCAATAGGAAGGTCTTGTTAGGTGTCTCAATGGGTAGGTCATGTCATGTGTCTCAATGGGAAGGTCTTGTTAGGTCTCAATAGGAAGGTTTTGTTAGGTGTCTCAATTGGGAGTTCTTGTTTGGTGTCTTAATGGGCAGGTATTGTTAGGTCTCAATGGGGAGGTCGTGTTAGGTCCCAATGGGGGAAGTCTTGTAAGGTTTCTAAATGGGGAGGTCGTATTAGGTCTCAATGGGGGGGGGGTTGTTAGGTCACAATGAGGGAGGTCTTGTAAGGTGTCTCAATGTTGATTCTTGTTAGGTCTCAACGGGGAGGTATTGTTAGGTGTCTCAATGGGGAGGTCTTGTTTGTTGTCTCAATGGGGAGGTCTTGTTAGGTGTCTCAATGGATGTTTTCATTCATTTATTGGCGCCGCTCTGGAGAACGATGTAATACCCTTTCTATTGTTTACTTGATTGAACAGCCCTTCCACCAAGGTTACCCAGGGCAGTTACAGGCATCATGCCATTTAAGTGCTAGCAATTATAATAATCGAAAGAATTGCGTCGGTCATATGAATTGTATCTACATTGGCCATTTTATTATTTCTTAATGGCCATATTTTACACAGAAATAACATGAAAGATGAGAAGAAATGTACCATCGATTAAATATTTGTAATTGACTTGTTTCTTCTAAACGATTATTCCGGTTTTACATACCATTCTTAATATGGCATTTTACAGTCAGACATATATCGTAACATAATCACATTCATATACAAACTAGATATACATCTCAAAATCGCAAGTTAACACCCCGACATAATTTTTTTGCCACTATGGGGCTCAAACAGAATGAGTTAGGGCCTGAGAAAGACAAGTCACCATCTTCGTTGTCCTCAATTAGTCGTATGTAGTCTGATCAGGCAAATCTAATTGGATTATTGACTCCAGAATGCGACGGTTATTGGTACAAAGTAGGGATGTTAACGAATATTCGAATATTCGAATATTCGAATATCAAATCGCTATTCGAATAAAGATTTTGGTATTTGAATATTTTATAATTTGTATTTCACTTTTGTTAAGTTTGAAGGAAATTTGAAAAGACAGTTTTAGTTGATCTTACAGTCTCCCAGCGACTTAAGACGCTAGCGATATGTGATCGCGCTCTAAGATAGAGGGGGTGGGTCATGTCTCCTGATAACGAATTGCCATCTGGTTAACAGCATGACATCACCTTACCGCGCACAGCACCTTCTCTGCCCCCTCTCCCACTAAGACCCGGTCACATCACCATACAGCTGTGGAAACAGTTGCCAAAGTACAATAAACACACATGTCAGTTTAATGCTGCGGCAATTAGCTACAGCAATTACGTAACACTGACTCTACCCAGCTTCAGTCAGGATAGTATGTAATAAATACATTACATGACTATACTTATTGACAGCAGTCCACCATAACTGCTTTTATTTCTGGAAAGCACAACTAGATCACTGTCAAACAAACTTTAATTGCAATCACTTTCTGTTTTTGTCACTTTACTTCATACTTTTTATTTTATTCCTATACAATACCGAGACATCTGTTATTTTTTGTCACCGCGATTTCCTGTTCTCTGTTTTTGCTTCGTTCTCTCCGAATAACAAAAATGCAAATCTACATACTGTTTAATTGTTCGTCATAGGTTTACTTAACACACTTAAAACACACGTGCTTACAATTTTAATCATTCTTTATATCTATATTGGTTGGTATTTCATCAGTTTATTAACAGTCAAGTAATCTTGGCACTACCCATAACGGTAATTGTAGATATCAAATGGTTTTGTTTACCTTCGCCTTTCACCCATAGGCATATGGCGAGCAAGTTTGTAATTGTCACTTGTGTATTGGTAACTAATCGTCTCTAATTGACATGTTATGGCTTCAGTTTAACGCCATAAACGATATCAGCCAATCACAATTAAACATCAATCCGACCACCAACCAATCAAGACCGTTAATTGGCTGTACACTTGAGCGATTTCCCTTCATAAAACCTTCGTGGCTTTGCCTACTTGTCTGACAGTCGATCCAGTATTACCCGCATTTTGTCCTTTTGAAAATGCCTCCTTTAATCATTAATGTATTTTATAAGATTAGTTCACAAAACATAAATGACTGTTTGTTGTTATACATTGTTTGCGGTTAGTAGAGTAAAATATTGAAATTGTGAGCTATTTTGCATGTGTTCTACAGTTTCATCTAATAACATTATGATATGGCTTTATTAAATCGATATGTTAACATTAAAAGGAGCTTAAGTAGCCCTTTTAATACGTCATATGTTAATACAAATAAGTAATTAAGTACGCAAAATGCCTTTAAATTATAAAGGTTATTACACGAAGTACAACACGTAACAAAAAGACACCCAAGTTTAAGGTGACTAATTAATAATGTATATATTATACGGGACTTTGCATGTCATCTCAATATTGATTGGTTACTGTATAGTTTTTTATAAGAGTTTACGCATTCACTGGCGTTCTTCATTGACAGTATTCTCTTGCAAATTACCGCTGACAAAGTAAAGACACACCCCGTCTGGTCCTTCACTATAAACAGGATAATGGCGGATTGATAATATTGCCGTTTTTATTTAAAAAAGAAGAAATCGTCGTTTCAAAATTAAATGCTATGCTAAAATCATAAATCTACTGCCGTTTCTGCATTGAGTAAGACTAGCAATGCAAATTATGACCAGAAATAAACATTTTACAATGGATTAACACATTGAACGTAATGGAAAATTACCGTGTTATGTGCCACTATGATATAAATTCGTTTCGAACATTCGAATATCGTTTTGGGATTCGATTTACATCCCTAGTACAAAGGTAATTATGACCTGAGGTTGTTGCATAATGTGGGCATTCACAGCAAGAACACGACATGATGTAAACAGTGTGTAAGAGTGCATGTTACAATTCAACCTCATTATAGTGTAGACTGTCAAATCAACGCAATACTAAATAAGAGTAATTTGTTATTTCACCTGCAAGTAGAAATGCGATATTTATTTAGTAAATCCACTTAACTGAAATATCATGCACAAAATCGTACAAATATAAACACGAACGTTGCATAAAAATGGATATAAAACGTCACCAAAAAATAAACAATAACGATAGCATAAACTGTTTAAAGGTGTACTTTTCATAATGAAATTATTGATTCTTCAAAAAGCATATCATAAATCAATCTCATTCGTTTTATATCCAGTTTTGATAAAATGAACATTCGCGTCAGCTATTTTACGTATATTTCCGACTGGATTAATGAAAAAGAAATGTAACAACAGATATAAACGACGGTTATCTGTGTTGTAAAGTTACAATGAAATCAAATGGACAGTATACATCAATCTGCTACCATAGAGGCTTAGATATGTGTTTCCATTAAGTTCAATTGTGCATAGCCCGATAAACACACTGTCAGGGTTTAAACTTATATTTTGATTTATATATTTCTCAATCCACTCATCTTAGTTCTACGCAACGGAAACAATTACATCACAAAAAAACAACGAATAGAACAATTGAACAAGAACATATTATAACAAATAAAATTAGTTTAACTTACTTAGGTTATCTCCCTTACAGCGGTACTAGGAAAACATGAAATCAAGATCTACTCAAATAGAGTGTCCATGTTGGATTTCTTTGTAAAATACTCGTACACATATATGTTTGAGAAGCAGTATAAGAGATCCGACTTAATCTACCATGTATGTGTCATAACAAAAATGCTATGTATTAATTTATGGTTTCAGTAATATTGTGCTTGTGTTTAATCGTATATATGGTCTACGGCATGTCGACAGTTAGGATTGTTTTATTACTTGTTCATAAGCTTATGAGTATTTTTTTTCCAAATTTTCAAATTGTCTGTGTAATCACAAAAAAGAGCATCTACTCAGTCACATGTAAATTTAGCAATTTTTATATCACACCTGTTTTTTTCTACACTTCCACGGCAATAAGGTTTATACAAGGAGATTGCTGCTAAGTTTGTGTTATGTTATTAGGGAGATAAATCGTGGTTGCTACCATGCATTGGAAATTGGAGTGATCGGACATTATACGCCATGTTACCTTTATATACTTGGGTATCCTTATTCCTATCATTGACATGAAGGGTCATTAAAGCACAAACAATCTTTAAAAGTTATCTTTGTAGCTTAATTAAATAAATTTTCTTAAATTTTGGAAACATTCTTATATTTAAACATTCTTCTCTGCAATTTTATATACGGCACTTAAAGAATAATCTGAAATAAAGGAAATGCTATATAAAAACAGAATGTGTGATAAAAATAACACATATTCTATTTTAGATATGACCGAAGATGTGTAACGTATGTTTAAATATTCTATATCCAATTATTTTAACTAATAAATGCATTCGATTTGTACCACGTGATCATCCGGTACGTAGCTGTATTGCACAGTCGTCCAAATAAATGACTTTATTGTACAGTTATCCCATCATCTCTGACACAAACACTATACGATAACGAATACGAATCTGGATGAAATCGACGTATCGTCATGCGTTTCACCTTACGTATTAAATATAATAATATAGCACGATTCAAGCGGTGCAAACAACGAAAGCGTCCGTCAGCATTCCATTGTAAGCACAAACAGACACACACAAAATCGTTCAGAATGTTGTCTGAAGAAGACATAAATGGACATTGAATAAACTAATTTTATTTACATCTCTGTAATTTATAAATCCAAACCTATTTAAGCATGTGTTGTTTATACATTCAAAATAGTAATAACTGAAGTAAAATCAAATGATTAAGTTCATAACAAAACAATGGATTTAGAGTAAAAAAGGTAATTTTACACTAAGGTGTCCAATACGGAAATTTACTTGTCTCGTCCAATAACACAGTTTTTTTTTTATCTGGGCACTTCTCCAAGTATGTATCCTTATTGGAAAGAAAAGTGTTAAATAAATCATAATTATTATAGCGACATAATGTAGTTGCTGCTGCAGCAGCTGCTGCTGCTCCTGCTGCTCCTGCTGTTCCTACCGATTATGATGATGATGATGAGGGTGACGATGATCATGGTCATGATCAAAAGAACGATCGCGATCCCGATGATAAGGATATAAACGATGTGTAAACTAGACTGTGCCAGTCTTAGATATATAACGGCAATAATAAGCTGAACAACGTTTTGACAAACTCGTGTTTTGTATGATTTACAGAATGCCACAGAAAGTTAGCAGCAATTACATAGTATAACATATTATTGTCTGAAAATACACCCGGTTCGCTTTGTTGGTTCGTACACACATGCTTCGTACAATGTGGTAAATATGGGTGACTGTGAGAAAGACACTTTGAGGTAAAACCGCCGTAAATCAGTTTTAAAGCTAATTATTGTTAAAACTAGCATGCAATAATAAGATCCTCCTTACTACATTAATAACTCCAAAATTGAGTTCAGTCACAATTCCACGACCCCTGCCACTGACCTTATTGGTGCCATGTGCGTGCAATTATGCTTTTGAAAATTTAAAACACAGTTTGCATTGGCTGGACAAATGGCAAAATATATTGGTAATGATCTGCTTTTATTTGGAATGAGATATAGTATAATAATCGTTCATGCAACATTTGCCTTAAATTGCCTTGCCAACCGTATAGTAGACTGGAGTTGACAAAATAATTTGTACACGAGTTTTGAATATTTAATATTTTGAATAATAATTTGTTTATTAATTAAAAGAGTAATACTTCTCGCTTAAACATTCAAATATCTGCTGGCATTCAAACACAGGAACTTTTTTCTTAAACACATGTCTAAAAGTTATTAAAATTTAAAGTAAGACCATACAAATGTTTTTCGAGTTCAACTGTTTATTTTTACAATACACAATGCATGTCTTATGTTGTAAACAGTTTAAATTGTTGTACTAAACAAGACACTCAACTAACATCATTTTGATGTGTAACATTTTCTCTTCAATTGTGTTTATGTAGTTTGTCGATTCAGTTGCATGTCTCTACCTGGGGCAAAGATGGAGCAGTTTTCATCAAAATCAAGCAAGCAAAAATAAGTAACTATCACTGATGGTATTCATGGTCGATAATTGTTGTGCCTTAAATGGTAAAAAAAAACTGTAAAATAAGTAAAAAAATGGACAACTTTGACTAAAAGTTGACTCTATATCGACCAAGCACTTTCTTCATCAAATAAGGTGCTATAACAGTAAATAAGATTTAGAATTTGCTTGAATTCATTAAAAAGGTACATGAAGTAGATTTAAAAAATTCAAGAATTTGGTGGAATGCCTTATAAAGGTATATCAAGTAGATTTAAAAAGTACAAGAATTTGGCGGAATTCCATAAAAAATACACAGTGTAAAATGGTACACCCATAACTAAAATGCTTGTTTTTGTAAGCAACACACAAATCTTGAATATCCCTTTTAAAGAAAAGATAAAAAAACAACACAAACATTTAAAACAAAACAAAACACAAAACAAAACAAAAATACAGCAACAAAAACAATGAAAAATATACCCTACGCAGATTATTTAAAAAAAAAACAAAAAAAAAAACGTTTACCTCCACCTTTAACAGAAAATAACCCCCCCCCCCCTTATTTTTAATGCCCATACCATATAGATCGGCGATCGGAAATAAGATCAATGTTAAAGGTAATTTGTTTGGACTAGCTTGACCTACAATTGTTTGGCTATTACAGAGAATTTTTGTTATCTTCATTGTTCAAACACAGTTAAAAGTTGTTGATCAGTTTTGCTCTACTGTGTAATGAGAATCAAATGCAAGTGAACATGTTTTATTTAGCTGTCGTGTTGTTGTGATAAGTTTCATATTTTCTAAAAAGATAGACAGGAAAGACAGGGTATGTAACCATTTCATAGGTAAAAACTACTTTAAAAGTTTCCATCACGAGAACTGCGTCATACTATTTGTCAAATCGAATACATGTCATTATCTTAAACATAAATCTTGCTTCCGGAAACTGACGAATCCGGTTGAAAATAAATACTCTTTCTGAATCATATATGCTTATTTCTTACTTGCAACGCATACTTGAGCATCCCCTACAACTAAAAAGGATGCTAAGATGGTGTCATATGAATATGATTCATATGCGATATAATTTTCATACGCTTATGAATATATAATAGCACTTATTATAATAACGATGCTGCACATTACGGTAATCTGAATGATGGCCAGCACTTTTAGTTGACACCAATATAGTATATAAAACTAGATAAAGATAATATGCTTACATTTTATGTTCCACAAACTACACATGTGGAAGAAATTAAGCGAATCGTTTAAGTTTATGTTTATTGGGTTTGTCGTCCCTCCAACAGTATTTCAGTTGTCCGGAGACGATGCGAATCGAAAAACTCTATGTTAATACGAATATATGTGACCAAGTCCTATGAGCAATGCAACATATACCAACATTTGAAAAGGTACAGGACAAAGGCATTCACATGCAAAACAAAGGTTAAAGTAAGAACAAATGTGAGTCATTTAACAAAAAGAGCAAACCCGACAGTTACCGCCTTTGAACAGTCAGTCGGCAGTGTGGCCTGGTCGTAACAACTCATACTAGCCTTTGTCTTAGTGTTGTATGTAGAAGTAATTAAGAAGTAAGTGAAAACTAAGAGTATTATTGATATAAACTTCGACACCATGTTACTTCAATAAATAACCAAAAATTGGCTTAACATATTAAAAATAATAATGTGAAAATGGTTGATGTTTTTAAGTAATATATAAGAGATATTAATGGCTTATTTGTAAAATGTTTACATTGATGTAATCAGTTAAAATTTCCGCCTTTCTCATAAACTGGACCATGTTATTTATGGATCACTTTCATTGTGTACCTAATCAATTACATCGCATAGTCCAAAAAGAAAATATAACACAATAATATTCACAGTCTCGGGAATTTATACTGAAATGCTAAAATATGCAGAATGATGAACACGTGCAATTTGCTACAATTTTTGTCACGACATCGGTTTCGTTAAATGTGGTACACTAAATGTGTTTCCTTTAATGGTTATAAAAATAATAACATCTGCTCGTAAATCGCATTTAACTAAAATCTATTGGGAAAGAAAACTTAATTTAATTGATTGACAATTGAGATGCGCACATAACGAATGTCAGATTGCATTTAGTTATCGTCTGTTTGAAACAATGCTTGTTTTTTGCATTTTATGGATTGTAGCAGGTATGAAATATCAAGTCAAACATTGTTATCCGTCCGTTTTATTTCATGAGCGTATCTTGCAAAGACGGAAAGTTGGTGTTTTTTAATTGCTACAACAACATAATGTCATCAATTAGCTCTAACACATGCCTAGGAAACAATAATCACAAATAGTCAAGCACTTTACTTCTTCTTTCAAACTTGTTTAAGTAATGCAATCAGTTTCATTTACAATATGATATACATAATATATTATATAAACTGCATTGATATTGATACGTTTGACATCTGTCATATGAACATAAAGTGTGATTTGTGTTTCCTTTGTTTTGTTTTCTTTTAACTGTTGCCTTAATTAAACCTCTCAGGAAGTGCGCAGTTAGAGCTGTAAAATTGATACAATCACCATGGTCGGTCATATTGCCAACGGTCATTGCAACCGTCTGATGATGTTGCTTCTGTTATGTCACGCTTCGCCTCAGGATTGTGTCCCTTTTGGACGATATGTTGGTGATGAGGTCTTATATTGATGTGCCCTTCTGACATTTAACTCTTTAACTTTTCATCCCAATATAATCATCAACACAGAAGAAAACAGGAGTACATTATTTGCGGTTAATATTGCAGTTATGGTGATATAAGAACATTTGTATTAGGGAGAAACTTTAGAGTGAAAGTTTATTTATGCTTTCAAACTATTTATTTAAAACAAGTGTGTATAGATTTTTCTCTAACCTACCATTTCCTGGGGCAGGTAACTGAAAGAGAACTGACCTATTTGAATAAAATATACACACGCGCTGACGTTTTTCCTATGACGTCGATAAAAAAATGAGTGACGTCATTGAAAACTAATTTCATCATTGAAACAGGTATTTTGTCTGTTAATATTTTTTCAAGTGGAGCTATAAGAGTGATTAATTGATTTGTTTGTTCGTTTGTTTGTTCATTTATTTATTTTATTTATTTTCTTTTTTGATGTTCAATTAGTCGCAAATTATTTATTTTTAGAGTGACAAGCTATATTGGAGTCCTTGAAGATCACTTAGTTCATCTAAGACGGTATTTATTTCTACGAAACGTTAATAACTGAAGAGAATGCACTTAATAAGATTCCTATTGTCAACTTGATACACCACTAGTTGATATCATGTTGTGAATATTGTCTTAAGTACCATTTACTTGGAACCTCTTATAGTCATTTAAACCTATCATCCACGTCATACAAAACTTGATTTGTACTGCAAAGTGGGTGCGTTTGCATTTCAAAGCAATGCATTGTCCATAGAAACCAAGTGTTACCCATTTAGATCTGTCCAATCAAAACATAGTAAACAGGAAGAAGAACCAAGTTGTTGCAGTGCACATAAGTGGTTGGAATAATATGCGTTCTTAAATGCCACTAGAGTGACAATTATATTCTCCAAGCAAGTTCTATTCTTAAGTTTATTCTATATATATATCCGGTAAATAAATACTATAATGTAGCTGTGAGGTTGGCTCATCACAATTTGTAACTGTAACATGTGTTTAATTAGAAAACTATTTTTTTTCGCAATGTACCATATTATTCCCTTAAGTTGACTTCTTTAGACTTAGCTTTTTCTCCTATGAGTTCTATGAAGTTCACACTGTTGCCTCGACCGGTAGAGGGCCTTAATATAAAACGGTCGTCCAGCTGACAAAGTATACGCCCATGGTTTAAACCCGACATTTGTTTATGGGCTTTCCTCCACCAATAATCTGTCACTGAGTAGAGAACAGCAACACTATATTAACATAATATGTCTCTTCATGTTAAATATATGTAAACAGACCAAACCATAATAAAAAAGTAATACGTTTCTACACCGAATTATCTTGGTCTCACTTCCGGTTGTTTCTATGAAAGTTAATGAGCAATATGAGACAACACACACGCAAGGCATATATACATTATTCTTATTTTGAAGTGTACCAGCAAACCTTGCATGTGGAAACGACGTTAATATCTGGTTAAGGTAAAGTTAAACTTTGCATTCGTTTATTTCGTTCCCTTTGGTATAAAATATTTGTTATATATTATAATATATATAAAAGTACCATGATCTTAAATTTACTGATGCTATAACTTGTAAACATGGGGTGATTTAATTACTAATACTATCATCGTAACATGCAATTATAACTTCTATGTTTTAATCAATATTCTTTTCTTTTCGATATAAGAAAATCGAACGTGATTTTTGTTTAATTGCCATCAAATACTACCAACAATGACATTTGCATAAACGAACTCTAGCCCTTGGCGACGCTATTTTTT
>CM017557.1:24045855-24195920 GCA_007844125.1 Sinonovacula constricta | reverse complement strand
TTTTTTCTGGAAAAAAGAAAAACAAGAAAAAGGTGTCTAAAACACCTAGGCAATTTTACTTTGAGAAACAGACATCGAATGTAAACTGGCGAATAGAAGGGCCAGAAAAATGGCATATAAAACCCAAACTTGATTAAAAGTCCCTTGACACACAGCACGATGTCAAACGGCACCTATTCTTCTGCCGTCTCATCTCTCATTTTTATTGACGTCATCTTTTAATTTTATTATTTTTGTCAAGAATATATCCAATTAAAGACCGTTTAGGCTCGGTGTACATAGAAAATATGTAAAATCTGGCATTGAAATTAAGAGTTTAAATATATTTATTGAAATCAATTTTGTTTAAATTCTTTATTTCGTCACTAACTAAAATTGTATTACAAGCATTGAAAGTAATAAAGAACACAACAAATTAGAGTATCCTATACGGAATAATAATAATAATAATAATAATAATAATAATAATAATAACAAAAATAATAATAATTATAAATTGTATTCGTTTAATGTTTTTTATATTATCATACTATTCTATGTAATTAGTTTCCGTTCTGGTGGTGTAACCCTTAAGTTGTTTCCTGTTTAAAGAAAATTAAAGTGAAGAGTGTTTCCGCTAATAGATAAACCAAGTTTTTTTAACATATAATGGAATGGTTTGCTTGCTGTTATAAGTGATCTGAGTATTCACTATTTTATTAGTTTAAAGAGTTGATGTAAGGTTCATGGTAGATTGTCTATCCCACCGTAAAGTAGTTATCATTATCGGTGAAAAGGTATCAAACGTGTTAACAATCCCGCGAAACTTGTGAATGACGTGAACAACGTGTGATTCTATTATAAATAACGTTAATTGGGGTAGATTTGGTGACTCTGGTTAGACGTAAACCCGCTGTCATTTCTTTAACGGAAGCGATAATTAACGTACATATTCATTGGCTGTATTTAAAATAAATATCCTTTTGAATGTTGCGTGGCCACACGATGTTCGGTCTCGTGACGTAAATCGTAATATTTGGCTATTTTTGAAATTAACATACTTGTGAAATGCCGTAAGTGTATAAAAACTGATTAATGTCGAGTTACTTTTGCGTGAAGGCGTGACGTGAATACAGATCTTAAAATTGTTTAATTCTGTTTTACCTCGAAACAGGCTTATTTCTTGTAATAGAGAAATCAAATGTATTGAGGAAAAATGGTCTGTGTAAAGTGAATAGGCTAATAAGGACACAAGTTCGCTTAAAGCAGTGTTTTATGTGAGTGAATTACAAGCGAGCACATGACGCTGACTACTGAAATGTTCTTTTAGGAAAACAATTGATCATGAATTTTAAATTTATAGTCATTAGTCAAATTAGTTTATGTAAAAAAGCAAAACGAAAATGTTATTATCAAAGCAAAAAATCGCCGATAGTATATACATGTCCACCATAACAGAGAAGATTACGTCTGACTGACTTAAAGATAAATAAAGGTCAAATTATATCGAAGTATCCACCTTCTGTACGAACGCATTGATGGTGACGCTTTTGAAGTTTCTTAGTTACTCAAGATATCTAGTCATGTTTGTTAATTTCACCAACGCTGCTTACTGCACACCCGATATCATACACACGTCTGATGCTGATGTGATTTTCTGAATTTGATATGTAAATAAACATCAGAGTCCATTGAGCCAGGTCTGGTTATAACGGTCCAGTCGTTCAAAACCAAAGAATCTGCTAACAACTTTTAACAGCAGTCCTCTCAAACATTTACAGACTTCGTTGCAGGACTTAATGCACAGTCCTGCACACGCAACATTTCACTCTGCCCCAGCTTTTTCTGGACGTCACATTGACATTTATTTTCTGAGATACACTTTTGTTTTGTTTTGTAAATAGTTAGTGTTTCGTTTACAAAGGTACGATTTCGCAAAATTTACAGGGGATATCAGTTATATTATTTTTGTTAGATATTATATCAAGATGGACGACATGCATGGCGATATGTTCAAAATTACAGTATGTTTTATTTTACGCATGGGTTTATTAATTATATTCACCTTTGTCAACGGGGTGGATTACTATGGAATGATAACCGTATGTTCAATAATTTGAGTACAAGATCAAAACAGATAATATGATAAAGTTTGTCTGAAAGAAATAATATATTGAAAGCTGGGTTAAACGTTATTTCTCGATTTTCGTGATGCTTACGATATATTGCACCTTCATATTTGAGAGACAAAGTATGACTGATTATCCAAAATAGTCTAATACAACAACAATACCAAATCTTTGCGATTTTTCTTGAGTAATATGCCATATCCTGTTTCGGAAATAATTAATCTGCCTTCATGAACAGAAAATTTGATCATTTTTAGATTTTGTAATATGATATGATATTGATGTAAAACTGATTTTAATTCCTGTTTACAATTTTCTTGATCTATATGATGATACTACATTGTTTAATCAATAAGTCATGGTTTGTTTGATTTCTTGGAATGAGATTTGTTCGTTGATAATAAACACGTGACTTTCAATTTTAAATTGTTTTGACACTTGAAGTTGTTGATCTTCCCATATACAACATGGGTGTGTGTTGTTATGACGGAAGTATGTTTAGTAGCAGATAAGGAAGTTCAAGTTTCTGTTTCCGACTACAGTATGTTTACAAAATCATAAGCAGCACCAGATTAATCTGCTGCATTCAACATCCCATGATCCTTCACCAGTTGCGTTTGTCATATTTCCTGATCACTTCACAAGAGGAAAGTGTAACAGAGATATGTCAGCCAATACATCAGCATGAAAACGAGATGACAGTTGAGTTTTATTGCAAAGACATAAGTTAACAAAATATGTAAGGAAGCTTCAATTAACATTCTTATCATCATGTGGTTGGTCAAGGATTCCAATGTCTTAAACACTAGACCATTGGTGCTCACTTATAAGATTAATACTTGAACACCATTCAACCTATTCACCCTAATAGTGTTTCCAGCAAGTAAAGTGCTAATAGAATTATATGTTTTCTTAGTTTTAAAGGGATAATGCTCATTCTTTACTGCAGGCATGACCTCTGCAACCTTTCTATGATCACACAAATCTTTAATTGATGCCATGCATAAAAAAACATATTAACTTGCTAGACTGGCCATATCAAAATCAGTCTAAAGTCGCAAAATTAATATTTTTAGTTTTTATATTTATTTTATAGAGCATAAATAGACCTTTAAAACGATAGAAGAACCATCTCGATACTATAATCATATACATAAATGTGGAGAAAACGGCACTCAAAGTTGTTGTAACATGTTTGGTCTATACCTAAAACGAAATGCCATAGCAACCAACATTTTCTATATAAATAACACCATCATGTCATACATTGTTGGAAAGAGAAGACACAATTCTATTAAATGAACATACTTATTTATTAACAAAGCAACCGTATAAAGCAACAGTGATCATAGAAAATCATAAAAATGTCAATGTCTTTAACGTTTTGTCTTTAATAGAAATACACGTGAGAGTTATCGATGTATGTAAATAGTTCTTCCATATCATTACAGCTTTCACTTTCACATTTACTATCTCAGTCCAACACACCATTTGCACTTGTAAAGTAAGTTGTAATCAATTCATTCCAGTTTCCGATACCTCCGAGATTTGACCCATTTACTGTCTCTTTTAGGCATTTAGCCACTTCTTCTGGTGATAAATCTATTGTTTTTATTATTTATTTCCAGTAATAGCACAAATCGATAACAAAATCCACTTTTATATCGATAAAAACGCAGTAAACAGGACAGATCGGTGAAAAAATAATTTAAACGGGATACCGGAAGTATCATGTGAGGTCCGTTTGATCAATCAGAAAGGCCGATACACGTTAAGCAACAGGTGCGCGAGATCCTTTGTGTTGGTCACTTGATTTAAGAGATTGTAGTGGCTACTTGGAATGACGATTATGTTTAAAAATAGAATAATTGAATTCCCCGGGGAATTTACCTTTATTACGATACCAAATACAACCACTCTGTCCATTTCTTTCTGCCTGAAATGCGCTAATGAATTGGGGTAATTTTCCATTGTTCGTTGCGTAATCTCGATAATTACGTGAACGTATATAGAGTATAGGGTCCGATCAAAGTTAAAAGAAACAGTCAGCAACTTAATTTCAATTAATTCGTAGTAAAGAGTCTCAACAATAATTATTTAACAAAATCTAAAAATCTATAGTTTTGCACCTACATGCCTCGATAATCTGAAATGCGACTTTACACTGATTTTGATATAGCCAGTCACATATTCAAAATGGTATTTTGTTTTATTTTGTTACATCGCATTGTCTCGATTATGGTAACGTTCAGCAAATTATTGCTGGGGGGAGACTTATGCCTAGGTAGAACCACTGGCGCACCACAGATTAGCTGGGAGACCTGCCTACATTAAATTTCTCAGCCCTATGTGGTGAGCACTGGTTTTACTACGTCTTGACCTCGCCAGAAAGTCTAATAGATAGGACTTTCCGATATATAATAATTAAAAGTAAAAGTAAAAAAATAAATAATTGAAAACAGATCAATCGCTATGACAAAAACAAAATATTTTTCAACGGAATAAGTAAATTGATGGGTGCGAACGCAGGTGTATATTACTAACCACTAAAATCTGTTCATGAAAAAAAACGCTGGAAAGGTGAATGATTAAAGTCGGTTTTACTATATGCCTTCCTGATTGGATATTTGTATAAAGCTAATTTAGTAGATTAAGATCGTGCTTGAATAAAAACACAATTAAAGCAGACACATCTATATGACTGGACCAATTGGTGTTTTCCACTTTCACTGATCGGATACGCCGTTTTCGGGTAAATTACTTGACCAATTGGTGTTTCCTACTTTCGCTGATTGTATTGACCAGTTTCTGAAAACTGACTTAACCAATGGACTATTAAGTAGATAGCAAACTTAAATCCTGCATTGATGCTCCGTTGTGCGTATTGAAAATAACAAGTATACGTATTTTTTTAATAATAACAACAAAATTATTCAAACTTAATCAAGATATATGGTTATTTTAAAGTGCAGACATAAACCATGAGACTTGTTTTTCGCATACATAGAGAAAAACACTAGAATCAGAAAATCGCCAATCGCAAATTGGCTTGCACTGTCGTGTGTCCAGCATGTTCTAAGGGCTCCGAAACTCTCACTTCCTAGCATTATGTTTTCTCAAGAAAACCGTGCAAAATATTCCTTTAAAGACAACTAAAGGTAAGCATGTGCAACCTGTGTAAAAGTTGGAATATTGGAAAAACAATAACTACGTGTATGATGAAATGAAAAGATTGTGTTAGCCTCATTTGAACACCACTGTATAATTGTAAGCATGTCTGGCTGTTTGTCTGACTGTATGTATCTCTGCCGGACTGACTGTGTGTATATTTGCCTGCCTGCATGCATGTCTGTCTGACTGCCTACGTGCATGCATTCATGAAACTGGGTACATTCGAAAAGAGCATTTGTTGACATACCTTTACATATTTACATGCTCGCCAAGGTAGTAATTTACTACATTAACTATGTTCTTTAAATGTTGTTTTAATTTACTTCTTGAATATTTTTTCACTTTTGGAGGTGGTGTGCTTTACAACTTTACTTGCGTTCGTTGCATTCTAGAATGTTTTACTACTGTACTCTCTATACAGAGCGATCAACTACCCTGTCCACTTATGAACAATACATAAATAAAGCTCAATTGCATGACCACAATTTTCGCCCGACAGTTCTTATCGCACGTCTTTAAACCATCAATGTACAACTCCTCTTTGAATTTAGTCGATGTAAAGATGTAAACACATGATTAAAACCTTAAAACCTTACGATTACAAATAGACCATTTCTACTTTACGTACACACATATTCGTGCCAAACGGGGACTTAGTATTTAACCACTATGAACGAGCACTTCTTAATTTGTTCAGCCATTTGGGCTAATATTGCAATAAAGGTGATACAAGAACATATGTATTTGGCTGAAATTATTTTTACTGTTAAATGTTTAATTTTAAAAAAATGATTTTTACAGTACAATTTGGGACATACAATTACATTAGTATTTCCATTTTAAGCGGGGACCAACATACGATACGTTTTACAAACAACTGGGGACTTCGATTGTTACCCTATAAAAATAAAGCTTTCTTTAGTTTTGCTTATACTGAATTATCACGGAGAGCGACAGGATTATGTATTCGCTTACACTGAGTAAATATATGGCATTTATTCTCGACATAGATTTCTTATGTCCAATAAATAAATACATCCAGAAGTGACCGTACAAACAGCCAATAATTAGTATAGGTCCTAGTAATTTCATTTCTGTATAATAACTGGGTAAAATGGAAAAGCCATTGCAGCAAGTGCAATGCCATAGTTAAATGTACATGCATGGTGTAGGCTTTTCACTTATACTAGATCGCAATGGCGGCGACAAGAATATAATTTTAATTAAAATAACACGTTTATTAAAAGTTATTTATCTTTTTAAAAAGTTTTACAATAAAATACTTGGAGCACATTAGTGTGTATTTTTACCAAACCGAAAAGGGGTCGCACACAATAAATCTTACATAACAATCGGGGACGTTGATTGTAACCCCTTATGCTGAGGTATTAGCCAATAGAAATAAACGCAATTGTGTGTTTATGCCGTATACATTGCCGACATGGAGTAATACGGTCATATAAATTACCGACATGGAGTTATAAAGACGGTATTAACTACCTACATTAAGTTATGGGGTCGTACATATAGAACTGTTATGCCGAATAAATAACCGACTTTGGTATTTAGATTACCGACACAAAAATGGAGTTATTAGGCCGAAGAAATAGCCGACATAGAATAATTGGAAAACAACCGCATAAATTACCGACATAGAGTTACCGAATTTTTTGTTACTAGGCCGTATAAAGTGCCGACACATCAAATCGTATTACTTCTCGAGTTTTTCGGTCGTATAAATTATCGTAATGAAGTTGTTATGCATACATTGCCGGCATGGAGTAATACGGTCAAATAAGTTACCGACATAGAGTTATCGGGCAGTATGTACTACCTACGTGTTATTATTATACGTTCGTATTATTAACCGACAATAGAACTGTTATCCTATATATTGCCACAATAACCGGGCCTGGTAGCGCAAACGGTAGAGCGTCGGCTCCATGTACGGGGGGCCCGGGGTCGATCCCGGGCTGCGACATACCAAAGTCGTTAAAATAGTACTGGTATAGTCCCCTTGCTAACGCACATGACACTAAACAACATTTTAGCGATTAAGAATAAGGCTATTTGAATTTGAACTTTTTGAGCACTTCGGTCAAAGCTACAAATACAAAGTCTAAATTGCAGCTACCATTTTGTCTTTGATTTCGGGATAATTTGATCCGTACTTTAAATTTTTGCTTTGAACATTGTCGCGGTACTGAAGTCAATCGTCAATTTTATTAACAGACGATTGTGAGAAAAAGAAAATAAATGAATGGCTGTTTTTACTGTATGTTACACCACATTATTAAACCACGGATCTTTTCTAACGAAAACAAGTAAATAATATACAAACCTATACTCGCTTCTTATCGGAAATGACGAAATTACGAGGAAGTTAGAAAGTACTTGAAACTCATTGTTCATCCTTTTCTGCTTTTTGAAGGTCGTCAGTATTCTTGCATGTATATTGTTACTTACAAACAATGCAGTAAACACTTGTGTATCTGGCCTATAAGACCTAAAAGCCTATCATGTGAATTTCCTCATTGACAGTTTAACAATACATATGCTATGACTAATAATGGCATGACAAATCACAATGTTAATGCATAAGACTATTTGTTTTGTACAATTAATTGAATTGCTTTTAAAGAAAAACTTACAAAGTCATAACTTAGCTGCAGTCTGGAATCAAAATGCTTCCAAATAATAGTCTGATATATATTTTTCTAAACCCGAAAGCTTGTAATAATAGTAGTTTTGCTCTTTTGCAGACTGAAACAATAGAAAACAATTACACATGGAATTAATTTGTATTTGGCAGCATTACTTTTAGCGATGTTGATTTCTTCCTAACAAATAAGGCAAATGTTTATGTTAAATGGTAAACCACTGTGTGTCTGACGAAACATGAAAAGTAAAATATTAATCGATGAACGAACAGTCCTAATTTGGTATATACCGCTCCACCAGATAATAGTAAGGTATGGTCGTCCTGAGAACGAAATTATCTGACAAGTTCATATATAAGAGTAAACAAATTGTCCTTTTTGAAAGTTAATTGATTTAGCAGTAGTGCAAGTTGACCGCAATAAATATACACGTTACGCTACTAGGGTAAGATACTAACTACAGATTTTATCTTTTTGTGTTCTCATTTATGGAGACATTGTGTACGCAGCTGCATATTCTGCGTAGTCAGCTACGCACTTTATTCGTGGTAGGTTTTGTCTTTGTTATCTACGTGCTACAATATTTATTACAATAATAAGATATTATGAAATTGACAGTAGAACATTTCTTTTTAAATCAGGTAAATTAGACTGCTTAGATAATATGCTATAACTATAAATTCGAACTAATGCTAATAAACATAAACAATGAATTGATAACATAAGATAACATTAGTGATGTAATAATCGCACTATTTTCAAATCCTAAAAAAACGAACAGAGACGAAGTTAAACTTTTGCTAATAATACATACTTATATATTGTCATGTAAATAGATTTCAATCTTTGATTATAGCACGACCTTGTAATCGAGTAGTACCTTACTAATGCAGAACATGTGAGCATGTTCTTTTTCAAAAGACCTTTGCTGTCTCGACGCGTTTTAACTAGATTTAAACGTTACACTTTAGATGTAATTTTGTAACAAAGTACTTGTTATGAGGTTTTAAACATTCTTCAAAACCTCAAAGAACTATATGAGGACACTTTATGGAGGACATATATATGCTTATTAAATAACTACCTTCTTCAAAATCTTCTTCAAAATCCTCATAGTTTCGCATTGCTGAACTGGTCTGTTCTTATCTTGCTTTTTAAAACATTTATACAAATGAGACGTTTCGCGTAAGTTAATTTAAAATTAAAATATAAAATTTAAAATACCCTTTTAAAATTCTATGCAAAGTGAAATCTGAAGTTTTAACAACATTCAGTGATTTTTCTTTTATATTATACTTTGAAACATGAAAACACTTATCATGTTGTAAGACAGAAAGCAAAATGAAATAGACTGATTATATTACACCGATAAAGGGCCGCTGAGTTACCTGCTTCGGGCTTAAAGTGGGTGATTTGTACACAATCTAGTTGTGGTTAAAAATATTCCATTGACAACAACGTATGTTATACATAAGAACAATACTAAATAACAATAAGACACAACCTAGATTCGGCTCTCCAAACTGAAGCCCTATTACGAAGCATCTCCACATTTCGCACATGCTGTAACCAGACAGCAATTAACCTCTACTTGTGGGATTGGTGGATCTGAGATCGTTAGATATTAACCTGCCACAACTATGCAGCTGGCTTTGGATTGGTTACGAATTGCTGCAACAGTCCATAGGGTATTGAATGCTGATACAGTTACAATGACTGCTGTTGCTGATACTACTACTACCACTACTACTCTTCTTCCTTCTACTACTTCTGCTGCGGCTAATATATATATATATATGCGGTCAATAATCAATGATGGAAATACTGTTTGGCGACAGTTGCTCATTGACTCTTATAAATGACGCATGTTACAAATACAAATAAATTGTTTATAAGCTTATTCAATCCCGTTTTACGTATTTGCTATCACTAACCGTGGATTGTTCATGTATAACATGTATGTCATTCCTCTATCTCGCTTTAGTCGAAATCATACGGGAGAATCGTGGTAAAGTGAGACACCCGCTTAATTTTAACTGCCTTTAATCGAAAAGGTGTTGTCCAATACGGTTAACTTGGCTTTTTTGCAGGTACACACAAGTCGCATGCGTAGCTGATGGATTACTTTGAAATCAATGGCAGAAAATCATGTTGGACGAAATTCTATGCAGCGATCATTCATATCTATTTATGCATAATTTCTTCTATAATATCAAATAAAAACTTGTAAAATATAACTTCTAGCGCTTTTTAATAAATGATAGAACTAACATTGTTATATATTAACTACCTTGTTTTATGTACTCATGTGGTATGAATTGCTTATTCATCTATGTTGTTTAGTCTCACAAAAGTAGTTTTATTAATTCCAGGATATGTATACCAGTCTCTAAGTGATAGGTTTTAAATGTGTTTTAATCTCTCCAAGGTTATATATGGTTTTATACTAAAAGTATGTAATTAATCACGTAGTTGTTTGGTAAACAGCATGTTTTTCGTAAAACAATAGAGTTAAATGTAACCTGACAGGATCTAATGCTGTTGTGAACGGAATGTCAAAGTCCATTAACAATAGTGGGCTACATGGCATCTTGTTTATCTTAATTGTTAACAGATCTATATATTGTGTAGCATTTGGAAGATTCTTGCTGCGAAATAACTTGTAATTCGAATATTAACATTGCATAAGCACCTTTGATCCAAATCTTAATCATGTATGATTTTCACATACCCCAAACATGTTTCAACAGGAACATTCATCTAGTTTTGGGTTTGTTTGAACAACTGGGACGGCCGTTACAAAATTAAAACAAAAGGTTACCGCTAAATTAGCAAATCAGATATTTACTGTATTGTTATATCATATAGGACTATATTGCTATATTGCAAAGATAATACTACTCCACTGAAATCGGAAAAACATAACATTAATGTTAACTAGTCTGAGAGTAGGCATGACAAAGATTTTTCGTCTAACAAAATTAGGCTAGTAGATTGTAAGTTTTAAAAGGGCGCGAAGAAAGCTGAATAATTTAGTCTGGTCATGTTACAGAATATGTAACCAGTTAACCCTCATACTAAGGGGTAAACCAGCTAACAGTTGCCATTTCTATTAACATATAACATTTTAACCAACACTACAAACTTTTCTTATGTACCTATGAGTAATATTCCCTTATTTTAAAAATAGTTATATATTAATAATAAAATATTACACTTTAAATTGTAAACGCCACACACAAACGCCTCAGACATCATTATGTAATACAACATTCTAACGATAATGTTCGAATTTGAAGAACGTTTAATGATTTTAACAGACAATAACCAACAATGCACTTATGTTAAAAAAGAAAACCTATGTCCAGCGCTGATGACATGTGGCATTGTCGTTAGCATCACTTAATATGTACAATTATCAAAAGGCAGCCTAGATATGCAAATTAGATACTAATTCCTGGGTAAAACATGATACACAAGGGAACATTCTAAACAATCAAAGCTTGGACATTGTCATAGGTACCTTCAGACATGTTGAAAGCAATTCCTGGGTTAACATGATAAATCGGTGCATAGTTTAACAACCAAAGACATGTAGACATTATACATTATCCATTACACATGGTACCGAGAGCTGTGACATTGTCCAAGTTCCACTACGACATGTAGGCATTACACATGGTACCGAGAGCTGTTACATTGTCTAAGGTTCCCTACGACATGTAGGCGTTACACATGCTACCTAGAGCTGCGACATTGTCCAAGGTTCTCATAGACATGCATACATTACTCAGGTCCCGAGAGCTGTGACATTGCCAAAGGTCCCCTAAGAATGGGTTTCATTGCACAATATACCTAGAGCTGTGACATTGTCCGAGGTCCATTAAGGCATGCAGGCCTAACACAACATCTCTACAACTGTGACATTGTCCAAGGTCCCCTAAAGCATGGAGACATTGCACATTATACATAGACATGCAGATATTACATAGGGTCCCGAGAGGTGTGGCATTGGCCATGGTCTTCTAAGGCATGGAGACATTGCACCTTATACCTAGAGCTGTGACATTGTGCGAGGTCCCCTAAGGCATGGAGACATTGCACATTATATCTAGAGCTGTGACATTGTCCAAGGTCCCCTAAAGCATGGAGACATTGCACATTATACCTAGAGCTGTGACAATGTCCGAGGTCCTCATAGACATGCAGACATTACATAGGGTCCCGAGAGGTGTGGCATTGCCAAATGTCCCCTAAGACTGGGTTTCATTGCACAATATACCTAGAGCTGTGACATTGTCCGAGGTCCATTAAGGCATGCAGGCCTAACACAACATCTCTACAACTGTGACATTGTCCAAGGTCCCCTAAAGCATGGAGACATTGCACATTATACATAGACATGCAGATATTACATAGGGTCCCGAGAGGTGTGGCATTGGCCATGGTCTTCTAAGGCATGGAGACATTGCACCTTATACCTAGAGCTGTGACATTGTGCGAGGTCCCCTAAGGCATGGAGACATTGCACCTTATACCTAGAGCTGTGACATTGTGCGAGGTCCCCTAAGGCATGGAGACATTGCACATTATATCTAGAGCTGTGACATTGTGCGAGGTCTCCTAAGGCATGGAGACATTGCTCATTATACCTAGAGCTGTGACATTGCCCAGGGTTTCCTAAGGCATGGATACATTGCACATTATACCTAGAGCTGTGACATCGTCCAAGGTCCTCTAAGGCATCGAGACATTGCACATTATACCTAGAGCTGTGACATCGCCCAATGTCCCTAAGACATGGAGACATTGCATACTGTACCTAGAGCTGTGACATTGTCCAAGGTCTCCTAAGGCGTGCCGATATAACACATGATCCCTACAGCTGTGGCATTGTCCTCCATATCCTAAAACTTATAGACATTAAGTATACTATAAGGTGTAAGAGTTGCAAATATCCTCTAACGCATTTAGACAATATACAACATGCACATCTAGAATAATAATAATACAAAAATAAAAAAATAAAAACATCAAAAGATAGTGATCAGCTTTCGAGAAAATACTTTATACCGAGGCTTTATTATTGTGATATAAAGAATGAGACACATCGATACTCGTGTCTACACTTTAAACACCATCTAGCAATATGGGTGAGCCACCTGATACTTTTAGACATACGTGTTAACATATGGCGTTTGTAGAGATTATACATAATGAACATTTAGAAATTACTTTATATATATATATATATATATATATATATATATATATATATATATATATATATATATATATATATATATATATATATATATATATATATATATACATCACTGGCATTTTGGAGTGTTCTTTTGTTCTGTCTTTTTTCCAAGGGACAGGTAACGTATATTGGCCCCTATCAATTGTCGTTTTCTTGTTTGCATCAGTCATTTGAAAAACATATTAATATGCTTCAGCTTATTGCATGCATTAATCATCATGTGAATTCAATTGATTCCAATGGTCGATCTTACTCTTATTGTAAGTACTGATAACAGCATACCCGGTACTCGTGATATGCGTTGCTTAAGGTTAAGATCCTATGGACGAAATATGGTAAGTTTTGGACAAATATTGGAAACCTGTCTATGCAGACACTTTACATTACTGCCAAAAGAAAACTTTTACAATAGCAAATAATAAATTCGCAATAACAATCAGTTATTTAGAACTACAGAAACAATATGTACTTTTTGCTTGAGACGCCATTGCTTATATTAAAGTGCAAAACAAATAAAAACACAGACCCTGGTCAATGCAAGAACATTTTTTTTTTGTAAATGAATGCAGAAAGAAATGAGAAAATATTAAATAAATACAAAATTGCAAACAGTTAGTATATAAAAATAACTCTGGCCAAATATTATGAATGATGTTTATATGAGGATTCCACGTCAAAAGTTAGCTCCCCAGGAACACGTAAAGTAGCTAATCCTATATAGTTAAGTTTATTGTCTTCTTCACAAAAAAAAAATAAAGAACACTAACCCAAAAGAACAGTTGATCATGAATATAACGTATTGATTTGGAAATACATTATATAAATGCTACTATATATTATATTATAGACATACATCATTTATAAAACATGTACGAGGTATCAATTAATATGGTGTACTTTTAGCAGCTGTTGAACTATATTTTTATCTAATGTATCTAATTTTATCTAATGTTCTACAGTTTTTAACTATGTTTTAATAGTTGCTTGCAAAACTACATATACTCCCCTACATGAAATGCATGGATCTTCCTGTACAAAACCATACCCACAGGTTCTTAATATGTGTGAGCTTGATTTCATCTAGTGATAAAATTAAAGAAAATCAAATGATTGAACATTCCAAGAATTATAAATACCGCACACAACATATAATGTCAATACAATAGATATCAAACCATTAAAATATTATGAACAATTTACAGCTAGTCAGGACTGCCTAATAGACATACACATTTCCAACAAAGTCCGTTTTACTTTTAAGCATATATATAAGGACCGTTTTCGATTAATACATAAGCACCAACTAAACGCAATTCAGACTGAAAATAGCATACTCAAACCTCAGAATATTATCAATTATTTATCGTTTATTTATTGCAATGTAAAACTGTCTTACAAGTATTGAAGCAAACTTAAGTTATCACAGGAACATATCAAACAAAGAACGCTCAAATCGGTACTATCCTTAGAAAAGTACACCATCCCGGTACAATGATAACACTTACTTAAACTATAAGCATGCAGGAAGGACACACTACACATACGAATTGGATGTACATCGTAACTGTTCCCGGATCGACTTTATCAACGTAATTTAAATAAGTACAAACGGATTCACAGTGTAACACATGCTTTAAAGGTGGTATTCGACAGTTTGGTATTCACGTTTCTTCTCAAATAACAAAATACGTCATAAGTACCTGAAAAGGTCTTGCAAATTGATGTTCATTGATGCCAAAGATCTGTCTGAACAGTCAAGGATAAATCCCTAATCGACGTTGCAAACAGATGTTTTCTTTCCGAGCCACGCTGCAGAGATAGCTATTTGAAACCAAGAAAACCACGTGACCACTTGCTTTTATATAGTCATCCGGGTAATCCGCTCTGACGTCGATATCTATATATAGCAGAGACTACTATCGCGCTTTTTATAGAGTTGGAATGACTGGACATTTAGAATAATTATATTCGTGATTGGCACAGTCTAACAAAGTTAGACATTAAAATAGTCTTTATAATGACTAAAATATGGCTTTATGCAAAAGGTATTATCAAATTCCCCAAAGAGGTGGTTAGATATTGGTACGTGTATTTAATATAGGCAAACTGTCTGATATCACCTTAAATGTTGTGAAATCCCGCAAGCTCTACAGTCCCTATGCTTTTAATAAACGTGTTCATTTTAAATTGCTTGCTATTTTAAAGATATAACCATCTATTTATTGTTCGATAATTAACCATGTTATGATGTTATATGTAATTTGCCATTGGTGGATATTGTATCCTATTAGAGAACTGTTATATGGAACTATTGTGATTAATTATCAATGTTAAGCAAAATAAAAATAAAAATAGAAATTGGCTTAAGTTGATATGATAAAAAGAAATCCACAGAGGTAAAAACCTAATAAAACTTAAAATGTTAACTACACTTCGTTATTTTTACTCTATGCTCTGACTGGACACATTAAAATGAAATATTTATTATTTCCTGTAGCGATGAGCTGTCAACAGAAAGTACATTTATTGTTGTAAATAGATTTGGAGGTACGTGTATTAGCAATTGGGGAGTTGAAAAAGACTAATTTAAAATGATTCATTAAATAATATAAAAATGTGCAGGAAATATAATTAACATACATGAGGCACATTTGCAGCAAATCGCTACCTCGTTTATCAGAGTGGAGTGATGTTTTGATTTTAATCCTTATTATTATAAATATAAAGAACAAGTATCTGTAATTCTGTATATGCTTTGGTGCGTAGCTTGACGTTTTTTCTGCAATAGTTATGTGTTGTTTATGTCTTCATGGAAATCATTGTTTAAATCTTGTTTTCATAATTGGTGACGCTAAACAAACTCTTTGCTTAAAATAGCCATTTCCTGGAACTAAGAAGTATATATAAAGGGGATTTGGGGTGAGTTGTGTGGACATGTAAAATGCCAGTTTTAATATGCTAATGCATGACACATCATTAAAACTTTCCTTTTACAAAACATGTACAATTATCAACTAAAAGAAACTTCTAAGGAGGAGGATATTTTTGGTGGGATATTTTTTTTTTATTTTAAAATGCATTTGTATATGTGTATATTAATCGCGAGTACACAGATACATTAGTTCTTCTTAGTTAGAAAGGGGTGTTATTTTTTGACAGCTAAAATAGTTATACTAAATGACTAAATTGATACATCTTGCATGTTTTACAACTATTTTTTTCAGTTTTGTAGAATTCTGAAAGTTGAAACATAGACATATATCCGATATCTTCCTTTAAACTTTATACAGAAAACAGTACATACATATAGAAGAGTAATTTATGATGAACTTAAGAATATATTACAAAGTCCTATGAGCATTGCAACGCATTACAAAATTTGAAAAAGACATAAAGAAGAATACATAAAATACATGTTCCATATAATAGTTTTAATTTATCGAGTGGCATAACCAAAGCATTAAATTATTTACTTTTTAAAGATAGTAATGGACACATTTTTTAGCATTTTAAACATGTGTGTATTAGATTATGTGTGGTTTGAGTAAAATATATTGATAAACTTAATACCCCATACGCCTTAACAACAACGCTTAAGGTATTATTGATAATCCCCTAGTAAAACCCTACATTTATTTTGGACATTACCTATTCAGTTCTGCCTAATGTGGCGGCGCTCATGTGCGTTTGCAAATATGTAAAAGAGACTATTGTGTTTAACTCTTGAAAAAAGGCATTTTGCAGGAAATTAGAGCTAGTGTTTCCGTTAAAAAAATCAAGTTCCTTGTTTGTGTGTTATTGTCAACATAAGTATTTATAATAGTAGACTTACTATATAATATTAAGGTATCATTTTATAAAAAAAGAATATATGACAAAGTCCTATGAGTATTGCAACATATACCAAACTCCGAAAAGGCACAGAACAAAGGTATTTCACATGCAAGCCAAGCGAAAATTAGGAACACATTTGTGATGAGTCATTTAAGGAAAGGAGCAAACCCGACAGTTACCGCTTTTGAACGGTCAGTCGGCAATATGGACCGACTGGGGTGCTTAAACCGGTTTTACAAAGCTCTAACCTCGCACTTCCTGACGAGTTTCTCAAATGCAAGCAACGAAAAGAAAAACGATCTATTTGAAAACAAAATGTCCATGCGCTGATATTTTCTATACGTTATGACGAAAGTAGTGACGTCATCGAAAAATAATGTCCACATAGTGTTCAGAAAAGGAGTATGGTAGTATTTCGATTTGAAAAACAACACAAAAATGGTTGACCACAAATAAAATTAACTTTCTGAATCATGAACAAACATGACCAGAGACGAATAAATGGTCATGTTTCTTTTGGCATATATTGCTTATTATAAACGCACATTATTCTAATCTCAATTCCAGTGTAAAGTTTCAGATACAATAATGTGTCAACATATTTAATATAGATCTAACATTTATATGTTTATATATTAATATGTTTTTTACCAGTTTGACTTGAATATCCACAGAGCGAGATACAAGGCGGAAACATTAAATTCCTGCCATAACACATACATAAAGACAAGGAAGATATTATGCCAGCAAAGCGATTTTACGTCCTTCGTAAATCAGTTCCGAAACCATGTGATTATCTTTTCAAACAAAATAACAATACACGTGTTGAAGGTCAAGTTTACCTTACAGCTCCATATTGTTAGAGTTACATACTTATCTAACATGTTGAATCAGGTATTAATCCATCACCAGACTAAATCACTGAACTGTGTCACCATCTAGTGGGACTTACAACATACATTAACATATAGTAAGGGACGAAAATAAAATGGTATATGTTAAATGATAAATAGAGAAAACAAAAGCCACGATCAGTAATATTGATCAGTAGATCAATAACATGCGCTTCTCCTGAGCAACGATTTTTATGGAGATCAATATGAACAGATCAGGGGCTCAATAATTGAAAAAGGTGAAATAGTGCACTCAGCAGACAGATCATATGTACTAAATTCAGAGCAAAGAATGTTTTTACTATTATATATGATAACATTTTCTGAACAATTGTTCAAAAGTAGAAACATATTTAACATCGTGTATGATCATTGCAGAAACAGAAATACAGAGATGCAACTGGGGGTACTATAGCTGACAGAAGCAATGTTGTGTGATATGTAGGTCGTATTTTTAAGTTGAATAACGTCTTTCTGGTTTGGATAGGTTTTGACAATGGACCGTTCCAATATTGGTTTATGAATTGAATGGACGAATAATCGTCAGTGTTGCAGCTGATTTAGGAACTACTGGGGAAAAAACTTAATACTTAAGGTATCACAAAAATATTGCGCTGTAAATACCTTATTCTGAAAGTAAAAAGCTGCAATAAATAATGAACATTCTAAAAAAGACAGTGTTTAATGTTTTTATGGCAGCGTTAAAGCAAAAAAAAAATGACCAAACATTTTCTCAAAATTCACATTGCTTTAACACAACTTGGAAATATAACATATGGTTAATATTCAAATTAGTTTTCATTGAGCCACTAACCATTTTGACAATTACTGAAATGGCCAGTGGAACGACATTCTGAATTTAAGCATGATAGAAAACCAATATATATGAAATTTAATTAAGAGTCGTATTTACAGAGACCTCTGCAATTTTCAGAATGACAGTAGATTAAGTACTTGAACTACTTGTCAATCTGGTATAAAAAATTCCATATATATGTCGATATTAAAGGTATGCTTCTGTTGTACTGCAAATAAGTTAAATAATTCTACTGTATTCCTACCTTTCATATAATAACGTTGTTTAAATATTTATCTCAATATATATTTTTTATTTTATTTTATATATATGTGTGTTGTTCTAGGGCTTTTCAAAGTTTTAAGTATGTTTAGGCAAATTTATTGTCACCTAAATGTAATGAAGTGTGTTTTAATTCATTTTGATAATTTGCTAGTACATGACGAGTCTTACTCCCTCAACAATAATTTGCTTGATTTTATTAATCCAATTACTCACAACTATTCACGTTTAGAATTAGATGCATAGCACAATTCTCTGTTTCTGCGTACAACAAATAAACGAGGAACTCTTTGAAATTGTAAGCAAGTTTCTAGGCATTGCCTAGATAGTTTTTAATCGGAGATATTTGTTTAAAACCCCAATATTTATATAAAATTATTATTGGAAAGTGACGGTGCTTCATCGACGTGGATATTTTGTTACGCAATCAGAATACATTACAATGGCTTAAATATTTTAACAAATCCTTTTATTCTCACTTCCCTTAAACAAGACAGACATACATACATTTAACAGTGATCAGATATAACATTTTATAAAATTAATCATTTTGAATCAACAATTTTTCTTTGCAGACCAAAATGAAAGCAAGCCTAGCATAACCAATTGCGAACAAGTCGCTTTAAAATATTTCATTATTATGGTTAAGTAGAAAGACTACGACAATCGCCAGCGTCTAAAATTCATTTTTACGGTTGATTTTTGTCAATGATAATGACAAATTAACTACTGCCCGTTACACCTAAGCAAAGCAGAAAATAGAAAACTATGAAAATCTCGTATATCAATAAATACTTGAAAGTTTAACAACGATCACTTTTACTGCTTGACATTAACAGCCAGATACAATCTTTGGAGAAATACCTGTGTCCTTTTATTTTCCGTTGTACTGTTTCGTATTAAACATGCATACATTTGCCATTTAATAGAACATATTTATTTGGGATATAATCGGGGTATGTGTTGTTGTTGTTTTTTTGTTTGTGTGTGTATGTTGTTGTTGTTGTTTGTTTTGTCAGAGAAAATACGAAAACACGTTAAATGTATATATGTTACATGTGCTGAACTATCGGGGCCGGTTGTGGTCGGGGGTCAACGTATTAAACAAGCCCTGTCCTCGATTAAAAGAGATTAAAATAGATTATTAGCATGCAAATAACAACTTCGGTTATATTAAAGTTGTTCATCTGTGCATTGTACTGTTGTTTTTATTTCTAAAATGCAGGAAACTGCTCTATTTAGCTGCTGCAAAATATCCAGCCAACCCCCACAGCACAATATAATCTATTAATTGGGAACAATGATGTAACCGTTATGATAACTCATTACTCATTTTCTATTGTACAAAAGATGTATACAGATGTTCTGCAAAGTCTCAGATATCGCCACATATCTAATATCTGTCTATTATCATTGTATTAACAAATTGCAATTGTATGTTGTGTTAGCGTGACATAGTATCACATTGGCTGGTTAAAGTGCACGCTCAGTCTTCACACCTAAGGTCACGAGCCTTTCAAAGCGCAGTAACTTCGGCCACCAAGTGGGAAAATCATCAATCGACTAAGGAGATTTTGACGGAACTGTATCATATTTAGATAGTATTTTTAAGTATTTCATCATAGCTTTATTTTAATTATAACTTTGAGTAATGTTTACATTTTAAATAATGGATGACTTACGTTTTATTGTCAACTTTACTAAATCGTCTTAAATATGGACGTACCTGTGGAAAGTTTACCTAATTGTAGTGGTTTGTAGTGGCATGTATTTGAAAATCGAAACATTGTTTGAAATCACCTTTACACGGAGACTGATTAATACGAAGCTAGGAATTTGGACACAGCCCGTTAAGACAAACATGTTTTATCAGAAAATTGTATCAAGGGACGGCGTAGCATAGCATGGGGTCCAATTAAGCAAATAATATAGAATTACTTGTTAATACATAACTACATATAGTGACATTTAAAGCAGTGGTTGTTGATGTCTCTGTGCCTAAAGCACGTGATTTTGAAAACTTCCTATTCTTTTTTATTGAAGTTTAAATCTCGCAAAGGAAGAATATGATTAGAAGACGCGAGGTTTTTAAACGCAAGCGTTTATTATGTTACTTTGGGATGCAACTTAACATGTTAATTTTGTTAGTTTTCAAATAGGCAGGTCGTCTCAAATTAAAACATTTCCTGTTTCTTTCCTTGTGATACAATCTCATGTCGTGGATGACGCTGTACCGCACATTTCATGTAGATAGAAATAAATACTTCCCCCTTCCTTCTTCTATTGAAATACAAGTTTCGGTTACAACATTGCATTATACACACGTAAACTTCCTTTCTGAGATAATTTCTTTTTGTATTTGAATCAATGATTTGGTTTGTTTGTAGATTATCGAATTAAAGAGACAGTGGACTATTTCCATAGTTTGCTGCTTTATTTACTGAGTTGGCCCAATTTTGATTTTATTATAAATTTATTTCAATGAACCTGTCAACAATTGTTTGAGTTATTTTATATAACACTTATTGTCACCAGATCCTCGTTTCCGCAGCTATGCAACATTGTTCATTCATAAACCTGCATTTCATGCGTGTCTGAATTTGTTGATTTATATTTTAAACAATTTGTCAACTCTATGACCGTTAGATAAAGTATAGACATTGATCATGTGTTGGGGCATTATGTATCTCTCATACACATAACAGGAAGGTAAATTGGCCATTACAAAGTTTCTATGGATAAACAATAAACCAAGCATACGCTCAAGAAAATTAATGTCAATTGTTATCAATGCTAATATTTTTATAACAGGCATTATTGCTGATGCATGACTTCACACTATGATAAAAAAATACAAGATTGACAATGTTTAGTACGTTGAAAAATATTGTTTAATTATAATAAAGATATAAAAGGAAGCTCCTCAGTATACTGTTGTATACTTCAATATGAATCACACTTTAATAACAACCATGGGTTAAGGGTTAAACGGATCTTTAAACAGATGAGACAGGTTACAAAGTACGGATGAATTACCATGCAGTAGAGAGGATTTAGTGGCAAGGCATTGGAAGCAACACTAATACATTATGATTAATTAAATATAAACAATACAGAAAGTCAATACATATTTGCTATCTGAATGTACATAACTCAATACTTTGGGCATAGTACAATAGCCGCGAATATGTACAATTAATGGACACTTTGTATGGTTTATGCTATTGTTACAAACTATTTAAGAGCCTTTACATTTGCTTCCGTGCTACGACACGTTTAGAAAATGTTAAAATGGAGGGCCTTGGAGATTATGACCTTTTGGTGGCGTATCAGCAGACATTCTGCTGCGATCAGTAGGTCCTTTTTCAGATAACTGTTGAACATCTGGAAGATTATCAAGAGTTAACGGTTCTACTCATTAAGTATTCTTGAAAACTAGTTTTGAAAAACTGTTTACACTTACTTACCCTCCATATATAGTGCATTTCTTATTATTTATGGTGTCGATATAGCGTCGTTGTTAATGCTCAAGCAACTATAAGTAGTTCTACGACTGGTTAGCCATGTGTCAGTATAATGTGTCTGGCTGTAGTTGTAGGTTTTCAAGGCATGCTAAACACAATGTAGATAGCATTATATTTGCGTCCACGTCAACACCGCCTCCAATAAAAAGTGAAACAACAATCTTTGTGGGGAGAAAGAACAACAACCAGTAAAGAATTATAGTCATGTTACATTGTAAATATTTTGTTTTTTATGACATATAATTATTCTTATCTTAATATGAGCACGAATCTCCAATTGTCTAACACCGCAATGTATCAACTTTAGATAATTATTATGGATCACCATTTTAATATTTATTTTCCTTCACCGACTTAAATTGCCAAAACACTAACGTGAGAACAGGGTACTATATATTACAGATTATATTAACTTCCACTAAAGCATGTACATGGGAACATGGAAAATATTATATCATCAAATAATGTGTATTTTCTAAGCGGCTCGGTTTCGCAAGCATTTTGTTTTCTTCTAGAAAATAAGCACAAAAACAACGTTAACGGGAGTAACAAGAAAACATATTTTGAAATTACCAAAGGCAAAACTATTAATATGCGACAATACACACTGAAATTTGCAATCGCAATCGCTGACATTAGCTTTGATTTGTGACATGCAGGTTGTTGTGTTAAGTTAAAGTACGTTTTCTTGTTTGGATTCGAGTTTGACAGTAAACCTTACTGTTGTATTGCTGGACGCAAATTTTTTCGGCAATTTAGAAGAAAGGGGCGATACGATGATCCGATAAATCGTATTACCTTTAAACTTTTTTTACGATGAACTGTGTGAATCTTTTTTTCTGTATTTGCCCATTTCCATTCAACCACAGCAAAGCAATAAATCGCGTCTGCCATTTCTTGACAGCAAAGGTCAAACTACATATTAAAAGAAAATGTCAAGTATAAGATATATATTTTGTGCACGTCACTCTTTACAATGACACCCATGTAGACATAAATTAAAAAGTTTACCAGAGCGTTAAATGAAGACAAGTACATGTAAGTTTACTAAAATCTATCTTTGTCAATCAACATGGAACTATCTCATTACCTTGTATAATAAAAGCGTAAAGCTATAATCATTCATACTAATGCATATTAGTTACTGACAACAAAGTTTGTGTTGCAGCGATAAATATTAAGAGAGCATATCAACACGCAAGTTTTTGAGCATTGTCGTTTCTTGCCATTAGCCATGGACGTTCTATTTATATATGCTATATGTATGATAAGTGGATTGGTTAAGGGACTGTCCTCGGTAAACAATACCCTTCCCTCATGAATAAAAACTACACTGTCATAGCCAGACCCAACCCACTTTTCGTCTTTGCATACTGAAGAAGTCAGCTTATGATCCATACCTTAAATAAACAAAACATTAAGGTAAATTTCCCATATTAGTTGTAAAATAGTGGTTCAGTGCTTTATAAAAGCAAGATGAATATATGGTCAATGACAGCCAATGAAAATAAAAGAAAAGATTTAAATTCACGGTTTCTGAGGGCAAACATCACCCACTTATCTTCAAGCTGTTTATCTGTTTAAGAAGGTACCTGTAGTCAGATACCTGATAGGAACCCATTTTCGGCACTTCAAATACAAACATTTTATGAAATGCCTGGGCAACATGACGAGGCCACAATAAAACAGGGAGGTATGTGCTGACCCTTAAATAAACTAACTATTGGTCTAACAGTGAAATAATTAGAGATAATGTTCCTGGCGATATAAATAGTTTGCTATTTCTAATTGCATGCGTTAAATTCATTGTCAACGTTTTGTTCTGTGTCCTTAGTTGTGTGAAGAATCCAATACATTTAACTACAACTGACTACCTCGTTTACAGGTACCTAGAGAGTTTATTGCTTTCCAAGTTTGTGTCTTGCTTAGACAAATGTCCATATGATTTTAAGGCACATAATGTAGGCAATGCCAGGTCTAAGAGCATATGTTGTATCTGTAGGCCTAAATAATTGATGGGCATTTCTAACTGTATTGTTCAAAGTCTTGAACGTTATCGCTATGAAAAGTTTCTGCATAGACATATTTCCGTTAATTGTACATTTATTCCAACATTCCATCCAAGCGATCTTAACGCTGTGTATCAGGAGTAGCTGGTATGCTGATTTGGTTTAAATTGACAGTGAGATTATGTTTCATTTTTTAAAACACAATGAACAATAAAAATGATTTGAAGGAGGCCGATCGTTAATAACCCATAAAATAAAATATAAAAAATGAGAAAATCGGCAAAACTGCGAAGATAAGATGGTTGTTTTAGACGTATTGCTAAAGGACCACGTTGACTTATGTTAAAAATTGTAATTATGGGAAATATTTTCATATTTACGGGGTTTGGTCGTGACAGGTTTTTTTTAAAATGAAGTATTAATATTTCATTTTTTTCTCTCCTTGAAATTGTGTGAATAATGTAATTTCGACGCTACACAAGTATAAGTAGATATCTGTGAGAAACGGAAACATGATATCATGGTTGTAAAAAAAATAATGGCACACGTGTGTTGTTCTTTTCTGTGTCACTACGTTGCTTCTTTAATACATAACACTTCAATTCAGTTTAGTTCTTAAATACAACTTAGTACAATATTAGTTATTACAGCTTGTTCCGTATATTGTTGATGTAGAATATTACAGAATGATGTATGTGTAGGTCAGCTGGCGCACTGCATGTTTGCTTGAACCCGATGAATATTTACTTTAAGTCCTGGCCGATATATATTGGGGATATATAAAGTATGTCGATGTCTTGTACCGCTCATCCACTAGCGTCATTTATTTTATAATATGGTTCCAAGATACATTTTATTTTTAAAATAGAGTTATTTTTTTACAAAAATAAGCTAAATATAAGACAACCGATGACATGGTAACAATTTAATTTTGAATGTTTAGCCAACATTATGACATCCCCATAAACACGGGTTGATCAGAAACTTATTGGATATTACCGATAACCTAATAACAGCTGTATTTGCAGAAAGTATAAAAAGTCATGTTTATGTTCATTTTACTGATTATGAATATGTTCTTTAAAAATATACACACATTTATTTAATTGTACATATATCACCGTCAAATCTAAAGTATGCGTACACGAAAATTCGAGGAATTAGTGCACTTCGTCAACATAAAAATCAAACAACATTATGGACTAAATTATCTTTGCGCCATCAAGTAGAGGAAAAGCTACTTTCGTTTTGTATATATATATATATATATATATATATATATATATATATATATATATATATATATATTAAAACCAAATAACAAAACAGCCAACTGTTTAAGTATGTCAAATGTATATAATTAATCAATACAAATCTTATCAACATCCAGGAATAAACATATGAATCAGAAAGGAAATAATGAAGACCGTAAACCTTTTATAATGACCTTGCTTTTTTGATGAACACACACAATAACAACAACAATTGTTGTATCAATTGTCTATTACACACAGAGATATACACACACACACACGCACACACAGACACACACACACACAAAACACACACACATACACACACATACGCACACATCCATGTATTTGGTATCAAACGGGGACTTATTATTATTTCATTCGAAACACTGTGATTTAACAGTATAACCGGAGACACACAGTTATGTATATATTTTCAAGTAAATGGGGCCATACACCGTTTATTCTTACACCTCAATAGGGATCTTTGTACAAGAGAAATTTGCGTTACCTTTCTATTCAGCCGTATAAATTACCAACGCGAAGTTACTAGGTCGTATTTGTTGCCGAAATGAAATGATACGGACATTTAATCTACCAAAATAGTGTTATTAGGTCGTATAAACTACCTTAATTGAGGTATAAGGAAGTAACCGACAAAGAGCTATTAGGCCGTGTTAATTGCTGACAGCCTTGTAAAAATACCGGCCTTGGCGACATTAATAACAAGCCGTTGAAATAACATGCATTGCGCTTAAAGTCTGCATTTATTCACGACATAGATTTTAATGTCTGAAAAATACAACCTAGTAAATATATGTGCATGCATTGTATATGCTTCACACTCAGACTGGATCACAGTGGTGATTGTATTCATTGCTGACATAGAGTTATGCGGACATATGGTTTACTGGCATAGTTATTAAGCCGTATAATGTACCTACAATAAGTTGAACGTTATTGATATGGAGCTGGTATGCCATACAAATTGTAAAATATACTGAAATGAAGTTATGACGCAGTCTGAAAAAAATGACATACATACATATATATATATATATATATATATATATATATATATATATATATATATATATATATATATATATATATATATATATATATATATATATATATATATATATATATATATATATATATATATATAAATCTCATTTGACACATGGAAACACCTTTAAACTTAATAAAATACACGTAAATTGCATACGTTTCAATGGAAGCAACGCCATTTTGGCCAATTTTGATCTAACCTAGTTACAACGAGGACCCATTGCTAGGGTAGCCATGGCTACAGCCCGTATGAGGAAGAGTCAATAAATATTAATTAAAAAAGTTAACGCATATACATATCTTCAATGGCCAGATGCGAATGGACAATTGGAGTGTTTGTATTTCCTTTTAGCCGTGTGTTAGCAATAAACTTCAAAAAAAAGTGTATAATTTATACAAAAGATAGATGCTATTACAATTGTCGTTCATTATGGCGGCAGTTTGCACAGACATGGCGAGACGTTTGAATAAAAGGTGAAGACATATTATTTGAGACGATGCCTATTTGAACTCTTTTTGCTTGGTAGACATTGTCTAACATCCATCATCTATATAAGCAGACGGATACTTAGTTAAAACTCATGTATTCAATCATACTAAGAAAACAATAAATTATATCTACAAATTTCAATGGAGTATTTGAATGCTACCAACTAATGTTTCTGGAAAACGATAAAAGGCACAAAACACCATAGTCTTCTTAACTTAGAAATTTGCACGAATAACTATCCATAGCAAAACACAAACTTATGAGTTTTATATGGTTCAAGTCAATAATTTCACTGTGACTAAGGTATTTTCATATATGACCATAAAAAGAGAAAGAAGCAACAAACATGCCAGAATTGTTTAATGTCAATACTAGTTACAAGTAGGAGAAATGGACATACATAAGGCCTTAACGTAAGAACTTATCTATATTACTGACATATTGTATCCATATACCCGTAGAAGAATCCGAAAAAAGAAAGATAAAGTACAGCAATAGGAAATCTCCGAGGGCAGGAAGAAAAAATAAGAAGAAAGAAGAAGAGGAGGAAGAAGCATTTAAAGAAACAGATAAGTAATAAGAAACATATAGAAGACGTAGTAGTGGTAGTAGCAGTAGAAGATGTCATTACTTAACCGTTTTTTATTTCTGAAGGAAATGAACAATTTTAAACAATGTAGGGAGGAAGGAAATAAGAATAACGAGAAAGAAGAGGAAGAGTAATAATAGGAGGATAAAAGACGAGGAAACATAGAAAGAGATGAAGTGGTGGTAGTAGCAGTGGCAGATATAGTACTTCAACAATTGTCTATTTGGTCATTTTATGTTCATACTTTATTGATTATGTGGGGAGATGGAGATTGACCTGTTAAACTCAAACACCTATACAGTTAAGTTGTACATTTATATTTGGCTACTTCAACCTTGTCGATGTGCACATTTACTCACGGGAATTTATATCCGTGGACATACAGGGTAAGGATAGGAACATTAAAATTGCCATCTACAGCATTGCTTGTTTCATTTCTGTTAATTTTGATATAATCTAATTAATTTACCTCCTTTTAAAGAGGTATACCTTTTGCGAACATTTTCTGTTAATGAATATTTCGATAGCCGCAAGGAAGGTCATATCCGTGTGAGGTACAGATATGAAAAAAAAATCCATATCTTTACCACTAATTGACGTGTTGTTTGTTGTTTTGTTGTTTTGTTTGGTTTGTTGTTTTTTGTGTGTTTTTTGTGTGTGTGTTTTCGTGTTGTTGTTTTTTTTTGTTGTTGTTGTGTGTGTGTATTTTTATGTAAATATAATTATTGTTTAATTAATTAAACCAATTTTATGAAATTCTACAGAATTGTTGGCAATACATAAACCCATAGCCGCGCGGATATGAATTTCAAAAATAATATTTTCATTCATTCATTCATATATGTTACATTTATGTGTTTTCTATAAAAAAAAAACTATAAATAAAACAATGTAAATTCGTTGTACATAAAAATCAATATCTTTACCACTAATTGACGTTGATGTTTGTTGTTGTTTTTTTGTTGTTGTTGTTGTGTGTGTATGTTTATGGTAATATAATTATTGTTTAATTAATTAAACCAATTTTATGAAATTCTACAGATTTGTTGGCAATACATAAACCCATAGCCGCGCGGATATGAATGTCAAAATAATATTAACATTCATATATGTTACATTTATGTGTTTTCTACAAAAAAAATATATAAATAAAATATTGTAACTTCGTTGTTTCTTTTTCGTATAACATACAATCGTGCTTGATTTAACGAACATTGTTACAGGGTTGTTTATAACCGTGTACAAACAGGGTACGGATATGAACAATAAGATTACCATGTACAACACTTTTTATATTTATGTTAATTGTAAACAAATATAATAGTTTTAAAGTTTTACATCCTTTGATAGAGGTAAAGCCTATTTTTATACACTTACTAATAATAAATATACTGATTGCTGCACAGACGTTTATATCCGTGGACATACGTGGACATATGAACTTTAAACTAACTATCTTCAACACTAAATGTTGTTTGTCTGTAAATGTTGTTGTAATGTAGTTATTTTTAATGAAGTCTCTTTACCACTTTGATGAAATTCTACGAGTCTTTAGATAATTGTTGTTACCCAAAATGCACCAGAGTTCATATCCGCAGACATGGATATGAACACAAAAATCATTATTTACACTTATTTATCTTATATTTATAAGTTTTGTACGAAATTCGCTGCATTTCTATCAAAACAATAATTTTACTTCGGTATTTTCATATAACTTACAGTTATAATTAATTAATTTAATAAAAAAGGCTATAAGGTAAGCATTATCGGTTTCGTGTTTAGCCAAACAGAAGTTCATTTGATTGTACAAACAGCATTATCAGCGGCATGGTTTCCTTTTTTATGTTGCTATTGTACAAACATTGTTTTTATATGAAATGAAATACCTGTAGCGAATAAGAAAAAGAAAATATTTTATACGATAATGGAGATATAGTAATTGATAACGATATATGAAATGTAATCGGGGAGGTATATGCTACAGGTATGGGGATAAAGGATTTTAAATGGAGATACAATATAAAGACGTGGGGATCCTGAATATGGACATGGGGATACAGGATTTGGACATTGGGATAGTGGACATAGAATAAAAGGACCTGGGGATACATGACATGAACTTGGGGACGCAGAACATGGCCATGGAGATGCAGGACATGGACATGGGAGATACAAGACATGGGCATAATAAAACAGGACACGGATATAGTGATACAGGACATATACATAATAATACAGAACACGGACATAGCGATACAGGACATGGCTATGGTGATACAGGACATGGTTATGGTGATACAGGACATGGTCATGGTGGTACAGGACATGGACACAATACTACAGAACACGGACATGGTGGTACAGCACATGACCATGGTGATACAGGATACAGACATGGGATACAAGACATGGCCATGGTGATACAGACATGGCCATGGTGATACAGGACATGGCCATGGTGATGCAGGACATGGACATGGTGATACAGGACATGGCCATGCTGATACATGATATAGACATGGGATACAGGTCTTGACCCAGACGATACAGGACATGGCCATGTTGATACAGGACATGGCCATGGTTATACAACACATGGCCATGGTGATACAGAATATAGACATGGGATACAGGACATGTCCATGGTGATACAGGACGTGGACATGGTGATACGGGATATAGACATGGGATACAGGACATGGACATGGTGATACAGGACATGGACATGGTGATACATGATATAGAAATGGGATACAGGACATGGCCATGGTGATACAGGACATGGACATGGTGATACAGAACACGGACATGGTGATACCGGATATAGACATGGGATACAAGACATGGCCATGGTGATACAGAACACGGACATGGTGATACCGGATATAGACATGGGATACAAGACATGGCCATGGTGATACAGGACATGGACATGGTGATACAGAACACGGACATGGTGATACCGGATATAGACATGGGATACAAGACATGGCCATGGTGATACAGGACATGGCCATGTCGGTACAGGACATGGCCATGGTGGTACAGGACATGAACGCAATAATACAGAACACGGCCATGATGATGCAAGACTTGGACATGGTGATACAAGATATGGTCATGGTGATACAGGATATGGTCATGGTGATACAGGACATGGCCATGGTGGTACAGGACATGAACGCAATAATACAGAACACGGCCATGATGATACAGGACTTGGACATGGTGATGCAGGATATGGTCATAGTGATGCAGGACTTGGACATGGTGATGCAGGATATGGTCATGGTGATACAGGACTTGGACATGGTGATGCAGGATATGGTCATGGTGATGCAGGATATGGTCATGGTGATGCAGGACTTGGACATGTGAATGCAGGACATGGTCATGGTGATGCAGGATATGGTCATGGTGATGCAGGACTTAGACATGGTGATACAGGATATGGTCATGGTGATGCAGGACTTGGACATGGTGATGCAGGATATGGTCATGGTGATGCAGGACTTGGTCATGGTGATGCAGGATATGGTCATGGTGATGCAGGATATGGTCATGGTGATGCAGGACTTGGACATGTGAATGCAGGACATGGTCATGGTGATGCAGGATATGGTCATGGTGATGCAGGACTTAGACATGGTGATACAGGATATGGTCATGGTGATGCAGGACTTGGACATGGTGATGCAGGATATGGTCATGGTGATGCAGGACTTGGTCATGGTGATGCAGGATATGGTCATGGTGATGCAGGATATGGTCATGGTGATGCAGGACTTGGACAAGGTGATGCATGATATGGTCATGGTGATGCAGGATATGGTCATGGTGATGCAGGACTTGGACATGGTGATGCAGGATATGGTCATGGTGATGCAGGATATGGTCATGGTGATGCAGGACATGGACATGGTGATGCAGGACTTGGTCATGGTGATGCAGGACTTGGACATGGTGATCCAGGATATGGTCATGGTGATGCAGGACTTGGACATGAGGATGCAGGATATGGTCATGGTGATGCAGGATATGGTCATGGTGATGCAGGACTTGGACATGGTGATACAGGATATGGTCATGGTGATGCAGGACTTGGACATGGTGATGCAGGATATGGTCATGGTGATGCAGGACGTGGTCATGGTGATACAGGATATGGTCATGGTGATGCAGGATTTGGACATGGTGATACAGGATATGGTCATGGTGATGCAGGACTTGGACATGGTGATGCATGATATGGTCATGGTGATGCAGGACGTGGTCATGGTGATACAGGATATGGTCATGGTGATGCAGGACTTGGACATGGTGATACAGGATATGGTCATGGTGATGCAGGACTTGGACATGGTGATGCAGGATATGGTCATGGTGATGCAGGACGTGGTCATGGTGATACAGGATATGGTCATGGTGATGCAGGACTTGGACATGGTGATGCATGATATGGTCATGGTGATGCAGGACGTGGTCATGGTGATGCAGGACTTGGACATGGTGATGCAGGACTTGGACATGGTGATGCAGGATATGGTCATGGTGATGCAGGACGTGGTCATGGTGATACAGGATATGGTCATGGTGATGCAGGACTTGGACATGGTGATGCATGATATGGTCATGGTGATGCAGGACTTGGACATGGTGATACAGGATATGGTCATGGTGATGCAGGACTTGGACATGGTGATGCATGATATGGTCATGGTGATGCAGGACGTGGTCATGGTGATGCAGGATATGGTCATGGTGATGCAGGATTTGGACATGGTGATGCAGGATATGGTCATGGTGATGCAGGATATGGACATGGTGATACATGACTTGGACATGGTGATGCAGGATATGGTCATGGTGATACAGGACTAGGACATGGTGATGCAGGATATGGTCATGGTGATGCAGGACTTGGACATGGTGATACAGGACTTGGTCATGGGGATACAGGATATGGTCATGGTGATGCAGGGCTTGGACATGGTAATGCAGGACTTGGACATGGTGATGCAGGATATGTTCATGGTGATGCAGGACATGGCCATGGTCCTGCATCATCATGGCCGTGTTCTGTATTATTGCGTTCATGTCCTGTACCACCATGGCCATGGACGTGGCACAGGACGTGGACGCAATAATACCGAACACGGCCATGTTGATGCAGGACACGGACATGACGGCACAGGACATTGACGCAATAATACAGAACAGGGCCATGGTGATGCAGGACATGGCCATGGCGGTACAGGACATGTCCATGGTGGTACAGGATATGGACATGGGATACAAGACATGACCATTACGATACAGGACATGGACATGGTGATGCAGTACATGGATATGGTGATACATGACATGGTCATGTTGATGCAGGACACGGAAATGGTAATACAGGACATGGCCATGGTGATACGGGACATGGCACTGGTGATGCAGTCCATGGATATGGTGATACAGGACATGGCCATGGTTATGCAGGACATGGATATGGTGATACAGAACATGGCCATGGAGATACAGGACATGGACATGGCGATACAGGACATGCCCATGGGGATATAGTACATGACCATTGTGATACAGAACAGGGCCATGATGATACAGGACATGGCCACAATAATACAGAACACGGACATGGTGATACAGGACATGGCCATGGTGATAAAGGACATGCACATGATGATGCAAGACATGGACATGGGGATGCAAGACATGGCCATGGTGACAAAAAGACATGACCATGGTGGTACAGGGCATGGTCATGGTGGTACAGTACATGGACATGGTGATACATGACATCGCCATGGTGATACAGGACATGGACATGGTGATACAGGACATGACCATGGTGATACAGGGCATGGACATGGTGGTACAGAACACGGACATGGTGATGCAGTCCATGGATATGGTGATACAGGACATGACCATGGTGATACATGACATGGACATGGTGAAGCCGGACATGGCCATGGTGATACAGGGCATGACCATCGTGATGCAGCGCATGTATATGGTGATACAGGACATGTACATGGTGATACGGGACACGGTCATGTCGATACAGCACATGGGGATATAGCACTTGTCCATTGTGATACAGAACAGGGCCATGGTGATACAGGACATTGCCACAATAATACAGAGCACTGACATGGTGATACAGTACATGGCCATGGTGATACAGGACATGGTCATGGTGATGCCAGACATGGACATGGTGAAACAGGACATGACCATGGTGGTACAGGACATGGCCATTGTAATACAGTACATGGACATGGTGATACATGACATCGCCATGGTGATACAGGACATCGACATGGTGATACAGGACATGACCATTGTGATACAAGGCATGGGCATGGTGGTACAGAACACGGACATGGTGATGCACACCATGGATATGGTGATACAGGACATGGCCATGGTGATACATGACATGGACATGGTGAAGCCGAACATGGCCATGGTAATACAGGACATGGCCTTGGTGATGCAGCACATGGATATGGTGATACAGGACATGAACATGGTGATACGGGACACGGTCATGTCGATACAGCACATGGGGATATATGACTTAGCCATTGTAATGCAGAACAGGGCCATGGTGATACAGGACATGGCCACAATAATACAGAACACTGACATGGTGATACAGTACATTGCCATGGTGATACAGGACATGGACATGGTGATGCCAGACATGGACATGGTGAAACAGGACATGACCATGGTGGTACAGGACATGGCATTGGTGGTACAGTACATGGACATGGTGAAACAGGACATGCCCATGGTGATACAGGACATGGCTATGGTGATACAGCTCATGGTCATGGCGATACAGGACATGGACATGGTGATGCAAAACATGGCCATGGTGAAACAGGACATGACCATGTTGGTACAGGACAAGGCCATGGTGGTACAGTACATGAATATGGTAATACAGGACATGACCATGGTGATGCAGGACATGGCCATGGGGACACATGATATGGACATTGTGATACAGTACATGGATATGGTGATACAGGACATGTACATAGTGATACATGATATGGTCATGCGATACAAGACATGGACATGGTGATACAGGACATGGAAATGGCAATACAGAACATAGCCATGTTGATACAGAACATAGACCCAAAATTACAAAACACGGACACGGTGATGCAGAACATGTAAATGTTGATATAGGACATGGTCATGGTGGTGCAGAACATGTACATGGTGATACAGGACGTGGACATGGTGATACAGGACATAACCATGGTGATACAGGACATTGCCATGGTGATGCAGTCCATGGATATGGTGATACAGGATATGGTCATGGGATTCAAGTCATGGCCATGTTGATACAGGACATGGATATGGTGATACAGGACATGACCACGGTGATGCAGTACATGGATATGTGGATACAGGACATGGTAATTGTGATGCAGGACATGGATATGTTGGTACCAGACATGGCCACGGTGATGCAGGACATGGACATGGTGATACAATACATGGCCACGGTGATGCAGTACACGGATATGGGGATACAAGACATGTTAATTGTGATGCAGGACATGGATATGGTGGTACAGGACATGGGTATGTTGATACAGGACACGGACATGGCATGGTGATACAGGACATGGCCATTGTGATACAGGACATGACCCCAGATATAAACTCTGGATTGGCTATATTTATATGCAATTATTATATAAAGGCATGAATTCTTTCACGAAATCGTGTTTTATTAATTTAAAAATAGTAAATTGCATCAAAGTAAACAAGAATATTACATATTAAATTGTAGATGAGTATTTTACCGTTCGTATCCGTATCCCACATGACCACGGATGTGAACTCTGGTGCAGCTATATTTATATGCAATATATATGTAAAGGAGCCTACATCTTCATGTAAGGGAGTTTTAGTAATTAAAAATAATAATATTGCATCAAAGTAAACAAGAATATTACAAATTAATTTGTAGATACTGATTTTAACGTTCATATCCGTACTTAAAATGACCACGGATATGAACTCTGGTGCGGCTTTATTTTTATGCAATAATTATGTGAAGGCATCTACACCTTCATGAAAGAGAGTTCCATTTTAAAAAAAAAAATAATATTGTATCAAAGCGATTATGAATATTGCAAATTATTTTTTTGACAAAGAGTTTAACATTCATATCCGTATATTCCCCTATATCCACGGACATGATTAAGAATATTACAAATTAATTTGCTGACAATGATTTTAACATTCATATCCGTATATCCCCCTATATTCACGGACTTGATCTCCGGTTCGACTATATTTATAGGCAGTATTAATGTAAAGGCATCTACACCTTCATGAAAGGGAGTTTTAATAATCAAAAATATAATATTGCATCAAAGTAAATAAGAATATTACAAATTAATGTGTAGATACTGATTTTAACGTTTTTATCCGTATGAAAGGACACCTTGACACAGAAAAAACTAAAGAAAGGCTCATAAATATTAATTTTTACATTCATATCCGTACCCCAGATTCATATCCGCGGATATAAATTCATATCCGTGGATATGAGTTCATACCCGTTAAATAGTCATAACGGGTTAGTTTTACCAGTAATTGCTTCCAGCCGGCAGGATTAGTGAATAGGAGATGCGTCTTGTCTTTGAAAAGTAGGTTTTTTCCTTGACTCTCGACATAGATCTATATAAAAATACTTCCTGGTTGCATTTGACGGTTAACACAACCGTAAAATTTTATTGATCAATAAGACTTTACGGTTGTGCTCACCGTCAAATGCAACCAGGAAGTACTTTTTTATAGATCTACATTTATGTCTAAAAAAGTTTCTGTCTTCGTATTGAAGTAATAATTAAACCGCCATGAAATTTCATCAGCGGAGATTACTGTCACGTGTCTTACTGTGACGTGACGAAGGTATCGAGGTATTATTAAGATTAACAGAAGAACCTAGGTGGACTATTATTGCCTCATTTTAAACGCATAATATAAATATTTTCCTATGCTTAATATAACATTTTTTTTGTTGAAGACATAAGCAATATAAATTTATGTTTTGTAGAAAAGCAAGTTCCTGTCTAGTGTTGTAAGTGTGTTAAATAGCAAAGTAAAATATTCAAACAAATAAAAGTATGGATACTGATTTAGACTCCGAGTCCGACAATGGGTGAGGGGCATTCAACTTGAGAATGCCATCCAACATTTTATTTGATGCTGATTCTTACATGTTTTAATCAAGCAAATTTGAATTTCAGAAAAGTGATCAAATTTTGCAAAAAAAAAAATAAACATTGTGTCTTTTGTATTTTAAATAAATATGAAATAAAGATTAATTTGATCCTTGAAAATAAATTGTTTTATTTGTAGGTCTTCAGTCACAAAATATACTAGCTATTATAATCGGTGATAGAGAACAGTGTTATAAGTAAGTGTGGCTCTTCAAAGTCAAAACATACATATATGACTTAAAATTCCCCTTTTTGTCTTAAAACGATGCAGAATTTCTTCCTGAGGCACAATCAGTTGACATTACTTGCTTTGGGCGTACATTCCTTTCTCTCACCCTCTGTGGGGTGGGCGTACATTCCTTTCTCTCACCCTCTGTGGGGTGTGATATTTATATGTTTTTATAATGAGCATTTTATTTCATTACAGAGCTCAGAATATGACGGACCAAATTCTACCAAGACTGTCGTCCAGATAGCAGCTTTCCAGTAAATTGCTCACCATGGCATCTTATTTAAAAAAAAAGTATAAATACAAAAAAGTAATACAGAGATCAAGTCAATGTCCGTTACCTGATGAGCCAGACCTGATAAAAAGAATCAGAGACCTTGAACATCTGGATAATCCCACAAGAAGAGATTTGTTGGATATACAAAGTAAGTTACTTTGCGCTACAAATTGACTAAACAAAATAATTGTAATCATTTATGCTGTTTTATTTAAGAAAATTAGTCTAAAAAGTATTCTCTCTAAATGCTCCAAAGCCATTAAAGGTTGTGTCTGCCAGTTTTAATCGTTTGTTCTTCTCTCATACAATCACACAAATTATTGTTACCTAAAAAGTTTATGAGAAATGCTGTTTATTGGTGCTCTACATCCATGTGAAAAGTTAAGCAATACACCCCACTATTCATTACAGAAATGTATTTCCTATCCAGGCAACTCTGCACAATTAGCTGTTTTTATTAAACAAAGAATACGCTGTGACCATTTACTTTGAAATCATGTTTTATTGTCATCCAGATAATCAAGTCTGACATCAAAATCAAGTCCTTTGACGGCTTAGCCTATCACCGTGTGGGTTCAAGTCCCATTCGGGGCGAAAGACTTAATGTAAGAAGGTCTTCCAGTTGACTTGCGGTGCATCCATGGTCCTATCCAGACATGTGTCTGGGGTCTTCCGCCACCAAAAACCTGGACGTTGCTATAAAGATCTTTATTGGTCGGTGAAATGTATGTCAAAAACAAAATAAAAACATCAAAATCAAGTTTTAGCTGAAATGTCCATAGTGCATATTTAAGTATGTGGAAGTTAAGGGCATTTAAAACTATATATTTCACAATTTGTAATGTTTTACCATTGAAGTTATGTTATAAGTAACATTTTTTAACAAACCAATGTTTATGCAGCAATTATGAAAAAACAAAACTATGTTTATGCAGCAATTATGAACACATTTCCCAGAATGGACTGGACCTGGTAGTACAATAGGTAGAGCATCGGCTCTAGGTGCAGGAGGCATCGGGTTCGATCCCAGGCCACAACATACTAAAGCATACTAAAGTCATTAAAAATGGTAGTGGTATAGCTCCCTTACGCTTAAGTGAATATAAGGATAGTTTCACGACTGGTTGGCCCGTTGTCAGAATAATGTGACCTAGTGTGGTATCTTGCCAGGTGTTCACGGCATGTTATACACAGTGAAGGGAGCACTATATCTGCTTTAAGGGGACACCATCTCCAGATAACTAAAACTACTGTTGGTGGGACGATAAACACAATAAACATAAACATTTCCCAGAACTGGGGTAAATCTTGTTGTATGTGTGTTATATAGGCAAAGTGTCAGTAGATAGGCAAACAGCCAGTAGATTGGCAAACTGTCAGTAGATAGGCACACTGTTCGTAGATAGGCAAACTGTCAGTAGATAGGAAAACTGTCAGTAGATAGGCACACTGTCGATAGATAGGCACACTGTCAGTAGATAGGCACACTGTCAGTAGATAGGCACACTGTCAGTAGATAGGCACACTGTCAGTAGATAGGCACACTGTCAGTAGATAGGCACACCGTCAGTAGATAGGCAAACTGTTGGTAGAGTGACAAACTGTCAGTAGATAGACAAACTGTCAGAAGATAGGCAAACTGTTGGTAGACAAACTGTCAGTAGATAGGCAAACTGTCGGTAGATAAGCAAACTGTCAGTAGATAGGCAAACTGTCAGTAGATATGCAAACTGTCAGTAGACAAACTGTCAGTAGATAGGCAAACTGTCGGTAGATAGGCAAACTGTCAGTAGATAGGCAAACTGTCAGTAGATATGCAAACTGTCAGTAGACAAGGCAAACTGTCAATAGACAGGCAAAGTGTTAGTAGATAGGAATACTGTCAGTATATAGACAAACTGTCAGTAGATAGGCAAACTGTCAGTAGGTAGGTACACTTTTAGTAGGCAAACTCTCAGTAGGCACACTGTCAGTAGATAGGCACACTGTCAGTAGATAGGCACACTGTCGGTAGATAGGCACACTGTCAGTAGATAGGCAAACTGTCAGTAGATAGGCAAATTGTCAGTAGATAGGCACACTGTTGGTAGATAGGCACACTGTCAGTAGATAGGCACACTGTCAGTAGATAGACAAACTGTCAGTAGATAGGCAAACTGTCAGTAGATAGGCACATTGTCGGTAGATAGGCAAACTGTTGGTAGATAGGCACACTGTCAGTAGATAGGCACACTGTCAGTAGATAGGCACACTGTCAGTAGATAGGCAAACTGTCAGTAGATAGGCAAACTGTCAGTAGATAGGCACACTGTCGGTAGATAGGCACACTGTCGGTAGATAAGCACACTGTCGGTAGATAGGCACACTGTCGGTAGATAGGCAAACTGTCGGTAGATAGGCAAACTGTTGGTAGATAGGCAAACTGTCAGTAGATAGGCACACTGTCGGTAGATAGGCACACTGTCGGTAGATAGGCAAACTGTCAGTAGATAGGCAAACTGTCAGTAGATAGGCAAACTGTTGGTAGATAGGCAAATTGTTGGTAGATAGGCAAACTCTCGGTAGATAGGCAAACTGTCAGTAGATAGGCAAACTGTCGGTAGATAGGCAACCTGTCAGTAGATAGGCACACTGTCGGTAGATAGGCACACTGTCGGTAGATAGGCAAACTGTCAGTAGATAGGCAAACTGTCGGTAGATAGGCACACTGTCGGTAGATAGGCAAACTGTCGGTAGATAGGCACACTGTCGGTAGATAGGCAAACTGTCAGTAGATAGGCAAACTGTCGGTAGATAGGCAAACTGTCGGTAGATAGGCAAACTGTCGGTAGATAGGCAAACTGTCGGTAGATAGGCACACTGTCGGTAGATAGGCAAACTGTCGGTAGATAGGCAAACTGTCAGTAGATAGGCAAACTGTCGGTAGATAGGCAAACTGTCAGTAGATAGGCACACTGTCGGTAGATAGGCAAACTGTTGGTAGATAGGCAAACTGTCAGTAGATAGGCACACTGTCGGTAGATAGGCAAACTGTCGGTAGATAGGCAAACTGTCGGTAGATAGGCAAACTGTCAGTAGATAGGCAAACTGTCGGTAGATAGGCAAACTGTCAGTATATAGTCAAACTGTCAGTAGGAAAACTGTCACTAGGTAAACTGTCAATAGATAGGCAAAATGTCGGTAGATAGGCAAAATGTTGGTAGATAGGCAAACTGTCAGTAGATAGGCAAACTGCAGTAGGCAAACTGTCAATAGGCAAACTGCCAGTAGATAGACAAAGTGTCAGTAGATAGGCAAACTGTCAGTGGGCAAACTGTCAGTAGATAGGCAAACTGTCAGTACACAAACTGTCAGTAGATAGGCAAACTGACAGTAGATACGCAAACTGTTAGTAGATAGGCAAATTGTCAGTAGATGGGCAAACTTTCAGTACGCAAACTGTCAGTAGGTAAACTGTCAATAGATAGGCAAAATGTCGGTAGATAGGCAAACTGTTGGAAGATAGGCAAACTGTCAGTAGATAGGCAAACTGTCAGTAGGCAAACTGTCAGTAGACAGGCAAACTGTAAATGGACAGGCAAAGTGTCAGTAGATAGGAACACTGGCAGTATATAGACAACATGTTAATATATAGGCAAACTTTTAGTAGGCAAACTGTCAGTAAATAGGCAAACTCTCAGTAGACAAACTGTCAGTAGGCAAACTGTCAATAGATGGGCAAACTGTCAGTAGATAGGCAAACTGTCAGTAGGCAAACTGTCACTAGCTAAATTGTCAATAGATAGGCAAAAGGTCGGTAGATAGGCAATATGTTGGTAGATAGGCAAACTGTCAGTAGATAGGCAAACTGTCAGTAGGCAAACTGTCAGTAGACAGGCAAACTGTCAATGGACAGGCAAAGTGTCAGTAGATAGGAACACTGTCAGTATATAGACAAACTGTCAATAGATATGCAAACTGTCAGTATTTAGGCAAACTTTTAGTAGGCAAACTCTCAGTAGGCAAACTGTCAGTAAATAGGCAAACTGTCAGTAGGCAAACTGTCAGTAGATAGGCAAACTGCCAGTAGGCAAACTGTCAGTAGGCAAACTGTCAGTAGATAGGCAAACTATCAGTATATAGGCAAACTGTCAGTAGGCAAACTGTCAGTAGGCAAACTGTCAGTAGATAGGCAAACTGTCAGTAGATAGGCAAACTGTCAGATACCACACCTAAATGAAACAGTAATTATAATGCTTTACTACATGGAGAACTGTAAATTACCCCAAAACAGTTGAGCATTGTCTGCATGAGTTTGACTTAAAGAAAAGAAACATTAAGTCAGTAATGTTTGTGGCACCAAGCAATAGTTCAAGGACATTTAGAGATAGTGTAGTGACTCTTGACTCCAAATTCATTCATCTCAACCAACCAAAGGAAACAGTGCATGGTTAATAAACCTTCACTGAAGGCTTATCTCTTGTTCTAGCATTCTTTTCCCACGTTCTGTCAAATTGAAGTGGGTTAGAGTGATTGAGAAGATAGTTTTGCAAAATAGTTTAAGTTTCTCATGTAGCAGAAATAATTATGCAGGACTCTAGATAAGGCGTGTCTCTAAGATTTTATTAATTTAAAAAAAACACAAAATACTCAAAATATTTCACTTCTGGACTGAACAGATACGTCCAGAAATTCCAATTTAAGTAACATTTTTGATAGATGTTCATAACAAAACAGGGCAGGTTATCTTGATTGACTAAATCGGTAGTACAATGAAATGATGCCCTTGACTGGTTACTTTATTCAACCAAAGTACCAAAGTAAAATCCCAATAACTCTTTCTTTTCACTGTATAAATGCAGTAGGGCTTATTTTAGCAGTTCCAAAATGAAAGTCTTTTTTTTTTACAATATTTTTTTTATTCTGATTGTAAAAAAACAAACACACGAAAAGTACAACAACAACAATAGAAAGAAACAAACAGAAGAATTATTTTACTCAGTGTTTACTATCTTAGGAAGTTTTCACACATTTACCTACAATTCTTATTTGGAACCATGATTATGCTATCAGGCTCTAGGGACCAGTGGGTTAAATGCATCAAATGTCAATAAGAAGTAAAACCGTTTGTTTCATTTTAAATTAGATTCTTCACTCGCAAATACAACAATCCTTAGTGGGAGCCAGTGACCGAAGTCTCGCTGACTTGAAACTCCTCTGCCTCACACAGCATGGGCTGGAGTACCAGACCGGTTAGAAACTTTCATGTGGTTAGGTTTTCCAGCTAACCTTCGGTGTGCCGGTGGTTCTACCAAGACGTAATTACGAGGTCTTCCTCTACCAATAATTAGCTGGATATCGCCAATATGACCACAAGTGTGTCGGTGTGATGTAACAAAACACAACAACAAACAATTCTTTCTGATTGCAGGTAAAATAAGAGAGCTGGATGTTTCTGATCGAAGGAAGTTCCTATATAAAGAGGAGAAATATGTACAATTGGACCAAATTTTAGACTGGCAACAAACATGTCCGCTGAATAAGCAGCTGACTAGTATGTACCTTAAGATATATATGTTTAACAGTGCACAAAAGAACCACTGTTCCATGGTGGTTGGGGGCGTGCGGCGCTTGTGGCTGAGTGGTTAGAGATACAGACATGAACTCCTCAGCCCCCCACAACTTCTGTTTGAGTCCTACTCAGGTCGAGAACTTTCATGTGTGGAGCTTCGAAGCTAACCTGTGGTGTACATGTGGTTACGATACTTCTAGTATTGATGGTTAATGATACTTTCAGTACTGATGGGTAATGATACTTTCAGTTTGATGGGTAATGATACTTCCAGTATTGATGAGTAATGATACTTTCAGTATTGATGGGTAATGATACTTTCAGTATTGATGGGTAATGATACTTCCAGTAATGATGGGTAATGATACTTCCAGTATTGATGGGTAATGATACTTTCAGTATTGATGGGTAATGATACTTCCAGTATTGATGGGTAATGATACTTTCAGTTTGATGGGTAATGATACTTCCAGTATTGATGGGTAATGATACTTTCAGTACTGATGAATAGTGACATTTTTAGTATTGATGGGTAATGATACTTCCAGTACTGATGGGTAATGATACTTTCAGTATTGATGGGTAATGATACTTTCAGTATTGATGGGTAATGATACTTCCAGTACTGATGGGTAATGATACTTTCAGTTTGATGGGTAATGATACTTTCAGTACTGATGAATAGTGACATTTTTAGTATTGATGGGTAATGATACTTCCAGTATTGATGGGTAATGATACTTTCAGTATTGATGGGTAATGATACTTTCAGTTTGATGGGTAATGATACTTCCAGTACTGATGGGTAATGATACTTTCAGTTTGATGGGTAATGATACTTCCAGTATTGATGGGTAATGATACTTTCAGTATTGATGGGTAATGATACTTCCAGTATTGATGGGTAATGATACTTTCAGTACTGATGGGTAATGATACTTCCAGTATTGATGGGTAATGATACTTCCAGTATTGATGGGTAATGATACTTTCAGTATTGATGGGTAATGATACTTCCAGTATTGATGGGTAATGATACTTCCAGTATTGATGGGTAATGATACTTTCAGTATTGATGGGTAATGATACTTCCAGTATTGATGGGTAATGATACTTTCAGTATTGATGGGTAATGATACTTCCAGTATTGATGATTAATGATAGTTCTAGTATTGATTAGGTAATGATAACTTTTCAAAATAATTGGTAATTGTAACTTCTGGTAATGATAGGTAATGATTCTTCTGGTATTATTGGATAATGATATCCTTTTTAATGACATGTATTTGTAACTTCTTTTGATATTTGTTTTGTTTCAGATGTTGACAAAAGTTCTGAGCACAATACATGTCTTGCATTTGAGATAAACAAGAGGGTGGCCTTATGGAGTGGCAATATGGTTAGATTAGAGTGCCATGCTATGGTAGATTCTACAACAGATCTACTCAAGATATCTACTGGTACTTGTAAGTAAAATAATCCTACACTCACAATCTCAGAGGTAGGTTTTGACAGTTGGTTTTTGTTCAAGTCAGATGTTCTAAAAGGTGATGTGTCTCTTCCCTACTTGCCAAATAGAAATGTTGTGTTACTTCAAGTTGATACCGTCTCCAGAAAATTGAAACACTCATGATGGGAAATAAACCCAATAAACAAACAAACCAGAATACAAATGAAAGAAATACTGATAAAAAGATTGTTCTAGGCAACACAATGCCACTACGAAATGCAATTATGCTCCATATTCATTACAAAATTTCATATGCAGCTATATATGAAGTATATTTTAGTAATTAACATTAGGTTTATCAAATACAGTAGTTATTACATGTCAATTGTGTTCTACTGGCTCCTCACATGCTGCGTTGTTATATATTTGGTGTTACGAGTATTGTCCCAGAAATTCATACACTTTTTTTAAAAAAAAAACGGTCAAATGGAGCCAGGTCGGTGAGTAGGCAGTATATGACAGTTGCCGAAATCCCAGATTATTAATCTCCAACTGTGTTATGGCAGTACGCAGTGACGCATTGTTCCCAACAGTCACAACAGTCAGTCTATGGTCCTCATCCAAAGCTAATTTATTTGATGTCACAGTTATAAACAATATAGTTATGTACAGTTGAAACTATCTGTACACTGTGGAGGTATATAGCACGATCAAGGCTATCTGGTTGTCTGTATTTCAGCAGGCTTTGACTTGGATCCATGTGTAGGATCACTGTACAATATCTAGGTATATATCTGGTCTGTATTTCAGGAGACTGTGACTTGGATTCATGTGTAAGATCATTGTACAATATCTAGGTATATTTCATGATAGAAGCTATCTGGGTGTCTGTATTTCAGCAGACCGTGACTTGGATCCATGTTTTTGATACCGGTACCATATCTAGTTATATATCATGATAGAATCTATCTGGTTGTCTGTATTTCAGCAGGCTGTGACTTGGATCCATGTGTAAGATCACTTTACAATATCTAGGTATATATCTGGTCTGTATTTCAGCAGAATGTGACCTGGATCCATGTGTAAGATCACTTTACAATATGGAGGTATACATCTGGTTGCTTGTATTTCAGCAGACTGTGACTTGGATCCATGTGTAAGATCACTGTACAATATCTAGGAATATATCTGGTCTGTATTTCAGCAGACTGTGACTTGGATCCATGTGTAAGATCACTGTACAATATCTAGGAATATATCTGGTCTGTATTTCAGCAGACTGTGACTTGGATCCATGTGTAAGATCACAGTACAATATCTAGGTATTTATCTGCTTGTCTGTATTTCAGCAGGCTGTGACTTGGATCCATGTGTAAGATCACTTTTCAATATCTAGGTATATATCGGGTTGTCTGTATATCAGCAGACTGTGACTTGGATCCATGTGCAGGATCACTGTACAATATCTAGGTATATATCTGGTCTGTATTTCAGCAGACTGTGACTTGGTTCCATGTTCAAGATCACTGTACAATATCTAGGTATATATCTGGTCTGTATTTCAGCAGACTGTCACTTGGACCTATGTGTAAGATCATTGTACAATATCTAGGAATATATCTGGTTGTATGTATTTCAGCAGACTGTGACTTGGATCCATGTGTAAGATCACTGTACAATATCTAGGTATATATCTGGTTGTCTGTATTTCAGCAGGCTGTGACTTTGATCCATGTGTAAGATCATTGTACAATATCTAGGTATATATCTGGTTGTCTGTATTTCAGCAGACTGTGACTTAGATCCATGTGTAAGATCACTGTACACTATCTAGGTATATATCTGGTTGTCTGTATTTCAGCAGGCTGTGATTTGGATCCATGTGTAAGATCACTGTACAATATCTAGGTATATATCTGGTTGTCTGTATTTCAGCAGACTGTGACTTGAATCCATGTGTAAGATCACTGTACAATATCTAGGTATATATCTGGTTGTCTGTATTTCAGCAGACTGTGACTTGGATCCATGTGCAGGATCACTGTACAATATCTAGGTATATATCTGGTTGTCTGTATTTCAGCAGACTGTGACTTGAATCCATGTGTAAGATCACTGTACAATATCTAGGTATATATCTGGTTGTCTGTATTTCAGCAGACTGTGACTTGGATCCATGTGTAAGATCACTGTACAATATCTAGGTATATATCTGGTTGTCTGTATTTCAGGAGACAGTGACTTGGATCCATGTGTAAGATCACTGTACAATATCTAGGTATATATCTGGTTGTATGTATTTCAGCAGACTGTGACTTGAATCCATGTGTAAGATCACTGTACAATATCTAGGTATATATCTGGTTGTCTGTATTTCAGCAGACTGTGACTTGAATCCATGTGTAAGATCACTGTACAATATCTAGGTATATATCTGGTTGTTTGTATTTTAGGAGACTGTGACTTCAATCCATGTGTAAGATCTCTGTACAATATCTAGGAATATAGTTGGTCTGTATTACAGCAGACTGTGACTTGGATCCATGTGTAAGATCACAGTACAATATCTAGGTGAATATCTGGTTGTCTGCATTTCAGCAGACTGTGACTTGGATCCATGTGCAGGATCACTGTACAATATCTAGGAATATATCTGGTTGTCCGTATTTCAGCAGACTGTGACTTGGATCCATGTGTAAGATCATTGTACAATATGGAGGAATATATCTGGTTGTCTGTATTTCAGCAGACTGTGACTTGGATCCATGTATAAGACCATTGTACAATATCTAGGTATATATCTGGTCTGCATTTCAGCAGGCTGTGACTTGGGTCCATGTGCAGGATCACTGTACAATATTTACGTATATATCTGGTCTGTATTTCAGCAGGCTGTGACTTGGATCCTTGTATAAGATCATTGTACAATATGGAGGAATATATCTGGTTGTCTGTATTTTAGCAGACTGTGACTTGGATCCATGTGTAAGATCATTGTACAATATCTAGGTATATATCTGCTCTGTATTTCAGAAGACTGTGACTTGGGTCCATGTGTAAGATCACTGTACAATATCTACGTAAATATCTGGTTGTCTGTATTTCAGCAGACTGTGACTTGGACCCATGTGTAAGATCACTGTACAATATCTATGTATATATCTGGTTGTCTGTATTTCAGCAGACTGTGACTTGGATCCATGTGTAAGATCATTTTACAATATTTAGGTATCTATCTGGTTGTCTGTATTTCAGCAGACTGTGACTTGGATCCATGTGTAAGATCACTGTACAATATCTAGGTATATATCTGGTTGTCTGTATTTCAGCACACTATGACTTGGATCCATGTGTAAGATCATTTTACAATATTTAGGTATCTATCTGGTTGTCTGTATTTCAGCAGACTGTGACTTGGATCCATGTGTAAGATCACTGTACAATATCTAGGTATATATATGGTTGTCTGTATTTCAGCACTCTATGACTTGGATCCATGTGTATGATTACTGTACAATATCTAGGTATATATCTGGTATGTATTTCAGCAGACTGTGACCTGGATCCATGTGTAAGATCACTTTACAATATGGAGGTATACATCTGGTTGTCTGTATTTTAGCAGACTGTGACTTGGATCCATGTGTAAGGTCACTGTACAATATTGAGGTATATATCTGGTATGTATTTCAGCAGACTGTGACCTGGATCCATGTGTAAGATCACTGTACAATATGGAGGTATATATCTGGTTGTCTGTATTTTAGCAGACTGTGACTTGGATCCATGTGTAAGGTCACTGTACAATATCTAGGTATATATCTGGTTGTCTGTATTTCAGCACACTATGACTTGGATCCATGTGTATGATCACTGTACAATATCTATGTATTAATCTGGTCTGTATTTCAGCAGACTGTGACTTGGATCCATGTGTAAGATCACTGTACAATATGGAGGTATATATCTGGTTGTCTGTATTTCAGCAGACTGTGACTTGGATCCATGTGTAAGGTCACTGTACAATATCTAGGTATATATCTGGTTGTCCGTATTTCAGCAGACTGTAACTTGGATTCATGTGTAAGATCATTGTACAATATTTAGGTATATATCTGGTTGTCTGTATTTCAGCAGACTGTGACTTAGATCCATGTGTAAGATCACTGTACAATAAGGAGGTATATATCTGGTTGTCTGTATTTCAGCAGACTGTGACTTGGATCCATGTGTAAGATCGCTGTACAATATGGAGGTATATATCTGGTTGTCTGTATTTCAACAGACTGTGACTTGGATCCATGTGTAAGGTCACTGTACAATATCTAGGTATATATCTGGTTGTCCGTATTTCAGCAGACTGTAACTTGGATTCATGTGTAAGATCATTGTACAATATTTAGGTATATATCTGGTTATCTGTATTTCAGCAGACTGTGACTTGGATCCATGTGTAAGATCACTGTACAATATATAGGAATATTTCTTGTTGTCTGTATTTCAGCAGACTGTGACTTGGATCCATGTGTAGGATCACTGTACAATATCTAGGTATATATCTGGTTGTCTGTATTTCAGCAGACTGTGACTTGGATCCATGTGTAAGATCATTGTACAATATCTATTTATATATCTGGTTGTCTGTATTTCAGGTAGCTATGACTTAAGACATTGTGCAGGTCCCTTGTACCAACAGGAGTTTCAGCTACGTGACCATCTTGAGATTGGAAGAGTCTTCACCACAGGGGGTAAGTTTGTTATGATACATAAAAACCGACGCAATAACATCTATATTGGTTGTATGCAGTTTCTTTTTCCATGTAGGAATACCCCCCATATTTGGAAAGAACCAGTGGCATACTGCAGGTGTGCAGATCTTTAATCTGAGCAGATGTACATTCAGCTGGAATTCAAACCCTTTAATACGGTGCCGTGAAGTTCCACATGGGGATATTTATTTCGTGGGAAACAACGACGAGGATTTTCATTATGCTCATTTTTATGTAAGCTAAATTTGACTTTTTATTTCATGGGGAGTGGGGCTGTGGCACCCCTGGCGTAATGGTAGAGTCGTGATTTGTAATTCTTCTGACTGGTAATCCTCTCATCGCATGGGATCTGGGTCAAGAATGTGGGAATGACTTCCAGCTGACTTGCAGTGGACCGGTGGTTCAACCCAGACATTCGTCACGGGTATTCCTCCACTGAAACAACCGCACGTTGCTATAATGATCGTATATGATCACTGCCATGTATCTCAATTGAGTTGGTAGAATAAATAAATGGCAACGCAACAACTTCATCATTGAACTATTGTGAAAACCCGCAGCTCTGTATTGCCTTTCAAGTGTTTGTGAAAATCCGTTGCATTTTTAGGCAAATGATACACATTTGAAGTTACACACGTAAATTGGTTGTCTTTTTACACATTGATCAGTATCAGAAATAACATGAGATGTGAATGTATCTGCACAATAATGTTGTAATTAATTAGTAATTAATTAAAATTAATTAAAGTTGACTCGTCAGAAAATGTACATCTACTGTTGTATTACCTCATCAAATAAATAACAATAAAAAACAAGTTGGCTGAAAACGACTTCTTTTTTAACACATCAGCACATGAATAACAGTTAAAATAGACTTGATTTAACACTTACAACTACTGTTGAACAGATCAGGACATTATTAATGAAAATAGACTTGATGTAACACTTACAACTACTGTTGGACAGATCATGACTTTATTAATAAAAATAGACTTGATTTAACACTTACAGCTACTGTTGAATAGATCATGACATTATTAATAAAAATAGACTTGATTTAACACTTACAACTACTGTTGAACAGATCATGACATTATTATTGAAATTAGACTTGATTTAACACTTACAGCTACTGTTAAACAGATCGTGAAATTATTAATAAAAATAGACTTGATTTAACACTTACAACTACTGTTGAACAGATCATGACATATTAATGAAAATAGACTTGATTTAACACGTACAGCTACTGTTGAACAGATCATGACATTATTAATGAAAATAGACTTGATTTAACACGTACAGCTACTGTTTAACAGATCGTGACGTTATTAATGAAAATAGACTTGATTTAACACTTACAACTACTGTTGAACAGATCATGACATTATTAATGAAAATAGACTTGATTTAACACTTACAACTACTGTTGAACAGATCATGACATATTAATGAAAATAGACTTGATTTAACACGTACAACTACTGTTGAACAGATCATGACATATTAATGAAAATAGACTTGATTTAACACTTACAGCTACTGTTGAACAGATCATGACATTATTAATGAAAATAGACTTGATTTAACACTTACAACTACTGTTGAACAGATCATGACGTTATTAATGAAAATAGACTTGATTTAACACGTACAACTACTGTTGAACAGATCAGGACATTATTAATGAAAATAGATTTGATTTAACACGTACAACTACTGTTGAACAGATCATGACATTAATAATGAAAATAGACTTGATTTAACACTTACAGCTACTGTTGAACAGATCAGGACATTATTAATAAAAATAGACTTGATTTAACACGTACAACTACTGTTGAACAGATCAGGACATTATTAATGAAAATAGACTTGATTTAACACTTACAGCTACTGTTGAACAGATCATGACATTATTAATGAAAATAGACTTGATTTAACACTTACAACTACTGTTGAACAGATCATGACGTTATTAATGAAAATAGACTTGATTTAACACGTACAATTACTGTTGAACAGATCAGGACATTATTAATGAAAATAGACTTGATTTAACACTTACAGCTTCTGTTTAACAGATCATGACTTTATTAATAAAAATAGACTTGATTTAACACTTACAACTACTGTTGAATAGATCATGACATTATTAATGAAAATAGACTTGATTTAACACTTACAACTACTGTTGAACAGATCATGACATTATTAATGAAAATAGACTTGATTTAACACTTACAACTACTGTTGAATAGATCATGACATTATTAATAAAAAATAGACTTGATTTAACACGTAAAACTACTGTTGAACAGATCATGACATTATTAATGAAAATAGACTTGATTTAACACTTACAGCTACTGTTGAACAGATCATGACATTATTAATGAAAATAGACTTGATTTAACACTTACAACTACTGTTGAACAGATCATGACATTATTAATAAAAATAGACTTGATTTAACACTTACAACTACTGTTGAACAGATCATGACATTATTAATGAAAAAAGACTTGATTTAACACTTATAACTACTGTTGAACAGATCATGACATAATTAATGAGAATAGACTTGATTTAACATGTACAGCTACTGTTGAACATGTCATGACATTATTATTGAAAATAGACTTGATTTAACACGTACAGCTACTGTTTAACAGATCAGGACATTATTAATGAAAATAGACTTGATTTAACACTTACAACTACTGTTGAACAGATCATGCCATTATAATGAAAATAGACTTGATTTAACACTTACAGCTACTGTTGAACAGATCATGCCATTATAATGAAAATAGACTTGATTTAACACTTACAACTACTGTTGAACAGATCATGACATTATTAATGAAAATAGACTTGATTTAACACTTACAACTACTGTTGAACAGATCATGACATTATTAATGAAAATAGACTTGATTTTACACGTACAACCACTGTTGAACAGATCATGACGTTATTAATGAAAATAGACTTGATTTAACACGTACAACTACTGTTGAACAGATCAGGACATTATTAATGAAAATAGACTTGATTTAAGACGTACAACTACTGTTTAACAGATCATGATATTAATAATGAAAATAGACTTGATTTAACACTTACAGCTACTGTTGAACAGATCAGGACATTATTAATGAAAATAGACTTGATTTAACACTTACAACTACTGTTGAACAGATCATGACATTATTAATGAAAATAGACTTGATTTAACACGTACAGCTACTGTTTAACAGATCATGACATTATTAATGAAAATAGACTTGATTTAACACTTACAACTACTGTTGAACAGATCCTGACATTATTAATGAAAATAGACTTGATTTAACACTTACAACTACTGTTGAACAGATCGTGACGTTATTAATGAAAATAGACGTGATTTAACACTTACAACTACTGTTGAACAGATCAGGACATTATTAATGAAAATACTTGATTTAACACTTACAGCTTCTGTTTAACAGATCATGACTTTATTAATAAAAATAGACTTGATTTAACACGTACAGCTACTGTTGAACAGATCATGAGATTATTAATGAAAATAGACTTGATTTAACACGTACAGCTACTGTTGAACAGATCATGACGTTATTAATGAAAATAGACTTGATTTAACACTTACAGCTACTGTTGAACAGATCATGACATTATTAATGAAAATAGACTTGATTTAACACTTACAACTACTGTTGAACAGATCATGACATTATTAATAAAAATAGACTTGATTTAACACTTACAACTACTGTTGAACAGATCATGACATTATTAATGAAAAAAGACTTGATTTAACACTTATAACTACTGTTGAACAGATCATGACATAATTAATGAGAATAGACTTGATTTAACATGTACAGCTACTGTTGAACATGTCATGACATTATTATTGAAAATAGACTTGATTTAACACGTACAGCTACTGTTTAACAGATCAGGACATTATTAATGAAAATAGACTTGATTTAACACTTACAACTACTGTTGAACAGATCATGCCATTATAATGAAAATAGACTTGATTTAACACTTACAGCTACTGTTGAACAGATCATGCTATTATAATGAAAATAGACTTGATTTAACACTTACAACTACTGTTGAACAGATCATGACATTATTAATGAAAATAGACTTGATTTAACACTTACAACTACTGTTGAACAGATCATGACATTATTAATGAAAATAGACTTGATTTTACACGTACAACCACTGTTGAACAGATCATGACATTATTAATGAAAAAAGACTTGATTTAACACTTACAGCTTCTGTTTAACAGATCATGACTTTATTAATAAAAATAGACTTGATTTAACACTTACAACTACTGTTGAATAGATCATGACATTATTAATGAAAATAGACTTGATTTAACACTTACAACTACTGTTGAACAGATCATGACATTATTAATGAAAATAGACTTGATTTAACACTTACATCTACTGTTGAATAGATCATGACATTATTAATAAAAAATAGACTTGATTTAACACGTAAAACTACTGTTGAACTGATCATGACATTATTAATGAAAATAGACTTGATTTAACACGTACAGCTACTGTTGAACAGATCATGACATTATTAATGAAAATAGACTTGATTTAACACGTACAGCTACTGTTGAACAGATCATGACATTATTAATGAAAATAGACTTGATTTAACACGTACAGCCACTGTTGAACAGATCATGACGTTATTAATGAAAATAGACTTGATTTAACACTTACAGCTACTGTTGAACAGATCATGACATTATTAATGAAAATAGACTTGATTTAAGACTTACAACTACTGTTGAACAGATCATGACATTATTAATAAAAATAGACTTGATTTAACACTTACAACTACTGTTGAACAGATCATGACATTATTAATGAAAAAATACTTGATTTAACACTTATAACTACTGTTGAACAGATCATGACATAATTAATGAGAATAGACTTGATTTAACATGTACAGCTACTGTTGAACATGTCATGACATTATTATTGAAAATAGACTTGATTTAACACGTACAGCTACTGTTTAACAGATCAGGACATTATTAATGAAAATAGACTTGATTTAACACTTACAACTACTGTTGAACAGATCATGCCATTATAATGAAAATAGACTTGATTTAACACTTACAGCTACTGTTGAACAGATCATGCCATTATAATGAAAATAGACTTGATTTAACACTTACAACTACTGTTGAACAGATCATGACATTATTAATGAAAATAGACTTGATTTAACACTTACAACTACTGTTGAACAGATCATGACATTATTAATGAAAATAGACTTGATTTTACACGTACAACCACTGTTGAACAGATCATGACGTTATTAATGAAAATAGACTTGATTTAACACGTACAACTACTGTTGAACAGATCAGGACATTATTAATGAAAATAGACTTGATTTAAGACGTACAACTACTGTTTAACAGATCATGATATTAATAATGAAAATAGACTTGATTTAACACTTACAGCTACTGTTGAACAGATCAGGACATTATTAATGAAAATAGACTTGATTTAACACTTACAACTACTGTTGAACAGATCATGACATTATTAATGAAAATAGACTTGATTTAACACGTACAGCTACTGTTTAACAGATCATGACATTATTAATGAAAATAGACTTGATTTAACACTTACAACTACTGTTGAACAGATCCTGACATTATTAATGAAAATAGACTTGATTTAACACTTACAACTACTGTTGAACAGATCGTGACGTTATTAATGAAAATAGACGTGATTTAACACTTACAACTACTGTTGAACAGATCAGGACATTATTAATGAAAATACTTGATTTAACACTTACAGCTTCTGTTTAACAGATCATGACTTTATTAATAAAAATAGACTTGATTTAACACGTACAGCTACTGTTGAACAGATCATGACATTATTAATGAAAATAGACTTGATTTAACACGTACAGCTACTGTTGAACAGATCATGACGTTATTAATGAAAATAGACTTGATTTAACACTTACAGCTACTGTTGAACAGATCATGACATTATTAATGAAAATAGACTTGATTTAACACTTACAACTACTGTTGAACAGATCATGACATTATTAATAAAAATAGACTTGATTTAACACTTACAACTACTGTTGAACAGATCATGACATTATTAATGAAAAAAGACTTGATTTAACACTTATAACTACTGTTGAACAGATCATGACATAATTAATGAGAATAGACTTGATTTAACATGTACAGCTACTGTTGAACATGTCATGACATTATTATTGAAAATAGACTTGATTTAACACGTACAGCTACTGTTTAACAGATCAGGACATTATTAATGAAAATAGACTTGATTTAACACTTACAACTACTGTTGAACAGATCATGCCATTATAATGAAAATAGACTTGATTTAACACTTACAGCTACTGTTGAACAGATCATGCCATTATAATGAAAATAGACTTGATTTAACACTTACAACTACTGTTGAACAGATCATGACATTATTAATGAAAATAGACTTGATTTAACACTTACAACTACTGTTGAACAGATCATGACATTATTAATGAAAATAGACTTGATTTTACACGTACAACCACTGTTGAACAGATCATGACATTATTAATGAAAATAGACTTGATTTAACACTTACAGCTTCTGTTTAACAGATCATGACTTTATTAATAAAAATAGACTTGATTTAACACTTACAACTACTGTTGAATAGATCATGACATTATTAATGAAAATAGACTTGATTTAACACTTACAACTACTGTTGAACAGATCATGACATTATTAATGAAAATAGACTTGATTTAACACTTACAACTACTGTTGAATAAATCATGACATTATTAATAAAAAATAGACTTGATTTAACACGTAAAACTACTGTTGAACAGATCATGACATTATTAATGAAAATAAACTTGATTTAACACGTACAGCTACTGTTGAACAGATCATGACATTATTAATGAAAATAGACTTGATTTAACACGTACAGCTACTGTGGAACAGATCATGACATTATTAATGAAAATAGACTTGATTTAACACGTACAGCTACTGTTGAACAGATCATGACGTTATTAATGAAAATAGACTTGATTTAACACTTACAGCTACTGTTGAACAGATCATGACATTATTAATGAAAACAGACTTGATTTAACACTTACAACTACTGTTGAACAGATCATGACATTATTAATAAAAATAGACTTGATTTAACACTTACAACTACTGTTGAACAGATCATGACATTATTAATGAAAAAAGACTTGATTTAACACTTATAACTACTGTTGAACAGATCATGACATAATTAATGAGAATAGACTTGATTTAACATGTACAGCTACTGTTGAACAGATCAGGACATTATTAATGAAAATAGACTTGATTTAACACTTACAACTACTGTTGAACAGATCATGCCATTATAATGAAAATAGACTTGATTTAACATGTACAGCTACTGTTGAACATATCATGACATTATTAATGAAAATAGACTTGATTTAACACGTACAGCTACTGTTTAACAGATCAGGACATTATTAATGAAAATAGACTTGATTTAACACTTACAACTACTGTTGAACAGATCATGCCATTATAATGAAAATAGACTTGATTTAACACTTACAGCTACTGTTGAACAGATCATGCCATTATAATGAAAATAGACTTGATTTAACACTTACAACTACTGTTGAACAGATCATGACATCATTAATGAAAATAGACTTGATTTAACACTTACAACTACTGTTGAACAGATCATGACATTATTAATGAAAATAGACTTGATTTTACACGTACAACCACTGTTGAACAGAGCATGACGTTATGAATGAAAATATACTTGATTTAACACTTACAACTACTGTTGAACAGAGCATGACGTTATGAATGAAAATAGACTTGATTTAACACTTACAACTACTGTTGAACAGATCATGACATTATTAATGAAAATAGACTTGATTTAACACTAACAATTACTGTTGAACAGATCATGACTTTATTAATAAAAATAGACTTGATTTAACACGTACAGCTACTGTTGAACAGATCATGACATTATTAATGAAAATAGACTTGATTTAACACTTACAACTACTGTTGAACAGACCATGACATTATTAATGAAAATAGACTTGATTTAACACGTACAACTACTGTTGAACAGATCATGACGTTATTAATGAAAATAGACTTGATTTAACACTAACAATTACTGTTGAACAGATCATGACTTTATTAATAAAAATAGACTTGATTCAACACGTACAGCTACTGTTGAACAGATCATGACATTATTAATGAAAATAGACTTGATTTAACACTTACAACTACTGTTGAACAGACCATGACATTATTAATGAAAATAGACTTGATTTAACACGTACAACTACTGTTGAACAGATCATGACATTATTAATGAAAATAGAATTGATTTAACACTTACAACTACTGTGGAACAGATCATGACATTATTAATGAAAATAGACTTGATTTAACACTAACAACTACTGTTGAACAGATCATGACATTATTAATGAAAATAGACTTGATTTAACACTTACAACTACTGTTGAACAGATCATGACATTATTAATGAAAATAGACTTGATTTAACACGTACAGCTACTGTTTAACAGATCATGACGTTATTAATGAAAATAGACTTGATTTAACACTTACGACGACTGTTGAACAGATCATGACATTATTAATGAAAATAGACTTGATTTAACACTTACAACTACTGTTGAATAGATCATGACATTATTAATGAAATAGACTTGATTTAACACGTACAACTACTGTTGAACAGATCATGACATTATTAATGAAAATAGACTTGATTTAACACTTACAGCTACTGTTGAACAGATCATGACATTATTAATAAAAATAGACTTGATTTAACACTAACATCTACTGTTGAACAGATCATGACATTAATAATGAAAATAGACTTGATTTAACACTTACAACTACTGTTGAACAAATCATGACATTATTAATGAAAATAGACTTGATTTAACACTTACAGCTACTGTTGAACAGATCATGACATTATTAATGAAAATAGACTTGATTTAACACTTACAGCTACTGTTGAACAGATCATGACATTATTAAAAAAAATAGACTTGATTTAACACTAACAGCTACTGTTGAATAGATCATGACATTATTAATGAAAATAGACTTGATTTAACACTTACACCTACTGTTTAACAGATCCTGACATTATTAATGAAAATAGACTTGATTTAACACTTACAACTACTGTTGAACAGATCATGACATTATTAATGAAAATAGACTTGATTTAACACTTACACCTACTGTTGAACAGATCATGACATTATTAATAAAAATAGACTTGATTTAACACGTACAACTACTGTTGAACATATCATGACATTATTAATGAAAATAGACTTGATTTAACACTTACAACTACTGTTTAACAGAACATGACATTATCAATGAAAATAGACTTGATTTAACACGTACAGCTACTGTTGAACAGATCATGACGTTATTAATGAAAATAGACTTGATTTAACACTTACAGCTACTGTTGAACAGATCATGACATTATTAATGAAAATAGACTTGATTTAACACTTACAACTACTGTTGAACAGATCATGACATTATTAATAAAAATAGACTTGATTTAACACTTACAACTACTGTTGAACAGATCATGACATTATTAATGAAAAAAGACTTGATTTAACACTTATAACTACTGTTGAACAGATCATGACATAATTAATGAAAATAGACTTGATTTAACATGTACAGCTACTGTTGAACATGTCATGACATTATTATTGAAAATAGACTTGATTTAACACGTACAGCTACTGTTTAACAGATCAGGACATTATTAATGAAAATAGACTTGATTTAACACTTATAACTACTGTTGAACAGATCATGCCATTATAATGAAAATAGACTTGATTTAACACTTACAGCTACTGTTGAACAGATCATGCCATTATAATGAAAATAGACTTGATTTAACACTTACAACTACTGTTGAACAGATCATGACATTATTAATGAAAATAGACTTGATTTAACACTTACAACTACTGTTGAACAGATCATGACATTATTAATGAAAATAGACTTCATTTTACACGTACAACCACTGTTGAACAGATCATGACATTATTAATGAAAATAGACTTGATTTAACACTTACAGCTTCTGTTTAACAGATCATGACTTTATTAATAAAAATAGACTTGATTTAACACTTACAACTACTGTTGAATAGATCATGACATTATTAATGAAAATAGACTTGATTTAACACTTACAACTACTGTTGAACAGATCATGACATTATTAATGAAAATAGACTTGATTTAACACTTACAACTACTGTTGAATAAATCATGACATTATTAATAAAAAATAGACTTGATTTAACACGTAAAACTACTGTTGAACAGATCATGACATTATTAATGAAAATAAACTTGATTTAACACGTACAGCTACTGTTGAACAGATCATGACATTATTAATGAAAATAGACTTGATTTAACACGTACAGCTACTGTTGAACAGATCATGACGTTATTAATGAAAATAGACTTGATTTAACACTTACAGCTACTGTTGAACAGATCATGACATTATTAATGAAAACAGACTTGATTTAACACTTACAACTACTGTTGAACAGATCATGACATTATTAATAAAAATAGACTTGATTTAACACTTACAACTACTGTTGAACAGATCATGACATTATTAATGAAAAAAGACTTGATTTAACACTTATAACTACTGTTGAACAGATCATGACATAATTAATGAGAATAGACTTGATTTAACATGTACAGCTACTGTTGAACAGATCAGGACATTATTAATGAAAATAGACTTGATTTAACACTTACAACTACTGTTGAACAGATCATGCCATTATAATGAAAATAGACTTGATTTAACATGTACAGCTACTGTTTAACATATCATGACATTATTAATGAAAATAGACTTGATTTAACACGTACAGCTACTGTTTAACAGATCAGGACATTATTAATGAAAATAGACTTGATTTAACACTTACAACTACTGTTGAACAGATCATGCCATTATAATGAAAATAGACTTGATTTAACACTTACAGCTACTGTTGAACAGATCATGCCATTATAATGAAAATAGACTTGATTTAACACTTACAACTACTGTTGAACAGATCATGACATCATTAATGAAAATAGACTTGATTTAACACTTACAACTACTGTTGAACAGATCATGACATTATTAATGAAAATAGACTTGATTTTACACGTACAACCACTGTTGAACAGAGCATGACGTTATGAATGAAAATATACTTGATTTAACACTTACAGCTACTGTTGAACAGAGCATGACGTTATGAATGAAAATAGACTTGATTTAACACTTACAACTACTGTTGAACAGATCATGACATTATTAATGAAAATAGACTTGATTTAACACTAACAATTACTGTTGAACAGATCATGACTTTATTAATAAAAATAGACTTGATTTAACACGTACAGCTACTGTTGAACAGATCATGACATTATTAATGAAAATAGACTTGATTTAACACTTACAACTACTGTTGAACAGACCATGACATTATTAATGAAAATAGACTTGATTTAACACGTACAACTACTGTTGAACAGATCATGACGTTATTAATGAAAATAGACTTGATTTAACACTAACAATTACTGTTGAACAGATCATGACTTTATTAATAAAAATAGACTTGATTCAACACGTACAGCTACTGTTGAACAGATCATGACATTATTAATGAAAATAGACTTGATTTAACACTTACAACTACTGTTGAACAGACCATGACATTATTAATGAAAATAGACTTGATTTAACACGTACAACTACTGTTGAACAGATCATGACATTATTAATGAAAATAGAATTGATTTAACACTTACAACTACTGTGGAACAGATCATGACATTATTAATGAAAATAGACTTGATTTAACACTAACAACTACTGTTGAACAGATCATGACATTATTAATGAAAATAGACTTGATTTAACACTTACAACTACTGTTGAACAGATCATGACATTATTAATGAAAATAGACTTGATTTAACACGTACAGCTACTGTTTAACAGATCATGACGTTATTAATGAAAATAGACTTGATTTAACACTTACGACGACTGTTGAACAGATCATGACATTATTAATGAAAATAGACTTGATTTAACACTTACAACTACTGTTGAATAGATCATGACATTATTAATGAAATAGACTTGATTTAACACGTACAACTACTGTTGAACAGATCATGACATTATTAATGAAAATAGACTTGATTTAACACTTACAGCTACTGTTGAACAGATCATGACATTATTAATAAAAATAGACTTGATTTAACACTAACATCTACTGTTGAACAGATCATGACATTAATAATGAAAATAGACTTGATTTAACACTTACAACTACTGTTGAACAAATCATGACATTATTAATGAAAATAGACTTGATTTAACACTTACAGCTACTGTTGAACAGATCATGACATTATTAATGAAAATAGACTTGATTTAACACTTACAGCTACTGTTGAACAGATCATGACATTATTAAAAAAAATAGACTTGATTTAACACTAACAGCTACTGTTGAATAGATCATGACATTATTAATGAAAATAGACTTGATTTAACACTTACACCTACTGTTTAACAGATCCTGACATTATTAATGAAAATAGACTTGATTTAACACTTACAACTACTGTTGAACAGATCATGACATTATTAATGAAAATAGACTTGATTTAACACTTACACCTACTGTTGAACAGATCATGACATTATTAATAAAAATAGACTTGATTTAACACGTACAACTACTGTTGAACATATCATGACATTATTAATGAAAATAGACTTGATTTAACACTTACAACTACTGTTTAACAGAACATGACATTATCAATGAAAATAGACTTGATTTAACACGTACAGCTACTGTTGAACAGATCATGACATTATCAATGAAAATAGACTTGATTTAACACTTACAACTACTGTTGAACAGATCATGACATTATTAATGAAAATAGACTTGATTTAACACTTACAGCTACTGTTGAACATATCATGACATATTTAATGAAAATAGACTTGATTTAACACTTACAACTACTGTTGAACAGGTCATGACATTATTTATGAAAATAGACTTGATTTAACACTTACAGCTACTGTTGAACAGATCATGACATTATTAATGAAAACAGACTTGATTTAACACTTACAGCTACTGTTGAACAGATCATGACATTATTTATAAAAATAGACTTGATTTAACACTTACAGCTACTGTTGAACAGATCATGACATTATTAATAAAAATAGACTTGATTTAACACTTACAACTACTGTTGAACAGATCATGACGTTATTGATGAAAATAGACTTGATTTAACACTTACATCTACTGTTGAATAGATCATGACATTATTAATGAAAATAGACTTGATTTAACACTTACAACTACTGTTGAATAGATCATGACATTATTAATGAAAATAGACTTGATTTAACACTTACAACTACTGTTGAATAGATCATGACATTATTAATGAAAATATACTTGATTTAACACTTACAGCTACTGTTGAACAGATCATGTCATTATTTTTGAAAACCGACTCGTACACAACATTCTTTTAACATTTTGGTTCCTAAACATTAAAGTTCTGTTATAGTGAAATAGTTGTATATGGGTATTGGTACAGCTTTTCATCTTCAAACTATTGGACATGAAGATTTTTAAAGGAAACAATAATTTCAAAATGTACATTGATTGTTTGTGTTTTTGTTTTTGTTTTTCAGGGTACCGTCTTCCTGCTAACTGTATGTATTCTAGTTTTCCTTTTCAACAACTAACTCTTTCTTCCTTGACATTAACTGATAGGAGAAGTGTCATGCTCTGTTTTTATTAATTATGTCCCCTGTATTTTTACATACTCTTTGATACAAGATTGAAACAAATCTTTAATTTAAGGATAATTTCATCTTAGTTCTACTTTACCTTTGCACCCTGATTATCTTACTCAACAAAAGTCTTAAAAGTTGTTGTGGTGTAGCTCCCTTTCTAACGCTCAAGCAAATATAAGGGTAGTTCCACGACTGGCTCAGTGTCAGGATAATGTGACTAGGTGTGGTATCATGCCAGGTGTTCGTGGCAAGCTAAACACAGTGAAGGCAGCACTAAATATCTGCTTAAAGTGGACACCGTCTCCAGATAACTGAAACTTGGTTGGTGGAATGATAAACCAAAAAAAAAACACACACTGTCTTTAGATAACCAGTGTAACATTTAACGAAACGTCAATACTTGCTAAGACACTTTAAGAGCAATAATTGCATGTCTTCAGTGAACATGGAAGTGCAAGCTTTTGTATCGGCCCTGTTTTGTCTGTATTCCTCCTACACTTATGACCTATCAACTTATGCCTAGGTAATACTTTGTTACTTTGCTGATTTTCCTTTCTTTTCTTTTCTTTTTCTTCTCCCAAATGTGGTGATCAAAAGGTTTCCACTTGTGTCCACTTATTCCAGCTTATGCTCAGGGAAATCGCCATGTATTGTCCGGTGGTAGTGTCCATTAATATTTCCAAACAAAATCTCCTCTGAAACTGCTAGGCCAATTTCAGCCAAACTTTTACAGGAGCTTAAGCAGGCGGGGGGGGGGGGGGGCGAGAAAGGGTTAAAATAGTTTTGATCCGTCAAAAAATACTGCCGCCAGAGGTGTGGCCATTCTCCATATAATAGTAGTAAAACTTAATGTCTACGGCACTTAGGTAAGTGATATAGGGCCAATATGGCCCTCTTGTTTTTTAAGATTTGGACTTTCAGTCGATGTTAAACTGTCATGGAGAAACAAGGTGTCTACAAAAGGTAAGTGTGGCTTTACAGATATCTATTTCTGTCTATCTGCATCTATTTCCAGATGTGATGCACGTGAATGGTCCCAGTCGAAGCATGCAGAAGGATGAGTCTGAGAGACATTTGAAACAATGTTACATTGGCTGCCTCGAGGAAATGGTCAAACTAGGATGCAGGTCTTTGGTAGGCAATCAGAATTCCTCAGTTCATTCACAAATCTTTTATTAGATGTATGATGAGAAAATCTCGCAAAAATAATCATATCTCTGTGTAAATCCCATATTTTTCCTTTGAAACTTGTATTGCTGCTTCCATTTAAATCCTCAGGGTGTCATATCAATTCAGCCCAAGGGAGCACCCAAGGCCAAGCGGTTAGAGTCACTGACTTGTAACTCCTCAACACCTCACCACATGGGTTCGAGCTGGACGAGGTTTTCCAGTGGTCCTACCTAGATATACGTCTGGGGTCTTCCTCCACCAATAATTATCTGGATGTCGCCAATATGACCATAGAAAGGCACTTTGCTTAACTAAATTATCTCTTGGCTGCATGGCAGGAGGCCTCGCAAAAAAATAAGCCTGTTGGTGCCTATGAAGTAATCAAAACAACAGCCTTATTTTTTATCATGTCTTCATTAAACATATCTAAGGTATATCTAAGGATACCTGAATTATACATATGACATGTCCGAAAGCGGTTGATTTAGCAAACTTCTTGTGAAGTGGCCGATCCACTTGAGAAAAATCACACCCCAGCACACGTTGCAACAACTTCAATCCCCTCTCTAATCTTGACATATTGGTAGAGTCGCCAACTAGTCCTCAGACTGCTTGGTCTCTCACCACATACGTTCAATTCAAGGTTCAAGTCCCCTTCAGGACAAAGGATTCATTGTATGAAGGTCTCCCAGCTGACTTCTGGTGTGCAAGCGGTTCTGCCTGCCTGTACAATTGTTTGGGGTCTTCTTTTACCAAAATAGGTAGACATCGCTTTAATGATCATAATTGGGTACTGCAATATTTCAAAAACAAAAAAAAAGTGAATACTCTTGCAGCAACATATCAGTATCAAAAAAGATAACTCCCTTGCTAATGGGGAAACAAACATAAGGGTAGTTCCACTACTTGTTGGCAATTTGTCAGGATAATGTGACTGGGTGTGCTATCATGCCAGGCGCTCAAGGCATGCAATACAAAGTGAAGGCTGCACTATATCTGCTTCAAGTGGGCACCAGCTCAAGATCAATAAAATGCTGTTGGTGGGATGATAAATCAATAAACATACATTAAGATAAGTTATTATTATGCTGTTTTTTTTCACAGCATATCACACAATAAGAGTCACAATGGCAAACAGACATTATTTTTTAGCAAAGTCATACCCAAGTCTTTATAAATGGTTGAAGCATAGTTCCATACTTACACTTGACATATAAGGGTTGTTTCATGACATACTGGCATGGTTCATGAGAATGTAACTTGATGTGATCAGTCTTCACGAAAGAAATTACAAAAAACACTGGACGTTCGGTCCTCCAAGCTGGCAATATCTACTGTACCAAACCAAATTGTGCCGGACCAGTATGATTTTGCCATTTTAACACAAAAGGTTGGTAAGCTAACTAAGGTGTTACGAGTGGTTTGGTGAAGTGCAGGCTGTAAAGCGTTGTTTAGTTTAGTTAGGTTGATATGTTTTATATATGTTTTCATAATAATTCTGAATTTTGAAAATGATGTGACAGAAAATTCTGGTAGACGATTGGTCCATTTATCTGTATGTGCATTAAGTGAACACAGAATGACTGAACACTGCTTAGTTCTTGTATGTCTTGCAGGTCTTTCCTTGCATCTCAACTGGTGGTAAAGGTGAGTTGTTTTTGCATTATAAACTACATTTTTACAAAAGGGTGTAGAGAGAGTCCTTGACCTTTGTCTCCTCAGCCCCTCACTGTTTGGTTTCAAGTCCCGTTTGGAACTTGTAGATAGTTCTTCCAGCTGACCTGTTTAGGGCAAGTTGTCTCTTCATCGTGAAATAGTAGCTAGAAATTGTCAATATGACCATAATTGTGTTGGTGCAAGCTATCCACAGAAAAACAAACCTAAAGCAAGCCTGAGTAAATATATTTTTAACTGATATTGATGTTTCATTTGATTTGTTTATAGTTTATTGAGAAGAAACGTACATTCAGCCTTGTCATCTGGTCACTGTGAAGAATTTTAACACAACAACAACAACTTACAATAAACTAAGTTAAATACTTTAAACCATTGATGTCTGGTCTGTTCTGTGTTTTCTACCATTTAAAGCATTTTCATTTAATATTAACTATTTACTGGACCTGGTAGCGCAGTCAGTAGAGCATCAACTCCATGTAAGAGAGGCTCTGGGTTTGAAGCCTGGTCACGCAATACTAAAGTTCTAAAAAATAGTAGTGGTATAGCTAATTTGCAAATGATTATGTTCCACTACTGGCTGACATGGTGATGTGACTGGGTGTGGTATATTGCCTTGTGTTCACAGCATGCTATACACAGTGAAGGCAGCACTATATCTACTTCAAGTGGACATACTCTCCAATGGTGTCGGGTCATAAAGGCCCTTATCTGAAACGGCCCGGTCCAAAATGACCCGGACCAAAAAGGCCCACGTTTTAAGGGTACCGGAACGACCCACATAAAGGGGGTCATAAAGGCCCGTATACATGTGTGTAATATGTACATGTATGTTATCGATTTGTTCAATGTATATAACATGAGATAAACATGTTGTAAATAAAATTTCTCTATAATGATGTAGGGCCTTTGTGGTACGGGCCTTTCTGGTCCAGGTTGTTTCGGTCCTGGGCTGTTTTGGTATTGGGCCTTTTAGACCCCGATTCTCTCCAATCATGCTGGTTGAAGATCAAGATACAGTTACATCCTTTCATTATTTTCTATGCTCCACATTTCCTTTCCCTCTGAAAATAATATACTTTAAACCTTAAAATGTTCAATTCTGTAATGGGGGAGAAGATTCATGGATATAGTTGTATGTAAAATTAATCACACAATCAACTACAGCAATAATATTGTTTTTATTTACAGGCTTAAAAAGAAAATTAGCTGCAAGAACTGCACTGACCACAGTTCATGAATGGCTGCAAAGAAACTATATGTTGGTATGTTGAACATTTATCATTTTCAGTGACAATAGTGTTATTGCCCCACATGTTTTTTGCAGTAAAGGTTAATTAATTTTTTACTTCCGTTGTAACCGGACCTGGTAGCGCAATCGGTAGAGCCTTAGCTCCAGGAGTTTGTTCTTGGGCCGTGACTTACCAAAGTCTTAAAAAATGGTAGTGGTAAAGCAGGAAGGCAGGACTATATCTGCTTCAAGTCTCCAGATAACTGAAATACTGTTGGTGTTACGATAAACCCAATAAACAAAGAAACAATAAGCAAAAAGGGGGAATTGTTCAGCATGGACTGGAGTTGCAATCTTGGTAAACTTTCACTGTCATAAATTCTTCCAGCTGGTTATCTCCAGATACTGTTTGGGATCTTTCTCTGTCAATATTAACCTGAGGTTGCGACAATAACTTAAAAGTGCAGCACTACTACAGTGTACTTTCAAATAATAATAAAACCATCTAATGATGTGACATAACATACATTTTACATTGCCCAACACAGTCTAAAATTTATTTGTTGCTGGTAAGTTTAAAAAAGCTTTACATTCAGCATGCTAAAAGGTGAATTATTAATTAATTACTAATGTACCATTTAATTAACATTTACATGTAGAGATCTCTGTAAAACATTCAAGCATGCATTTTGACATAGAAGGGACAGTATTTCAGGTACAATATAACTTGTGATATGTGTTAAAAAAAGATTTCTTTCCTCTCATTTATTATACACCCTTAAAGAAAAATTGGGGAGCATATAGTCGCCTCGTGTTCCCATCTGTCAGTACATCCGTCTGTCCCGCATTCGTGTCTGGCCCATAACTTTGTTATTTGAAGTCGCATTTTAAAATTATTTGACAGAAATGATCATCATATTGAGACAAGATTGCATGCAAGTTTGGGTCGATACCTTGAAGGTTAAGGTCACAGCACGACCTTGAAGCAAAATAGTGTCTGGTCCAGAATTTTATTATTTATAGTTAGATTTTCTAATTATTTTACATAAATTATCGCCATTTAGAGACGTGTCGCGTGCAAGATTTGGGTTCTTACCTTGAAGGTCAAGGTCACATCATGACCTTGAAGCAAAATCATGTCCGGTCCATAACTTTGTTTTTTGCATTTTCATTTTAAAATTATTTCACAGAAATGATCATGATCTCAAGACAAATTGTTGTGCGCAAAATTTTGGTCGCTACCTAAAAGGAAGGAAAATTGTGTCCAGCCTATACATTTTTAGTTTATCAGTCTACCTTATTAAATACAATACACAATGAATGGTGTAGTTGAAATGGGCATTCCCTTCAAATTTCATAGGTACAGGTTTGATTATGTCTAATATTATAGCACTACTCCATTTACTAAATTCACCGTCATAGTTATACAACAAATCATTTTGGTGACAAAATACCCATTCTGGGAGCATCACTCGTCTTCAACAGTCTCTTGTTTTGAGGTTGACAAGTTATTGTTTTGTAGATCTTGTGATCCTAAGTGTGTATATAAATACTTAATGCCAGAGGATACATTTTTGTCCTTTGTTACCAGTGATTTTTTTTGGCTTTTTAAAAATGACTTGTGGCTTTCAAATTGGGGGGGGGGGGGGGAAAGCATGTCAAGTCTCAAAATAGGCAAATTTTCAAAACAGCTTTATTATAAAAATACAAACAGTTCATCTTCTTTATAAATATAACTATGTACTGTTGTCCAGTTGCATCAGTTTTTAGCTCACCTGATACCGCTTCGTCCGTCATCAACATTTTAGCTTGTGAACACGCTAGAGGCCACAGGTTTTATCCCATTTTTATCAAACTTGGTAAGAATGTGTGTCTGCATGAAATCTTGGATAAGGTCATTATTGGGTCACCTGGGGTCAAAAAGTAGGTCACTAGGTCAAATTTTAGGGAAAACTTGTGAACACACTAGAGACAACACTTATAGCTCAATCTTCACCAAGCTTAGTCACCAAGCTTGGTCATATTGTTTGTCTGCATGAAATCTTGGATGAGTTCTTAATTGGGTCACGTATGTTCATAAAACAGGTCAGTAGGTCAAAACTTAGAAAAAACATGTGAACACATTAGAGGCCACATTGAAAGCCCAATCCTCACCAAACTTGATCAGATTGTTTGTTTGCATGAAATCTTGGATGAGTATATTAGTGGTTCAATTGGGGTCAAAAAGTAGGTCACTAGGTCAAATCTTAGGGAAAACTTGTGAACACACTAGAGACCAGATTTATAGCTCAATCTTCACTTAACTTGGTCAGAATGTTTGTCTGCATGAAATCTTGAATGAGTTCTTAATTGGGTCACGTGGGGTCAAAAAAGATGTCACTAGGTCAAAACTTAGATAAAACATGTGAACACACTAGAGGACACATTAAAAGCCAAATCTTCACCAAACTTGTTCAGATTGTTTATTTGCATGAAATCTTGGATTAATATATCAGTGGTTTACGTGGGGTCACTAAGTAGGTCACTAGGTCAAATTTTAGAAACCCCTTGTGAACACACTTAGAGGCCACATTGATGGCCCAATCTTCACCAAGCTTGACCAGAATGTTTGCCAGTATAAAATATTAGATATGTTTTGAGTTGGGTCATGCAGATTCTGTAGGTTACAAAGTAAAATTCTAGAAAATGTTCTCAACCCAGTGGCCACACTAATGGTCCAATCTTTACCGAAGATTTCTAAAGTAAATAACTCTTAATTTATAATGCTAGATTTGAGCCTACTAAAAGCCTGTGTCCTCAGGTGAGCGATTAAGGGCCTTCATGGCTCTCTTGTTTCATGTAATATTGCTAATTATGCGACATGTTGCTTCGTTACCAAAACGTTTGCAGTAGACATGCTTTCTGATCACACTGATTGCTTTACTAAATTCCTGTACCGGGATATGGTCGACATCAGCGTTCATTGGAATGAAAGAAATGACATCTTGTGGTATTTTCTTTTCAAAATAATTATGTTTTATGTATATTATATTGAAATATTTGGGGTTAATATATTTTTGTAGGGGAAAACAATCTTGAATTTCTCATGGGGGAAAATGCCAATATTTGGCAAAAAATTTAGGCAAAAATAAATCACTATTACCCTCTCTTATTTTCCTCCCAGGTTGACAAGATAGTATTCTGCACGTATGACGATAAGAACAAGCGCATATATAAAGAAATCATGCCTGATCATTTTCCGGTGTATGTCCATAGCAGGCCAGGTAAATCTTACCATAATACATACTTACACAAATCTTTAGAGGGTGCATGAGGTTAAGCAGTTAGAGTTGCTGACTTGTAACTTGTCAGCCCCTCACCACATGGATTCGAGTCACAGTCGGGGCAAGAATTTCCATGTGAGGTTTTCCAGCTACCCTGCGATGCGCTGGTTGCTTTACCCAGACGGGGACAGTGGAATGGTAGGGGTGGGGGTGGGGGGGGGTTATGGCCAGGTTTTGATGTTTTTATTGTGTTATATCGCCTTAATTCATATTATTATTTTGTATTTAGTAATTCTAAACCGAGCCCTAGTTTTATGTTTTTGTAACAGCGTAAACAAGTTTAATTATTATCATTAATGTTTCAAATTATATAAAAGATGCTAGAGACTCCCGCTAAATGTAATTGTTGCAAGGCTTAGCTAATTTATGAAAAATATATGGAGATAACATTCGAATCATAACATATTAAAAATTGAACCAGCAATAGACGATGAAAAACTGGTACAGTCAGTCCAATCATGATACTTCAAATCACAATCAAATGACTGCATGAGATGATAGCTAAGAATCTAACTTTATAGGGAGATTGGGATAGTTCAACTGTATTAATGATGACATGGGAGTATTATCAGTCAAACATTGAGAGCATAACTGTATCATACCAGCTGATAAGCATTTAATTAGGAGTCAATTAAAGAAGGATTCGCACAATTAAACTGACCAGTGGCTGTATTAGACATGTGACTGCTGATTTTAATCAACCATTAGGAGTAAATTGCTTGGGAGGACCTGATCAGAAAGTGTGATGACCATTCACTTAGCACGTGACCACTAGCACAAGCATATGTATACTCATAATGTACATGTACATATACTTACCAATGCTTATTTAAGAAAACAACTTTCTATACGGGAACTCCATATCTCAAGTCCAATCCTGTAATATATTTTATTATTCTTTAAATATTGTATAAGGTTGTCTTTAAAACGGTGCCGATTTGAAACTCCTCTGATCCTACTGTGTGGGTTCCAGTCCAGGTCAGAACGATGGACTTAATCTTGGAAGGTCATTCAGCTGACCTGTGGTGCACCAGTGGTTCTACCCAGACATTTGTCAGGGGTTTTTCTCCGCCAAAACAGCTGAATGCCACAATAAGGATCATAATTGGTTGCTGTGATGTATCTCCAAAACAAAACAAAATATTAACCTCATCACATGTGTATATTTATTAGAGTGACATATTTTAGAAAATTGTGTCAGAAAATCTTAGTTTCATGCAAATTACACATTGTATCTGCTAAAGACTATACCAATACTTATTATCAGCACAGGCAAACATACAAATAATTAAGTACCAACGCATCTTTTCAAAGAGCAATGAGCGCTTTCGCAGGTAGAAGCAGCAGACACGATTTTCATCACCTCGGTTGTAGTCTGTTGTTTTATCGCATGCCAGAGTATCGTGTTTCAGCTGCATCACCCCAGAATGTAGATTAGAATGGTTTTGGCCAGTTGGTTAGCAGGGCTTAACCAGCCATGTTTATTGTGCGCTAGTCATTGTAGTATAAATTTCAATATTGATTATATAGTCGTTTATTTAGTGTTGATAAGATTCTTAGTTGTCATTGACTTCAAAATCATCGCCATTGTTCACCATGTTAAGTAGAATTCATGTTGTTTGGTTTAATGTTTAATCATGCATCATTTTTCTCATGTTTATATTAGTTGTACTTGGTATTTAGTAGTTTGTACATATTTTAGAGCACCAAACGTCGGGCACATGTTTGTAAATATTTTGCTCATCTAAACCCCTAGAATTTATTTTCATTGTAACTGTAGTCAAATGAAGTAAAGTCACTGACGCCAGGACCGGTTTCTAAGTCAAGGTAGTTTCGAGAGCGGTAGATTCGACCATTATAGTTCAAGAACAATCTGCCCGAGCACATCCTGACATTGGTATATTCATGGTTATATTTATAATATTCGTATCCTTTGCAGTAAGCAAACTACCAATAGAGATACTACGGATGGATAGTCAATCGATTGAGATATTTAAGAAAGCCCTGGCAGATGGCAAGCATTTGGTGCAAAATATACGTGTGATGCTTGTTGGTGATAGTGGTGTTGGGAAGACAACACTCCTGAAGAGGTTGCTGGGCCAAGATGTGGATATTAACCAGCGAGACAGTACTGAGGGGATTGAAGTTCACGTCCAGCGCTGCAAGATCGACATTGACACTGGCCAGTGGCAGCTTTGTGATGGTTTGTGTTCTGTTCTGTGCTTGTTTTTATATACTCCTAGGGTAAGATGGTCTTGCACCAGGGGCATGGCCATTTTCTATATAAGGCTATATAGGAAAACTTTAAAAATCTTCTTGTCAGAAACTACCGGAGCTAGAGGTTTGATATTTAGTAAACATGTTCCTTGGGTAAAGGTCAGGATTGTTAAAAGAACTTTGATCCGTCAAAAAGCATGGCCACCAGGGATGTGGCCATTTTCCATAATTTCTATGTAGTTGAAAAAATAAAATGAAACTGATTGTCTAAATGTTGCTTGTGTACATATATTACAATTATTTTAGTTTGCTTTTACATTGCTGGTGTTTCTTGCTCACCATTACTAAATATCTTATGCATCATTCAATTGAGCAGCATAAGGCAATTGTGGTCCTTTTTACAATCACTTATACTAAGGATAGTAGGCTAAGTCTTGTCTACCATCACTATATGTTTGTTAACAATCACTTATACTTGATTACCGTCACTCTTTTGTTTGTCCAGCCCTCAGACTGCTTAGCCTCCGATCGCGTAGGTTTAAGTTCCATTTGGGGCGACCAACTTAATGGTCTTTCAGCTGGCTGGCGGTGCATTGGTGGTTCTACTAAGACATTTATCTGGGGTCCTCCTAAATAGCTGGACATCGCTATAATGATCATAATTAGTCATCGTGATGTATTTCAAAAAACAAAACATAAAAACAATTGTTTGGCAAATGATTAAAAATATCATTTTTTTAGAAAGTGTAAAACTAAATTGAACAAGAATTTTGAAGAACTTTCAGAATTAAATATTAAATTATTATTGGAATAAACAGTTCCGAAACTGAACACTATTCTACAATATATAGTTTCTGCTCTGCCATCTCTAATACATCTAATACATCTTCCAATTTGATGTCGCTGTAGTTTATTATAGTAGTACATGATAGAACATTTTATAATTGTAAATACCCTCTTGTCTGCCGTCTTAAATTTTACCTTGTATCTTCAGCGTGCCCATGGCCGAGCAGTTAGAGTGGCTGACCTAAAACTCCTCACCACCTCACCGCTTGGGTTCGAGTCCTGGTTGGGGTGAGAACTTTCATGTGGGGCCATTTTACAGCTAACCTGTAGTGTGCCGGTGGTTCTACACAGATATAAGTCTGGGGTCTTCCCTCGCCAATAATAAGCTGGACGTTGCCTATATGACCAAAACTGTGTCGGAGTGATGTAACACAAAACAAACAAACCTTGTTTCTTCTAATCCAATGTTCAGGAGGGGCTTCAGATCCTTATGAAACCCTAGTCTCGTCCATAATGCCGCTTTTGACTGTACAACCTGAATCGGAGCAACCACCAATCCAGGAATCTGCAAGCACAAGTGACGAGGATGAAGACAAAATTACATACAACGAATTTGTGAGTTGGCTTTATAAAAATGTTTATTTAGATAACAAATATTTTACCAGACCTGATAGCGTAAAATTAGTAGAGCGCCTCTCCAGGTATGGGAGGCCCTGGGTTCAATTCTGGGCTGCGACATACAAAAGTCGTTAAAAAGGGTAGTGGTATAGCTCCCTTGCTAATGCTCAAGAAAATATAAGGGTAGTTCCACAACTGGTTGGCCCAGTGTCCGGATAATGTGACTGGGTGTGGTATCAGGGCAGGTGTTCATGGCATGCTATACACAGTGAAGGCAGCATTATGTCTGCTTCAAGTGAACACTGTTTCAGACCAACTGAAATACTGTTGGTTGTATGATAAATCCAATAAACAATACAATATTCTTAAGTTCATTCAAAAAAGCTTTAATCTTAGACATTTCTTTTACAAAAATCAATTTTGAGAAATTTACTTAAGTAAGAAAAAAATCATTTAGATTCTTCCTGTTTTCTGAATTTCCTTTGTGTCTTAAACTTCCTGACTAATTCAAAATAAATTAATGTTTGTTTTTATAGCTTATGCTACCATATGCACCTGCAGATGACAATATGTCTGAGGTGGATGTTGATGCAGTTCCAGGTAGGATTTTTATTTCATTTTTAGCTTTCCTTAGTTTATGCTTAGGATGCGCTATTGTGATCACTATCCTTTCGGTGTCTGGCATCCAGTTAACATTCCAGTACCGGTCGTGCTGAGAACTTTCATGTGGGGAGGTTTTCCAGCTAACCTGCAGTGCACCGCTAGTTCTACCTAGACATAAGTCTGGGGTCTTCTTCCACTGGCAATTAGCTGGCTGTTGTCAATATAATAAACGCAATTGTGTTGATGCAATGCAAAAGGAAACAAACATTTACAATATATGTACATATTTTCATAATGAATAACTCAAAACTAATGCTTACATATACATGTTAGTACCTTGAAATTGACAGCCACAAAACCCTAACTCTATGTTCTAGGGTAGAAATGCTAGTGGCACTACCTCATAACGCTCCACTCCCAGATAGTTTGGTAAACACCTCCTTATGAGGATGTCTAAGGGGGTGGGGAACCATGGCATAGTGGTAGAGTCATTGATTTATAATTTCTGACTGCTAAGCCTCTCGTCACCTAGGTTCGAGTCAAATTCGGGAAGAAGGACCTATTGTGGGAAAGTCTTCCAATTGACTTGCGGTGGGACAGTGCTTCCACCAAGACTTCTTTGGGGGTTTTCCTCCACAAAAAACAGCTATAATGTTCATAACTGGTCGCTGCAATGTATTTCAAAAACAAAAATAAAAAAAAACACAAGCAACATATTTTTCAAGTATTTAAGCCTGAGTATAAGATTTCTGATATTGAGAGTTAATTTTGAATAGATTGTGATTGTGATTAGCCGGCATTTTTGCCGTTACTGCGCAGCGACATTTCTATCATTATAGCACAGGGGCACTTATGACGTGCCCAGGGACTGAACCCGGCCGGTCCATTATACTGACACCGACGAGTCAGGCGTAATGCTGTCTGTCCCCTTAGCCCCGAGCGTTAGGAAGGAAGCCACTTCTACCAACTTTAAAGTCTTTGGTTTGACCCGGCCGGGGTTCGAACCCACGACCTCCCGATCCGCAAGCCGACGCTCTACCACCTGGGCTATTAAAATAATGCTTACGTTTTCAATATCGTACGTGTGGAGGTAGCTAAGTATCTGTAAATTTGAATTATCTTTGCTTTGATGACGTCATTTTGGAAGGAAAGCCGAAACAATGAAAGAACAAGCTTTATCTTTGGACTGAAATCTTCATCGGATTATGAAACAACCAATAAAATATCATAACCAGAAATGAAAAGTGAACTAAATATCTCATGGACATGAAAGGAGAGTAACAGAATGGATTGGTAGTGGGTGTCCAACGATGCCAATGCACCTGATGCATCTGTATTTGTTTTTTTGACATTTGTGTTTTCACTTTCAGGGGATATCCAGCAAAGTTTTGTCGAACCAAAAATGGCACAGCAGTTGCAGGTAAACACAAGCTATTTTGTTCTGTGAATAAAAGGCAACATCCAACAACTCTTAACAGTGGTCGCAATTAGCGCTAGCCCGACAGCAAATAACTTATCGATTTTCTCTCAGGCTAGTAAAAATTACCAATTTACTAGCCCGATGGGCTTCTAAGATCCCGATCGATGAATAATAATTATAATTTCATTTACAAAATTTTGAGCTGCTTATTTCTTTTGGCAAGCTGTCGCTTGTATCATAAACGTGTTATGCCCACTAAACCGATAATATGTTTCTGCGCAGGGACCACACGGTATTCTGGTTCCCACATGGTACATAATGTTCTATACCAAATTAAAATCAGCTGGGCTACAGAACAAAAATGGCAGAGAAAATGAAACTGAAATATGTTTCTGGTGCAAACCCGGGAAAAAATACCTTGAAATTGCTGGGCGAATGATACTTAAATGGTGTTTTTTTATATATTTATAAATTAAAACAGAATTTTATTCAGACTAGTGATTTTTTTTGGGCTAGTGAAAATTGCTTACTTACTAGCCCGACGTGCTTGTAAATTTCAATCGTAATTTTTATGACTGTCTTAATGATTTTGCTTAAAACAATTTGGTCAGACACCCACTGCTACAAGTAGTCTTATGTTTTATGCAGGCATAGGTGATGTGAGTTTCTTGTTTATTTTTATTAATAGACTGGGTCTGACTATATGCGTATCCTATATATTGTTTGTTTTATTTCTAAAATATAGGTCAGACTTATGTTGATGTTGTTTTTTAACTTTCTTTTATAACATTGGCAGAGTCTGTTTTAACAGGTTATTGTATAAAAGGTCGGGTTCAGTTGCATTTTAGTTAACTCACGCAGGCTATAAGCCTGAGTGATAAAATTTACGCATCTGAACGAGAAACCATGATATATTGGGCATTAGATCACGCCAACCTAAAATCTATTTCCATTCTAACACGTTCTACAAGAAATTTTACTTAAAAGGTACACAAGGGGGACTGCAATGCGAACTACAATTAATGCAATGTTGTTAGGTAGTTTCCCTTGGTTATTCTAATTCACCCCCCATACTTCCTGCTCTTTTTTTTTTTAATATCAGCAATCAACGAAAGAGCTTGAAAAATTGTATTAATACAGCATCCAATGATATATGGTTCATATAGTGTAACCAGAATAGAGTGAAAGTTATCCCTATCCCATATTAAATTGGCTCAACCAGTCTTGGTTCATGTCTACATTACTGTCATCTGCGCTGAAGCAAGGCGCATAATTATGCAGAGAAATTTGGCAAATGGCAGTTGTTGAAGTCATTATGTCTATCGCAACTCCTCGGTAGTATCTAGTCACGTCTGCTTCGTAGAAACGGCCGAGGTGTTGTGATTGGTTATAATTATGTGTTACAGATTTGTACGACTCTTATCATGTATAATTAGCATTTTGACAACTTCAAACCCCATGGTTTAAGCAGGTTTTATTTCACCTGTAAGCAGTGCTGTACAAGGGTTTAACGATTTTTTCAATAATCCTTAAACTAATTTCTTAAAAGATAAGTTGTGTGGTTAAATTAGACAATAAGCAATACAAATAAGGCAAACACATGTTATGTCGATGTGAAGGCCATTGTTCAGTCATATTTTTGCTCACTTTTAGGTCAAAGTACTCCTCGTATTTCCGGCTTTGTTGTTTGGATGCCCTATGATGTTTTGCTTGAATCTAAAACCTTGAAAGTGGAGTTGTTTGTTTGAGAAGGAATGGTTTATCTCACACACAATTAGATACGGCAGTTTATCTACACCAGTATACATTGTCTCACACACAATCAGACACAGCGGTTTATCTACACCAGTCTACATTGTCTCATACACAATTAGACAGAGCAGTTTATCTACACCAGTCTACATTGTCTCACACATAATTAGACACATCAGTTTATCTACACCAGTCTACATTGTCTCACACACAATTATACACAACAGTTTATCTACACCAGTCTACAGTGTCTCACACACAATTAGACACATCAGTTTATCTACACCAGTCTACATTGTCTCACACACAAGTAGACACAGCAGTTTATCTTACACCAGTCTACATTGTCTCACACACAATTATACACAGCAGTTTATCTACACCAGTCTACATTGCCTCACACACAATTAGACACAGCAGTTTATCTACACCAGTCTACATTGTCTCACACACAATTAGACACAGCAGTTTATCTACACCAGTCTACATTGTCTCACACACAATTAGACACAGCAGTTTATATACACCAGTCTACATTGTCTCACACACAATTAGACACAGCAGTTTATATACACCAGTCTACATTGTCTCACACACAACAAGCACTTGATAGTATTGCGGGCAATACAGTAGTCCCCTAACGGTCCCTCAAAAAGTTCTTTAATTATCAAACGCTCCTGTTTATTGCCATTTATAATTAGTTTGAGGTTGAAGTCTGTATTTGTAAATTATGGCTTAAAAATGGACAGACAGACAGGGCAAATCTATAGTCTCCTCCTACCCAAACAGTAGCTGGGGTTCACATAAAAAAAAATAATTCACCTGGCCTAAATAATTGTTAACATATCATGAAATTGATTTTGGCCTTTATTTAAATAATGAGCACCTTAATGCACTATCATTTAAGGTATGTGCACCTTAATACGCTATCGAAAACTTCACGATTTTGCTGCAAGGTCATGATGTGACCTTGACCTTCAAGGTAGCGACCCAAATGTTGTGTGCGACACGTCATCTCAATATGGTGATCATTTCTGTGAAAAAGTTGTAAAATCCGACTTCAAATAACAAAGTTATGGGCAGGACACGATTTTGCTTCAAGGTTTTGCTGTGACCTTAACCTTCAAGGTAGCGACCCGAATTTTGCGCGTGCACATTATACACATTGCTACCTATTAACATACCAAGTTTCATGCGCCTAGCTTAAATAGTTTTCAAAGTAATCAAAGTATCCAGATTTTTAGCGGACAGACAGACAGACGGACGGACTGATGGACGAAGGGTAAACCTATAGTCCCCTCCGGTGTAAACACCGGTAGGGGACTAATTAGACACAGCAGTTTATCTACACCAGTCTACATTGTCTTAAAATATGACATCTGTTTGGGAAGCCTTTAAATGCCGTCGTGTTTGCAGGGCTTTCATTATGGTTAACAATGTTTCGGTCAAAATTATTGGATTAATCTGGTCCAGTGTCTGGTTTCAGTTGTATGTACTTGCTTTTATTATCTGCAATTATTATTTTTTTGTATTTGAAATGCGTTACAGAAACCAGTTATGTTTATTATAGTGATGTCCAGAAATTTGATGGAGGAAGATCCCAGACAAATGTCTGAGTAGAACCACCGGTGATCCGCATGTCAGCTTGAAGACCTGCAATTTTGCTTTTTAATGGAAACTGTTTTTGTTATGATATGCACTGAAGTTTTTATCTATTAACAGGATGTCATAAAGGGCTGTGAGAACTTTTCTGACAGTAACTTTGCCAATGTATCATTCTGGGATTTTGCTGGTCAGTCCATCTTCTACAACACCCACCAAGTGTTCCTCGCTCACCGAACGGTCTATCTGTTGGTCACTAGCATGGAACTTGGCATCGATGAAGCAGCCACTGAGAAAAAAGGTTGTAGAACAAAAAAATAGTTCTATTTGACATCTTTTCATTTTATGGTTGTGGGTAAACGAGTGAGAAATACCATTTGTTTAACTTGGTTTTCATGCTCGTGCTCTATGGAGTGTATGTTGACTTTTCTGCCTTTCTTGTGATACCCAGATTAACCATCATCAACAAACACTTCCATTTTCTGTTTTAAACATATAAGTATTAATATGAATTTTAAGCTTTTGTTTATGCACAAGTAAGAAATTTCATTGTTTATAGTTCCAATATGTACAATACAACTAAAAGGACATACCTTAACTAACAAGAGAGACAATTTCCATTTCACCACTGTACAACATCACAGACTACTCATTAAATTAAAGTTTAAATATAAAAAAAGGAAATTTGTCACTCTGTTAAATATATGATTCTATGAACAATTATAAAATTGAAAGAAAATCCTCTTTATTGTTATTCTCATCAGTAATCAGCACCTTACCATATCGGTTCCACTCCCAATAGAGGCAAGAACATTCACGTCAGAAGGTTTTCCAGCTAACCTGCAGTGCACTGGTTTTTCCATTAGTCCGGGGGTCTTCCTCTGTGTATTAGCTATTTATTGTCAGTTTCAAGTCAGCGACTTTACCGTTCGGCCACGGGCGACTTTACCGTTCGGCCAGGGCGACTCTACCGTTCGACCTGGCCGAATTTACCGTTCAACCAGGGCGACTTTACCGTTCGGCCTGGGCGACTCTACCGTTCGGCCTGGGCGACTCTACCGTTCGGCCTGGGCGACTCCACCGTTCGGCCACGGGCGACTTTACCGTTCGGCCTGGGCGACTCTACCGTTCGGCCACGGGCGACGCTACCGTTCGGCCAGGGCGACTCTACCGTTCGTCCATGGGCGACTCTACCGTTCGGCCACGGGCGACTCTACCGTTCGGCAACAGGCGCCCCTATTTATGTCATGAACCCTCAGTGTAAGAAAGTGCAATGCATTGCACTTTCTTATTAGAGAATGATCCAGATGATGTGCCATACATGGTACTTTCTTATAAGGAACTGATCTAGCTGATGTGCAATACATTGTACTTTCTTAGATCCAGCTGATGTGCCATACATTGTACTTTCTTATGAGGAATGATCCAGCTGTTGTGTCATACATTGTACTTTCTCATGCGGAATGATCCAGCTGATGTGTCATACATTGTACTATCTTATGAGGAATGATCCAACTGATGTGTCATACAGTGTACTTTATTATGTGGAATGATCCGGCTGATGTGCCATACATTGTACTTTCTTATGAGGAATGATCCAGCTGATGTGCCATACATTGTTCTTTCTTATGTTGTATGATCCAGCTGATGTGCCATACATTGTACTTTCTTATGAGGAATGATCCGGCTGATGTGCCATACATTGTACTTTCTTATGTGGAATGATCCAGCTGATGTGCCATACATTGTACTTTCTTATGTGGAATGATCCAGCTGTTGTGCCATACATTGTACTTTCTAATGTGGAACTGATCCAGCTGATGTGCCATACAATATACTTTCTTATGAGGAACTGATGCAGCTGATGTGTCATGCATTGTACCTTCTTATAAGGAACTAATCTAGCTGATGTGCCATACATTGTACTTTCTTATGAGGAATGATCCGGCTACTGTGCCATACATTTTACTTTCTAATGTGGAACTGATCCAGCTGATGTGTCATACATTGAACTTTCTTATGTGGAACTGATCCAGCTGATGTGTCATACATTGTACTTTCTTATGAGGAACTGATCAAGCTGATGTGCCATACATTGTACTTTCTTATGTGGAACTGATCCGGCTGCTCTGCCATACATTGTACTTTCTTATGAGGAACTGATCTAGCTGATGTGCCATACTTTGTACTTTCTTAGGAGAAATGATCCAGCTAATGTGCCATACATTGTACTTTCTTATGAGGAATAATCCAGATGATGTGTCATACATTGTACTTTCTTATGTGGAATGATCCGGCTGATGTGCCATACATTTTACGTTCTCATGAGCAATGATCCGGCCGATGTGCCATACATTGTACTTTCTTATGTGGAATAATCCGGCTGATGTGCCATACATTGTACTTTCTTATGTGGAATGATCCGGCTGCTGTGCCATACATTGTACTTTCTTATAAGGAACTGATCTAGCTGATGTGTCATACATTGTACTTTCTTAGATCCAGCTGATGTGCCATACATTGTACTTTCTTATGTTGAATGATCCGGCTGATGTGCCATACATTGTACTTTCTTATAAGGAACTGATCTAGCTGATGTGCCATACATTGTTCTTTCTTATAAGGGACTGATCTAGCTGATGTGCCATACATTGTACTTTCTTATAAGGAACTGATCTAGCTGATGTGTCATACATTGTACTTTCTGATAAGGAGCTAATCCAGATGATGTGCCATATATTGCACTTTCTTATAAGGAACTGATCTAGCTGATGTGTCATACATTGTACTTTCTCATGAGGAATTGATCTAGCTGATGTGTCATACATTGTACTGTCTGATAAGGAGCTAATCCAGATGATGTGCCATATATTGCACTTTCTTATAAGGAACTGATCTAGCTGATGTGCCATACATTGTACTTTCTCATGAGGAATTGATCTAGCTTATGTGCCATACATTGTACTTTCCTATAAGGAACTGATCTAGCTGATGTGTCATACATTGTACTTTCTGATAAGGAACTGCTCCAGCTGATGTGCCATATATTGCACTTTCTTATGAGGAATGATCAGACTGATGTGCCATACATTGTACTTTCTTATGAGGAACTGATCTAGCTGATGTGTCATACATGGTACTTTCTTATAAGGAACTGATCTAGCTGATGTGCCATACATGGTACTTTCTTATAAGGAACTGATCTAGCTGATGTGCCATACATTGCCCTTTCTTATGTGGAACTGATCCAGCTGATGTGTCATACTTTGTACTTTATTATGTGGAATGATCCGGCTGATGTGCCATACATTGTACTATCTTATGAGGAATGATCCAACTGATGTGTCATACAGTGTACTTTATTATGTGGAATGATCCGGCTGATGTGCCATACATTGTACTTTCTTATGAGGAATGATCCAGCTGATGTGCCATACATTGTTCTTTCTTATGTTGTATGATCCAGCTGATGTGCCATACATTGTACTTTCTTATGAGGAATGATCCGGCTGATGTGCCATACATTGTACTTTCTTATGTGGAATGATCCAGCTGATGTGCCATACATTGTACTTTCTTATGTGGAATGATCCAGCTGTTGTGCCATACATTGTACTTTCTAATGTGGAACTGATCCAGCTGATGTGCCATACAATATACTTTCTTATGAGGAACTGATGCAGCTGATGTGTCATGCATTGTACCTTCTTATAAGGAACTAATCTAGCTGATGTGCCATACATTGTACTTTCTTATGAGGAATGATCCGGCTACTGTGCCATACATTTTACTTTCTAATGTGGAACTGATCCAGCTGATGTGTCATACATTGAACTTTCTTATGTGGAACTGATCCAGCTGATGTGTCATACATTGTACTTTCTTATGAGGAACTGATCAAGCTGATGTGCCATACATTGTACTTTCTTATGTGGAACTGATCCGGCTGCTCTGCCATACATTGTACTTTCTTATGAGGAACTGATCTAGCTGATGTGCCATACTTTGTACTTTCTTAGGAGAAATGATCCAGCTAATGTGCCATACATTGTACTTTCTTATGAGGAATAATCCAGATGATGTGTCATACATTGTACTTTCTTATGTGGAATGATCCGGCTGATGTGCCATACATTTTACGTTCTCATGAGCAATGATCCGGCCGATGTGCCATACATTGTACTTTCTTATGTGGAATAATCCGGCTGATGTGCCATACATTGTACTTTCTTATGTGGAATGATCCGGCTGCTGTGCCATACATTGTACTTTCTTATAAGGAACTGATCTAGCTGATGTGTCATACATTGTACTTTCTTAGATCCAGCTGATGTGCCATACATTGTACTTTCTTATGTTGAATGATCCGGCTGATGTGCCATACATTGTACTTTCTTATAAGGAACTGATCTAGCTGATGTGCCATACATTGTTCTTTCTTATAAGGGACTGATCTAGCTGATGTGCCATACATTGTACTTTCTTATAAGGAACTGATCTAGCTGATGTGTCATACATTGTACTTTCTGATAAGGAGCTAATCCAGATGATGTGCCATATATTGCACTTTCTTATAAGGAACTGATCTAGCTGATGTGTCATACATTGTACTTTCTCATGAGGAATTGATCTAGCTGATGTGTCATACATTGTACTTTCTGATAAGGAGCTAATCCAGATGATGTGCCATATATTGCACTTTCTTATAAGGAACTGATCTAGCTGATGTGCCATACATTGTACTTTCTCATGAGGAATTGATCTAGCTTATGTGCCATACATTGTACTTTCCTATAAGGAACTGATCTAGCTGATGTGTCATACATTGTACTTTCTGATAAGGAACTGATCCAGCTGATGTGTCATACTTTGTACTTTCTTATGACGAATGATCCAGCTGATGTGTCATACTGTGCACTTTCTTATGAGGAACTGATCCAGCTGATGTGCCATACATGGTACTTTCTTATAAGGAACTGATCTAGCTGATGTGTCATACATTGCCCTTTCTTATGTGGAAAAGATCCAGCTGATGTGTTATACTTTAAACTTTTTTATGACAAATGATCCGGCTGATGTGTCATATTTTGCACTTTCTTATCAGAAACTGATCCAGCTGATGTGCCATACATTGTACTTTCTTTTGAGGAATGATCCAGCTGATGTGCCATACATTGTACTTTCTTATGAGGAACTGATCCGGCTGCTCTGCCATACATTGTACTTTCTTATGAGGAACTGATCTAGCTGTTGTGCCATACTTTGTACTTTCTTATGAGGAATGTTCCGGCTGATGTGTCATACATTGTACTTTCTTATGAGGAATGATCCGGCTGATGTGCCATACATTGTACTTTCTTATGAGGAATGTTCCAGCTGATGTGTCATACATTGTACTTTCTTATGAGGAACAGATCAAGCTGATGTGCCATACATTGTACTTTCTTATGTGGAACTGATCCGGCTGCTCTGCCATACATTGTACTTTCTTATGAGGAACTGATCTAGCTGATGTGCCATACTTTGTACTTTCTTAGGAGAAATGATCCAGCTAATGTGCCATACATTGTACTTTCTTATGAGGTATAATCCAGATGGTGTGTCATACATTGTACTTTCTTATGTGGAATGATCCGGCTGATGTGTTATACATTTTACGTTCTCATGAGCAATGATCCGGCCGATGTGCCATACATTGTACTTTCTTATGTGGAATAATCCGGCTGATGTGCCATACATTGTACTTTCTTATGAGCAATGATCCGGCTGATGTGCCATACATTGTACTTTCTTATGAGGAATGATCCGGCTGATGTGCCATACATTGTACTTTCTTATGAGGAATGATCCAGCTGATGTGCCATACATTATACTTTCTTATGAGGAACTGATCTAGCTGATGTGCCATACATTGCACTTTCTTATGAGGAATGATCCAGCTGATGTGCCATACATTGTACTTTCTTATGAGGAATGATCCGGCTGATGTGCCATACATTGTACTTTCTTATGAGGAATGATCCAGCTGATGTGCCATACATTATACTTTCTTATGAGGAACTGATCTAGCTGATGTGCCATACATTGTACTTTCTTATGAGGAATGATCCAGCTGATGTGCCATACATTGTACTTTCTTATGAGGAATGATCCAGCTGATGTGCCATACATTATACTTTCTTATGAGGAACTGATCTAGCTGATGTGCCATACATTGTACTTTCTTATGAGGAATGATCCAGCTGATGTGCCATACATTGTACTTTCTTATGAGGAATGATCCAGCTGATGTGCCATACATTATACTTTCTTATGAGGAACTGATCTAGCTGATGTGCCATACATTGTACTTTCTTATGAGGAACTGATCTAGCTGATGAGCCATACATTGTACTTTATTATGAGGAATGATCCAGCTGATGTGCCATACATTATACTTTCTTATCAGGAACTGATCCAGCTGATGTGCCATACTTTGTACTTTCTTATGTGGAATGATCCAGCTAATGTGCCATACATTGTACTTTCTTATGAGAAACTGATCTAGCTGATGTGCCATACATTGTAGTTTCTTATAAGGAACTGATCTAGCTGATGTGCCATACATTGTACTTTCTTATGTCGAACTGATCCAGCTGATGTGTCATACTTTGTACTTGCTTATTAGAAATGATCCAGCTGATGTGTCATACTTTGTACTTTCTTATGAGGAATGATCCAGCTGATGTGTCATACTTTGTACTTGCTTATTAGAAATGATCCAGCTGATGTGCCATACATTATACTTTCTTATCAGGAACTGATCCAGCTGATGTGCCATACTTTGTACTTTCTTATGTGGAATGATCCAGCTAATGTGCCATACATTGTACTTTCTTATGAGAAACTGATCTAGCTGATGTGCCATACATTGTAGTTTCTTATAAGGAACTGATCTAGCTGATGTGCCATACATTGTACTTTCTTATGTCGAACTGATCCAGCTGATGTGTCATACTTTGTACTTTCTTATGAGGAATGTTCCGGCTGATGTGTCATACATTGTACTTTCTTATGAGGAATGTTCCGGCTGATGTGCCATACATTGTACTTTCTTATGAGGAATGTTCCGGCTGATGTGCCATACATTGTACTTTCTTATAAGGAATGATCCGGCTGATGTGCCATACATTATACTTTCTTTTGAGGAATGATCCAGCTGATGTGCCATACAGTGTACTTTCTTATGAGGAATGATCCAGCCTATGTGTCATACATTGTACTTTCTTATGATCAATGATGCGGCTGATGTGCCATACATTGTACTTTCTTATGAGGAATGATCCAGCTGATGTGCCATACATTGTACATTGACAAATTCGAAACATTCAGTGCCCTTAACGTACTGACCAATAGCAGAGCTAAAAGCCAATGAGCAGCAAGTGTTATTGTTTTTAACTTCCCCACTGTGAGTGCCATGAAAACTGTACACATACCAATCAGGTTATTGACCTTTTTACTGTGATCTCCCTCGATGGTGTTATCATGTCAGGTGTGGAGAAGAGGGAATAGAGCCATTTAAATGCCTGTAAAAGACCTACATGTATTATTCTGAAGAAGCAGCATCAAAATTAAATGCATCTTATTTTAATGCATCTTATTTTAATACATCTACTTTGCAGTGCATGACTTAATCGAACTCTGGGTGAATTCCATTCACTACTTTTGTGGCAAAGATGACAGTCACCCGCGTGTTCCTCCTGTGATTTTGGTAGCAACACATGCTGATAAACTTGACCAAGTGAGTTGCTTTTTTTAAAAAAGCCAACCAACATGACACATTCTACTTGTTTTTACATGTTTATTTACCATTTTAGCAGTGTTCCTTGTTAAGCCTCTTTTTTCCCTCACATGTATGTGCTATATGTAAAATCTCAAGAGTGTGGTTAGGAAATAGATTATTATATATCATGATTTCGAGATAGGTGCATTTTTAGATAATCATGAAAGTCGTGTTACAATATGTCACCTTGGTCAACAATACAAAAATGGGTATGGAATGTGAAAGGAATAGCTATTGCAGTAAAATAGTCCTGATTTATTCTATGATATATCGTTTATCATTGCAGAATGATTCTTTGTTTATAGTGGTTAGTATGTACTGTAAGAATCTTAAGAAAAGAGAAGTTTAAATATAAACAAGTTATCAGAAGTAATTTTCATTAATAAAAATCTAGCCTTTTATTTATAAAAAAATGAGAAAGTCGGCAGATCAGTATTTAGCACCAGGCAGATCAGTATTTAGCATCAGGCAGATCAGTATTAAGCATCAGGCAGATCAGTATTAAGCACCAGGCCTTTTAAAAAGTCATATGTTCATTAGTATACTGTATAAGATTTAACATTGTCTGAGAATATGTTACAGTTTGTTGTTTGAAATTAGTATTGACTTTTTAATATTTCATCTTTAAATATCTGAAGAAATTATAATGCATTTTTGTTGTGTTTCAATCATGCTATGAACATTGTTGTTGTTTTTCAAATCATGCTATGAACATTATTAGTGCATGTCACATTTGTGATTTCAATGAGCCTAGTCCAAGAAATAGAGGATCAATATTATTTAATTAACTATTTTCAGAATCAGAAGAAGGACCTTATCTACAATCATTTCCAAAAGGTTCGAGACATATTTGCAAACAAAGTCACTGCTAAGCACATAATGGATGATTTGGAATTCGCTGTTGACAACACTGGTGCAGACCCTACATTAGAGGAACTGAGAACAGCAATCTTTGACGTGGCTAAGACACAATACTACTGGCAGGAGGAGCATCCAGTGCGTTGGTTAACTTTAGAAAAGGAATTGTCTATTAAAGGAAACTCAGGAGAAAATGTATGTTGTCATATTTTTAAGAAATTTATAAAGCATAACTTTTATTATGCTTACATTATACTTGTCCATTGTGATTGTTTGTCATCTCCCATACTCATTTTAAGACACCTCTTTTTGTTCTAATCCATTCTTTATTTGAATCATTAAGTATTGCTTTTGTTCTACTATATTTACTTAACTTATAATACAAGCTCTTTTTTCTAATCTATTTTAAGTGCGTATTAAATTTAAATGGAGACTTGAACTAAAGGCTTTCTTAAGACCAAGAGTTTGAGTATTGTTATTGAATTTAAATGGGCATTTGAACTAAAGGCTTTGTTAAGAGCTGTGGTACAAGTGCACACTGATGCCTTTTCAGGAGATCTGGTAGAAACAATTTATTATAAACTGGATCATTTACAGCTTACTATAGATGCACTTATTTATAAAGCTAGCTTTTGTGCTAATCCATTTCATATAAGCAACTTTTATGCCAAACACATAATAAGCTGATTCAAATCTTGTTCCTCAGACACAATGTTGTTGTTTTTTCATGTTCTAAAAGACACATAACCTCTGATGGCAGACATCTGAAAGGCATGTGACCTATGATGGCAGAGTTCTGAAAGGCATGTGACCTCTGATGGCAGAGATCTGAAAGGCATGTGACCTGTAATGGCTGAGATCTGAAAGGCACTTGAACTGTGATGGCAAGACATCTGAAAGGCATGTGACCTGTGAAGGTAGAGATCTGAAAGGCACATGACCTCTGATGGCAGAGTTCTGAAAGGCATGTGACCTCTGATAGCGGAGATCTGAAGGGCACATGACCTGTGATGGCAGAGATCTGAAAGGCGTGTGGATTGTTATGGAATGCATCTGAAAGGCACATGACCTCTGATAGCAGGCATCTGAAAGGCACATGACCTCTAATGGCAAGGTTCTGAAAGGCACATAACATTTGATGGCATACATCTGAAAGGCATGTGACCTCTGATGGCAGGCATCTGAAAAGAATGTGACCTCTGATGGCAGAGATCTGAAAGGCACATGACCTCTGATGGCAGAGATCTGAAAGGCATGTGACCTCTGAAGGCAAATCTGAAGGAATGTGACCTCTGGCAAAGATATGAAAGGCATTTAACCTCTGATGGCAGAGATCTAAAACGCAAATGACCTCTTGTGGCAGAGATCTGAAAGGCCCGTGACCTCTGATGGCAGACATATGAAAGGCATGTGATCTCTGATGGCAGGCATCTTAAAAGGACGTGACCTTTGATAGCAGAGTTCTGAAAGGCACATGAGCTCTGATGGCAGACATCTGAAAGGCAAATGACCTCTGATGGCAGATATCTGAAACGCATGTGACATCTGAGGGCAGATCTGAAGGCATTTGACCTCTGGCAGAGATCTGAAAGGCACATGACCTCTGATGGCAGAGATCTTAAAGGCATATGAACTCTGAGGGCAGATCTGAAGGCATTTGACCTCTGGCAGAGATCTGAAAGGCACATGACCTCTGATGGCAGACATCTGAAAAGCACGTGTCCTCTGATTGCAGAGATATGTAAGGCATGTGCGCTCTGAGGGCAGATCACAAGGCATGTGACCTCTGATGGCATAGATATGAAAGGCACATGACCTCTGATAATAGACATATTAAAGGCACGAACCTCTGATGTCAGGCATGTGAACAGCATGTAACCTCTGATGGCAGAGATCTGAAAGGCGCATGACCTCTGATGGCAGACATCTGAAATGCACATGTCCTCTGATGGCAGATTTCTGAAAGGCATATGACCTCTAATGGCAGACATCTGAAAGGCACATGACCTTTGATGGTAGAGTTCTGAAAGGCACATGACATATGATGGCAGACATCTGAAAAGGCAGATGTCCTCTGATTGCAGATATCTGTAAGGCATGTGCCATCTGAGGGCAGATCTCAAGGCATGTGACCTTTGGCAGAGATCTGAAAGGCACATGACCTCTGATTGCAGAGAGCTGTAAGGAATGTGCCCTCTAAGGGCAGATCACAAGGCATGTGACCTTTGGCAGAGATCTGAAAGGCACATGGCCTCTGATGGCAGACATCTGAAAAGCACGTGTCCTGTGATTGCAGAGATCTGTAAAGCATGTGCCATCTGAGGGCAGATCACAAGGCATGTGACCTCTGACAGAGATCTGAAAGGCACATGACCTCTGATAATAGACATCTGAAAGGCACAAACCTATGATGGCAGGCATGTGAAAAGCATGTGACCTCTGATGACAGACATCTGAAAGGCACACTATTTCTGATGGCATCATCTGAAAGTCATGTGACCTCTGAGGGCAGATCTGAAAGCATGTGACCTCTGCCAGAGATCTGAAAGGCACATAACCTCTGATGGCAGACATCTGAAAGGCACGTGACCTATGATGGCAGGCATCTGAAAAGCATGTGACATCTGATGGCAGAGATATGAAAGGCACATGACCTCTGATGATAGACATCTAAAAGGCTTGTACCTCTGATGGCAGGAATCTGAAAGGCACGTGACCTCTGATGGCAGGCATCTTAAAAGCATGTGACCTCTGATGGCAGAGATCTGAAAGGCACATGACCTTTGATGGCAGGCATGTGAAAAACAATTGACCTCTGATGGCAGATATCTGAAAGGCATGTGTCTTCTGATGGCAGACATCTGAAAGGCACGTGACCTCTGATGGCAGGCATCTTAAAAGCATGTGACCTCTGATGGCAGAGATCTGAAAGGCACATGACCTTTGATGGCAGACATCTGAAAGGCACGTGACCTCTGATGATAGGCATCTGAACAAGCATGTGACCTCTGATGGCAGAGATCTGAAAGGCACGTGACCTCTGATGCAGACGTCTGAAATGCACGTGACCTTTGATGCCATGCATCTGAAAAGCATGTGACCTCTGATTGCAGAGATATGTAAGGAAGATCTGAAGGCTTACGACCTCTTGCTGAGATCCGAAATGCACATGACCTCTGATGGCAGAGATCTGATGAAATGTGACCTCTGAGAGCAGATCTGAAGTCATGTGACCTCTGGCAGAGATCTGAAGGGCATGTGACCTCTGAGGACAGAGTTCTGAAAGGCATGTGACGTCAGATGGCAGGCATCTGAATGGCACGTGACCTCTGATGGCAGAAATCTGAAAGGTATGTGACCTCTGATGGTAGACATCTGAAAGGCACATGACCTCTGATGGCAGGCATGTGAAAAACAATTGACCTCTGATGGCACAGATCTGAAAGGCACGTGTCCTTTGATGGCAGACATCTGAAAGGCACGTGACCTCTGATGGCAGGCATCTTAAAAGCATGTTACCTCTGATGGCAGAGATCTGAAAGGCACATGACCTTTGATGGCAGAGTTCTGAAAGACATGTGACCTCTGATAGCGGAGATCTGAAGGGCATGTGACCTGTGATGGCTGAGATCTGAAAGGCACATGACCTGTGATGGCAGAGATCTGAAAGGCGTGTGGATTGTTATGGAATGCATCTGAAAGGCACATGACCTCTGATAGCAGGCATCTGAAAGGCACATGACCTCTGATGGCAAAGTTCTGAAAGGCACATAACATTTGATGGCATACATCTGAAAGGCATGTGACCTCTGATGGCATGCATCTTAAAAGCATGTGACCTCTGATGGCAGAGATCTGAAAGGCACATGACCTTTGATGGCAGACATCTAAAAGGCACGTGACCTCTGATGATAGGCATCTGAAAAAGCATGTGACCTCTGATGGTAGAGATCTGAAAGGCACGTGACCTCTGATGCAGACGTCTGAAAGGCACATGACCTCTGATGACATCATCTGAAAAACACATGACCTCTGATTGCAGAGATCTGTAAGGCATGTGCCCTCTGAGGACAGATCTGAAGGCATGTGACGTCGGGCAGAGATCTGAAAGGCACATGACCTCTGATGGTAGACATCTGAAAAGCATGTGACTTCTGATGGCAGAAATCTGAAAGGCATGTGACCTCTGATGGTAGACATCTGAAAGGCACATGACCTCTGATGGCAGGCATGTGAAAAACAATTGACCTCTGATGGCAGACATCTGAAAGGCATGTGTCCCCTAATGGCAGACATCTGAAAAGCACGTGACCTCTGATGGCAGGCATCTTAAAAGCATGTGACCTCTGATGGCAGAGATCTGAAAGGCACATGACCTTTGATGGCAGACATCTGAAAGGCACGTGACCTCTGATGATAGGCATCTGAACAAGCATGTGACCTCTGATGGCAGAGATCTGAAAGGCACGTGACCTCTGATGCAGACGTCTGAAATGCACGTGACCTTTGATGCCATGCATCTGAAAAGCATGTGACCTCTGATTGCAGAGATATGTAAGGCAGATCTGAAGGCTTACGACCTCTTGCTGAGATCCGAAATGCACATGACCTCTGATGGCAGAGATCTGATGAAATATGACCTCTGAGAGCAGATCTGAAGTCATGTGACCTCTGGCAGAGATCTGAAGGGCATGTGACCTCTGATGGCAGAGTTCTGAAAGGCATGTGACGTCAGATGGCAGGCATCTGAATGGCACGTGACCTCTGATGGTAGACATCTGAAAAGCATGTGACCTCTGATGGCAGAAATCTGAAAGGCATGTGACCTCTGAGGGCAGATCTGAAGGCATATGACTTCTGGCAGAGATCTGAAAGGCAAATGACCTCTGATGGCAGAGATCTGAAAGACATGTGACCTCTAAGGGCATATCTGAAGGCATGTGACCTCTGAGGGCAGATCTGAAGGCATGTGACCTCTGAAGGCATGTGACCTCTGACGGCAGATCTCTAGGCACGTGACCTCTGATGGCAGAGATATGAATGACATGTGACCTTTGAGGGCAGATCTGAAGGCATGTGACCTCTGCCAGAAATCTGAAAGGTACAAGACCTCTGATGGGAAAGATCTGAACGGCACGTGACCTCTGAAGTAGAGATCTGAAAGGAATGTGGCCTATAAGGGCAGAGATCTGAAACGTACCTCTGAGGGCAGAGATTTGAAAGTCACGTGACCTTTGATGACAGAAATCTGAAAGGCACATGACCTCTGATAACAGAGATCAGCAAAGCACATCACCTCAGACCGATCCCAATACTTAATTTCCATATTGTTTACAGGGTTTCGTACAAATTACACATTCTCTCCATCGAAGATATAGAGTATCTGCAATGAGCTGTCATTTAATAAAAACATTTTTAAACGATTTCAGGAAGAGTAATAGTTACCAAGCCTATGGCGACCTTACTATCATTTTTCCTGGACAAGTTTTATAAATGTATTAAATGACAACAAGTATGAAGATTCTTTTTATCACATTTTTAGTCATCAGTATACACAATTTTAAAACTTATGGAAATATTGGTAAGAGACAATCTGCATTAGGATGATGTCATAAATCAAACAGTTGTATTACAATAGTGTAATACAAGAAAATATGTAAAAAAAAATATTGCATGGAAAACAATGGGAATAGTGATAACATATTTTACAACAGCAACCATTAAGGCCAAGGTCATAATGAAGGTCACTGACTCTTTGAGTGGGTGGGGGAGTGCATATGTCAGACCAGTGGTATTTCTTGTGTATACATTTGTTTAGCACTGTATGATCATGTACAGTGTTGACGTGCTGTAAAGAAGCAATAAAGTACAATAAGAACATTATGTGAAGAGTTTCTTTATTATCTTTTGTTATAAGGTCCTGCGACTTGGAGACGTGAAAGACATAAACAGGATGTTGCCAGTTCCTCTAGAGAATGCAGAATTAGATCTGTTTCTACACTTCGAAAGCGACCTGGGCAATCTTCTATACATCAGGTGAAGCCAATAATTGAATTCTGATATCATTATTTGTATACGTAATTGTTATGGAAGTGAAACAAACTATACATGTGTAGGACTGGTAGTGCAGTTGGTTGAATTCTGATATTATTACGGTGATGTAATTACAAACTTAATAAAGTGTTGGATTTTTTTTGGAAATGAAACAAACCATACATATGTCGCAAGAACACTTTCATTTATTTGGACATGACTCCAGAAAGCCAAGTTAACACAAGATGCAGCATGAGAATAATAACCTTAATTTGGTTTATTAGGATCTTGTTTGTCTTGTAATAAATGTAGTTGTGGGATTATTCACCTTTATTATGGACTGCATGTAGTAAGTCTTGAAATATACAGAATGAGGGATTGGAAACAGATGTAGTATGAGAGGTTGGAAACAGTTGTAGTATGAAGGATTGGAAACAATTGTAGTAAGTCTGGAAACATATGTAGTATGACGGATTAGAAACAGATGTAGTTAGTCTGGAAACATATGCAGTATGACGGATTGGAAACAGATGTAGTATGAGGGATTGGAAACAGATGTAGTATGAGGGATATTCCACTTTGTTGAAAAGCTAGATAGTCAGAATGTGTCAAGAGTGACCACAAAGTGCGCAATCTGTTCAGCAATGATCCACTTAACAGAGTTGCATGGAGAGCGGATGTAAGACACTCTAACTGCCTATTGCCTACCACAGAAACTGGGACAACTGCAGCAGTAAACTAAAATCTGGATCAGATAGACAGAATAGTCTGATAATAAATGTAGTATTAGGAATATTCCTCTTTACTTTGGACTCCATGTGGTTAGTATGGAAACATAGGTATGAGAAAAAATGCCCTTTAGTTATAGTTATTTTGTCAGGAAACAGATGTCCTATGAGAAATATTTCTCATTAAGAGTAAGTAAGTGTGGAAACTAGTGTAGTATGAGGGAATATTCCCCTTTCATTTAGAGCTAGTTAGTCAGTCTGGAAACAGATGTAGTAAGAGGGAATATCCCCCTTTCATTTAGAGCTAGTTAGTCAGTCTGGAAACAGATGTAGTATGTGGGAATAGTCCCCTTTTATTTAGAGCTAGTTAGCCAGTCTGGAAACAGATGTAGTATAAGGGAATATTGCCCTTTCATTTAGAGCTAGTTAGTCCGTCTGGAAACAGATGTAGTATGTGGGAATATTCCCCTTTTATTTAGAGCTAGTTAGGCAGTCTGGAAACAGATGTAGTATGAGGGAGTATTCCCATTTCATTTAGAGATAGTTAGTCAGTATGGAAACAGATGTAGTATGAGGGAATATCCCCCTTTCATTTAGAGCTAGTTAGGCAGTCTGGAAACAGATGTAGTATGTGGGAATATCCCCCTTTCATTTAGAGCTAGTTAGGCAGTATGGAAACATATGTAATATGAGGGAATATTCCCCTTTCATTTGGAGCTAGTTAGGAAGTCTGGAAACAGATGTAGTATGTGGGAATATTCCCCTTTTATTTAGAGCTAGTTAGTCAGTCTGGAAACAGATGTAGTATGAGGGAATATTCCCCTTTCATTTAGAGCTAGTTAGTCAGTCTGGAAACAGATGTAGTATGAGGGAATATTCCCCTTTCATTTAGAGCTAGTTAGTCAGTCTGGAAACAGATGTAGTATGTGGGTATATTCCCCTTTCATTTAGAGTTAGTTAGTCAGTCTGGAAACACATGTAGTATGAGGGAATATTCCCCTTTCATTAAGAGCTAGTTAGGCAGTCTGGAAACAGATGTAGTATAAGGGAATATTCCCCTTTCATTCACCTTTCATTTAGAGATAGTTAGGCAGTCTGGAAACAGATGTAGTATGTGGGAATATTCCCCTTTCATTTAGAGCTAGTTAGGCTGTCTGGAAAAAGATGTAGTATATGGGAATATTCCCCTTTTATTTAGTGCTAGTTAGGCAGTGTGGAAACAGATGTACTATGTGGGAATATTCCCCTTTCATTTAGAGCTAGTTAGGCAGTCTGGAAAAAGATGTAGTATATGGGAATATTCCCCTTTCATTTAGAGCTAGTTAGTCAGTCTGGAAACAGATGTAGTATGAGGGAATATTCCCCTTTTATTTAGAGCTAGTTAGTCAGTCTGGAAACAGATGTAGTATGTGGGAATATTCCCCTTTCATTTAGCGCTAGTTAGTCAGTCTGGAAACAGATGTAGTATGAGGGAATATTTCCCTTTCATTTAGAGCTAGTTAGTCAGTCTGGAAACAGATGTAGTATGTGGGTATATTCCCCTTTCATTTAGAGTTAGTTTGTCAGTCTGGAAACACATGTAGTATGAGGGAATATTCCCCTTTCATTTAGAGCTAGTTAGTCAGTCTGGAAACAGTTGTAGTATGAGGGAATATTCCCCTTTCATTTAGAGCTAGTTAGTCAGTCTGGAAACAGATGTAGTATGAGGGAATACTCCTCTTTCATTTAGAGCTAGTTAGTCAGTCTGGAAACAGATGTAGTATGTGGGAATATTCTCCTTTCATTTAGAGCTAGTTAGGCAGTCTGGAAACATATGTCCTATGAGGAATATTCCTCATTAAGAGTTAGTAAGTCTGGAAACTAGTGTAGTATGAGGGAATATTCACCTTTCATTTAGAGCTAGTTAGTCAGTCTGGAAACAGATGTAGTATGTGGGAATATTCCCCTTTTATTTAGAGCTAGTTAGTCAGTCTGGAAACAGATGTAGTATGAGGGAATACTCCCCTTTCATTTCGAGCTAGTTAGTCAGTCTGGAAACAGATGTAGTATGAGGGAATATTCCCTTTTCATTTAGAGCTAGTTAGTCCGTCTGGAAACAGATGTAGTATGTGGGAATATTCCCCTTTCATTTAGAGCTAGTTAGTCCGTCTGGAAACAGATGTAGTATGAGGGAATATTCCCCTTTCATTTAGAGCTAGTTAGTAAGTCTGTAAACAGATGTAGTATGAGGGAATATTCCCCTTTCATTTAGAGCTAGTTAGGCAGTCTGGAAACAGATGTAGTATGAGGGAATATTCCCCTTTCATTTAGAGCTAGTTAGTCAGTCTGGAAACAGATGTAGTATGAGGGAATACTCTCCTTTCATTTAGAGCTAGTTAGTCAGTCTGGAAACAGATGTAGTATGTGGGAATATTCTCCTTTCATTTAGAGCTAGTTAGGCAGTCTGGAAACATATGTCCTATGAGGAATATTCCTCATTAAGAGTTAGTAAGTCTGGAAACTAGTGTAGTATGAGGGAATATTCACCTTTCATTTAGAGCTAGTTAGTCAGTCTGGAAACAGATGTAGTATGTGGGAATATTCCCCTTTTATTTAGAGCTAGTTAGTCAGTCTGGAAACAGATGTAGTATGAGGGAATACTCCCCTTTCATTTCGAGCTAGTTAGTCAGTCTGGAAACAGATGTAGTATGAGGGAATATTCCCTTTTCATTTAGAGCTAATTAGTCCGTCTGGAAACAGATGTAGTATGTGGGAATATTCGCCTTTCATTTAGAGCTAGTTAGTCCGTCTGGAAACAGATGTAGTATGAGGGAATATTCCCCTTTCATTTAGAGCTAGTTAGTAAGTCTGTAAACAGATGTAGTATGAGGGAATATTCCCCTTTCATTTAGAGCTAGTTAGGCAGTCTGGAAACAGATGTAGTATGAGGGAATATTCCCCTTTCATTTAGAGCTAGTTAGTCAGTCTGGAAACAGATGTAGTATGAGGGAATACTCTCCTTTCATTTAGAGCTAGTTAGTCAGTCTGGAAACAGATGTAGTATGAGGGAATATTCCCCTTTTATTTAGAGCTAGTTAGTCAGTATGGAAACAGAGGTAGTATGTGGGTATATTCCCCTTTCATTTAGAGCTAGTTAGTCCGTCTGGAAACAGATGTAGTATGAGGGAATATTCCCCTTTCATTTAGAGCTAGTTAGTCAGTCTGGAAACAGATGTAGTATGTGGGAATATTTCCCTTTCATTTAGAGCTAGTTAGTCAGTATGGAAACAGATGTAGTATGTGGGAATATTCCCATTTCATTTAGAGCTAGTTAGTCAGTATGGAAACAGATGTAGTATGAGGGAATATTCCCATTTCATTTAGAGCTAGTTAGTCAGTCTGGAAACAGATGTAGTATGAGGGAATATTCCCCTTTCATTTAGAGCTAGTTAGTCCGTCTGGAAACAGATGTAGTATGTGGGAATATTCCCCTTTCATTTAGAGCTAGTTAGGCAGTCTGGAAACAGATGTAGTATGTGGGAATATTCCCCTTCCATTTAGAGCTAGTTAGTCCGTCTGGAAACAGATGTAGTATGTGGGAATATTCTCCTTTTATTTAGAGCTAGTTAGGCAGTCTGGAAAAAAGATGTAGTATGAGGGAATATTCCCCTTTCATTTAGAGCTAGTTAGGCAGTCTGGAAAAAAGATGTAGTATGAGGGAGTATTCCCCTTCCATTCAGCGCTAGTTAGGCAGTCTGGAAAAAAGATGTAGTATGAGGGAATATTGCCCTTTCATTTTGAGCTAGTTAGTCAGTCTGGAAATAGATGTGCTGTAAGGAGTGCATACAGTAACCTATATGCAGTTGGTCTCGAAATAGATGTGCATGAGGATTAATTCCCTTTCTTTACGGCCAGTTAGTCTGTTAACAGATGTGCATGAGGAATAGTTCCCTTTCTGTATGGCCAGTTAGTCTGTAAACAGATGTGCATGAGGAAAATTTCCCTTTCTTTACGGCCAGTTAGTCTGTACACAGATGTACATGAGGAATATTACCTCTTTCTTTACGGCCAGTTAGTCTGTAAACAGATGTACCTGAGGAATAGTACCTCTTTCTTTATGGCCAGTTAGTCTGTAAACTGATGAGGAATATTTCCCTTTTTATCATTATTTGCTGCCTTAGTTCCCTGAGCAAAAAATACATTGTGAAATGCCTAAGTTGGAAGTTGCACTTAGAATATTTACGGTGGAAGAATTTGGAGAAGTGATAGATTAAGCATGAGAAAAATATTAACGTTTGTTTGTGTGAAGACACACACAGACTTGTCGCAAAACATATGAGTAGTCAAGTCTCATAATGAATAAGTACAGTTAGCAAATTTTGAGAAGTGATAATGAATATAGAAGGAAAATACTGACATAAACATATAGCTAGTTTATACTAGAACATTTCTGTTCATGCTAGTGAAGAGAAGTTGAAAGACTACGTGTTGCTGAATCCCCAGTGGGTGGCCGATGCCTTTAAATGCATCATCACGGCAGAACGTTTTCTGAATCGAAAATCGATGTTGAGGGAACATTGGAAGGAGGCAAAAGTGACAGGCAAAGTTAGCAGGAATATCATTGGTAAGTGTTCTTTGATTTTTATCGAATATCTTTGGTATTTCTGAAAATCCTGCATATTTTTGCCAGAATTCATATTTTGAAAATGAGATCCGTAGAAGGAGGTTTTAGACTTATGTGAATATTATTACTTTCACCTCACTGGTTATAGTAAACAATGCTACTGTTGCAACATGGAAAGGTCGCTAACTTGCGGTGTCTTCCTCCACTATAAAAGTGGACGTTCCAATAATGGTCATAATTGGTTGCTGCAATGTATTTCAAAAACAAAACACACTAAACTTACCACTGCAGAAATACAAATACAGCAAAACATGTGTACTTCCCGTTGCAACACCAAAATTGGTGTCAGAGTAAATGTGTTTAAACTGTTTTAAATGCCAACTAAACATTAATTAATTTTATTAACTTGTTAAACATACCTAAGAGCATATCGTTAAAATGACAGTTTATTAAAAGTAACTCAGAAAATAGATAAAACATAACACAAATGCATTTAAAGGTGGTATCCGACAGTTTGGACCAAAAATATTTTCACTAAACATCTTAATAAATGCGTGTAACCTGAACAAATCTCGCAAAATGGTGTTTATTGATGTCCTATACCTGTCCGAAAATAAACCATAACGCCTCAATCGTCATTACATACATGTATGTCCTAACTGGGCCACACTGCTATTTTTAAACTAAGAAAACCATGTGACCACTTATGTTTTAGCTCTGACGTCGATGTCTATTTTAGTAGGACTCCCTATCACTCTTACTTATAGATTTGAAAAGAATTAAAAATTTAAGTGTTCATCAACCAGTTTTACTGTCTTAATATTGAGATACTGTTGAAAATATTCAAAGCTTAGACTAAAGTATGCACAAATGCCCCAAACAGAGGTCAGATATTAACATTTGTAACGACTTTGGTATGTCGCATCCCACGGCTGAACCTAGGGCCACCCGTACCTGGAGCCGAAGCTCTACCGACTGCGCTGCCAGGTCCGGTAAACATGTTTGTTGTGTTGATAAATATAGACAATATAATTTTATTTCTTTATTATTTTCTAATCAATATATTCATGAACAGATAAACTGCTTTCCTTGCATTATGTTCCCCCCCCCCAAAAAAGGTGCAAACATAGTGTTGCATTTAGGATAGACAATGACATCTAAGACTACATCAAATATGACATATAAATGGTACAAAATGGAACCTGACTTGTATTTTGACATACCGTTTTATGTAAATTAAATGTTAATCCCTCAGAAATTTGAAAAGTGGATAGTAACCAAAATCAACACTTTTAATTTGATATATTTGTAAATTGAAAATTAATTAAATCAGGTGAGTCCTTCAAATGGGAATTTGCACAAGTTGGTCAGACATTTCAACTTACCTAAATAAACCATTATTAACATTTATGGACCAATAAACAAACATGCTATACACAGTGAAGGCAGCACTATATCTGCTTCAAGTGGACACCATCGCTAGATAACTGAAATACTGTTGGTGGGACGATAAACCCAATAAACAAACATGCTATTCACAGTGAAGGCAGCACTATATCTGCTTCAAGTGGACACCGTCTCCAGAAAACTGAAATACTATTGGTGGGACGATAAACCCAATAAACAAACATGTAAACATGTTATTTACAGTGAAGACAGCACTATATCTGCTTCAAGTGGACACCGTCTCCAGATAACTGAAATACTGTTGGTGGGACGATAAACCCAATAAATAAACATGCTATACACATTGAAGGCAGCACTATATCTGCTTCAAGTGGACCTCTTTACAAATAACTGAAATACTGTTGGTGGGACGATAAACTCAATAAACAAACATGTTATTCACAGTGAAAGCAGCACTATATCTGCTTCACGTGGACACCATCTCCAGATAACTGAAATACTTTTGGTGGGACAATAAACCCATTAAACAAACATTCTATACACAGTGAAGGCAGCACTATATCTGCTTCAAGTGGACCTCTTTACAAATAACTGAAATACTGTTGGTGGGACGATAAACTCAATAAACAAACATGTTATTCACAGTGAAAGCAGCACTATATCTGCTTCACGTGGACACCATCTCCAGATAACTGAAATACTTTTTGTGGGACAATAAACCCAATAAACAAACATGCTATACACAGTGAGGTCAGCACTATATATACTTCAAGTGGACACTGTCTCCAGATAACTGAAATACAGTTGGTGGGACGATAAACCCAATAAACAAACATGCTATACACAGTGAAGGCAGCACTATCTGCTTTAAGTGGACACTGTCTCCAGATAACTGAAATACTGTTGGTGGGATGATAAACCCAATTCAAACATGCTATACACATTGAAGGCAGGACTATCTGCTTTAAGTGGACACTGTCTCCAGATAACTAAAATACTGCTGGTGGGACAATAACCCCAACAAACAAACATGCTATACACAGTGAAGGCAGCAATATATCAGCTTCAAGTGGACCCTTTACAAATAACTGAAATACTTTTGATGGAACGATAAACCCAATAAACAAACATGCTATACACCGTGAAGGCAGCACTATATCAGCTGCAAGTGGACCCCTTTACAAATAACTAAAATACTATTGGTCGGACGATAAACCCAATAAACAAATCTCTTTAACAATGAGAAAGTTATTCCCGTTATTTAAGTTAAGATGTTTGTTTTCACTACACTTGTATAACAGAAAGAAAAAAAGCAAACACTTTTATCAGCATGAATTCAGGGTGGTATCGATTATCTGTATGGTTAAATTTCATTAACTTTTCATTGAATATTGAAAAAAAAATGTTTTAATATGTGCATAAATATATGATTTGAATGACTTTGTATTTATCATTTTTATTCACATTTATTTTCCCATTGTCAATAGCCAATGAACAGCTAAGCACTTAACTTGTTAAAAGATGACATACGGGCTGCATACATCACATACAAGCAATCTTTATGTAAAATTGTTTGGCGCTTTATTTACAGAAGCAGTATGGCGCGATAAAGTATCGGAAAATTTTCTCGACCACAAGGAGTTCCTCCTGTTGTTAATGCAGCGACTCCACCTTATCGCCATGCCAAAAGATACTGACCAGGTACAATTTACTCACTGTTTAGTGCCGTACATGGACTGAAAGTTACTTTGGTGTCTAAAAGCCTTTGTGATAAAGAAGCCATTCATTAGCAAGGTTTAACTGTTTCCCCTGCAATTTAGTAACGGGTCTGCCAAATTTATTTCATGGCTTTATCCTCTGCCGATTATAAGTAAAGATCAGCAATCAAAATTCTTTTGGTAGGTCATTTATCTGAGATCATGGTATTATCCTACTATAGTTTTCTGATACCCCTTCGTCTGTAGCACTGCTCCAAAAATGCTTTTGAATATGCTAGAGGCCTCAGTATTTTATCCAATCTTTATCAGACTTGGTCATAATGTTTGTCTGCAAAAGAATCTTGGATGAGTTTGTAACTGCGTAACGTCAATTCAGAAAGTAGGTCACTAGGTCAAGTCTAAGAAAAAGCTTGTGAACAATTAGATGCCACATTTATAGCCCTATCGTCGCAAAACTTTGCTAGAATGTTTGTGTCTTGGATGAGTTCATTATTGGGTCACGTGGGGTCAAGAGGTAGGTCGCTAGGTCAGATTTAAGAAAAGGAAAGCCTGTGAGCACAATAGAGGTCAGAATTAAGGCACAATTTACACCAAATTTGATCAGAATGTTTGCCTGCACGAAATATTAGAACTTAGAACTTAGAACTTGGTCTCGTGGGATAAACATAGGTCACTAGGTCAAATCTTAGAAAAAACTTCTAAACACACTAGAGACAACATTTTTGGTCCAATTTTCACCAAAATTGGCCAGAAGGTTTGCAAGAAATCTTAGATGTGTTCTTAACTTGGTCACGTCAAAATTTAGGTCACTAGAAAAAAGCTTGTCAGCACACTAGAGGTATATTAATGGCTTTATCTTAAATGAGTTCGTAAGTGGTTCACATGGGATAAAAAAGTAGGTCACTAAGTGAAATCTTAGAAAAAAAATGTGAACAAACTAGAGACCACATTTAGGGTTAAATCTTCATCAACCTTGGCCAGAATTTATGTCTAAGAAATCTTGGATAAGTTCATAACTTGGTCACGTGGAGTCAAAAAAGTAGGTCAAACCTTAGAGAAAACAATATCGTTATATTTATGGCCCAATCTTCACTAAACTTGGTCAGAATGTTTGGCTGCATGATTTCTTAGATGAGCTTATAACTGGGTCACGTAAGATCAAAACGTAGGTCTCTAGGTCAGATCTTAGAAAAAGATTGTGAACACATTAGAGGCCACATTTATAGCCTAATCGTAACCAAACTTGGTCACAATGTTTGTCTGAATAAATTCTTGGAAGAGTTCATTATTGGGTCCTGTCAAAAAGAGGTTGCATATTTGTGACTCCTGAATGCTCGCCTCTCACCATGTTTGTGTGAGTCTCTATCGGGTACAATGACACAACTTGGAACGGTCTAACTTATCACCTGCGGTGCACTTGTGGTTCTACATAGTCATTAGACTAGGGTCTTTATTAACCAAGATGTCTAGACGTCGCTAAATAGGTATAGTTTTGTCGGTGCAATCTGGAATTGCCACACATTGTCTTAATCAATCAAATGACAATGTGTTATATTTGGTTTACGAACACACATAAACTGATTAATAATAAATAAAACATCTGCGTATCGATCATGTAATGCCGTTTATACAGTCCTTATAAAGCGTTAAGAAAACACACATAACTTTTTTCTCTCTTTTTCAGCCATCCAGCCATTATTTTGTGCCCTGCTTAATCACTGAACGTCCTAGGTGCTTACCTATCCCTTTCAAAGGCGAGGCAACCTCGGTTTTGACACTGTCTGCAGCATCCAGATTCTTTCCACTTACACTCTTTCACAAGCTAATCGCTTCGTGTATCCAGAAATACCCAATCTACAAACAACGCATCTATGATAATTCTGCACTTTTTGAGGATGGTGTACACGTGTTCACCGTGCTTTATGTTGACAACACTGTCAAAGTCTGGGTGAACAATCTCGACAACGCAATCCCCGAAAGCAAGGTATGCCAAAGGGTCCTGAAATTCCTCATTGAGTGCATAAACCAGTTACTACAGTTAAGCGGTAGTAAGACACCATCAGTCGCCATCTTTATCTGTTGTCCAGAAGTCGAGGTCTACTCAGTACAGGGCATGCACCAATTGCCAAACGACATTGATCTGTGGCAAACGCAATCCAGAGAGAAAGTTTTGTGTTCAAATGAACGCTGTGAGTCACATTCCATCTCCATGGGAGATGCCCTTAAGCACTGGATCCCAGGATCAAAAAATGCAGAAGGTACAGTTAACATGTTATACTACAACGATAGTTATCTCATGGTAGCAAAATAGGTCATACTATTTGTTAAAAATTGTGAAATGTGCATTTTACAGCAATATCACATGCATAAATGGAATGAGCCAAACGCAACGATTACTCCTCTAATAATAAAAAGTTCAAAAAAAGTGTATAAACAATAAATTATTCACACGCATTCTATTCATCACTACTTTAATTTGCATTTTGTTTTATTCTCTCACATATTCTGGAAAATTTGTATTTGCTCTAAAAAAAAAATTCTGTTTCAATAAACGCAGGAGTTGTCTTATCTGGGTTTTGTTTTAACATGTTCAGCATTTACTGTGAATCATTTTGTACACACTCCTACAGTAGGAAATAACGTGTTTTCTTACACAGTTGTATATTGCCTTTAGTCTGTCGGATATAACATATTGCACAGCTTTTGGCAATTTAACAATATAAACTCTGTGTGCAAATATGCATCATATGCATCAAGTTATGGCAAGTTGACTCATTTGTCTTACAATGAAAAGATGAACGAAGTAAATAGATAAAGCAAACGTTAGTTGACCTTAAGCTTCGGGCACAGACACGTATTTGTGTTGATGCTAAATATCATCATGGTAATTGATGCGTTAACTAAAGTAATACAAGTTGTTCAATGTTAGCTAACAGTAATCTTTTGAGGCAAACCTTCGCGTTCGTGTTGGACATTAATCGTGTCTCGTTATGTCGGCTGGGGCCAATAAGATGATACTCGGAAAGATAACTTGAAGTACATAAAGTCAACCAAGAATGACACTATAAAACAAACTAGCTGAGATATGAAAAGGTTTGGGTATACGAGTAAGGCCAGTGAGCAATCGCATTATGTCGAGGTATGTCCGAGAGCTGCGGGTTTGGACTTATTGTTTAATGTACATAATTAGGTTTTAGCGTAATTGAGTTTGCTTATTTTGATATTGATGGAGGTTAATGTCTCGCTCCATTATTACTATTGGCTTGAGTGTTCATTTAAATGGGTAATTCATGCAGGGTTGAGTGTTTTATTATTGTATACGATAATTTTAAAAGCAATTGTACCCCGGATTTTATGGATTGTTTTTAATCAGATTTACATTATAATTAGCATTGTGTTGATATAATAAGTGATTATACACATGTTATACATGTGTTGCCCTCTCTATATTAAATGAGACCTTTAAATGAGCTACGAAATGAAACACAGAACAAAACATTTCATTTATTAAAACCGTATCTGTTTAACTGTTACAAGTTATAATTTAGCACGCTTTTCAATATATGTTGTCTAATATGTAGTTTTAGGTAAAACATACAAAAAAGCACTGGCTAAAGCTCGGATAGCTTTGGTCGAAGAAATGGATTCCGGTGAGCTTCTTGAAATATTTATAGAGAAGGAGTTGCTCAGTCCAAGAGCAATTCGTGACCTACGGGTAAGTTCAATGCAATTTATTGTTTGAAAAATTTAATGTTTACTATGATTTATGATTATGGATGGGATCGATCTGTACGACGCAAGAGTTCGGATAATGGGTCCGTCGTAAAAACCTCGGCCATGTCGCCGCTAAATTGTTTGAGCCATTATATGACTTCCTAGGGCCATACGTCAGCTATCATACCACGTCATTTACAAACAAATCAATGACCCTAGGGTAACACAGTTAAGTCGGCTGAGCAAGCAATAGTACAAAAGAAGTCTGAAACTAATAAGAGTGTATAAGACAAAATCCTATGACCATTGCAACATATACACAATTTGAAAAGGACCAAGGTATTCACATCTACGCCAAATGTAAAAGTGAGAACAAATCTGTGATTAGTCATTTAACATTAAGAGTAAACCGGACAGTTACGCATTGGAACGGTCAGTCGGCATTAGGGACCGACTGGTGTGCTTAAAACGGTTTTACAGCGCTCAAACCTTGCACTTCCTGATGGGTTTCTCAAATGCAAGCAATAAAAGAAAAACCGATACATATGAGTACATGTCCGAGCCCTGACGTTTTGTATGACACGTTATGACGAAAGTAGTGACATCATTTAAAAATAATGTCCACATAGTGTTTAGAAGAGAGATAGGTATTATTTCGATTAAGAGACCTACAAAATCATGAATAGTAAATGAAATTAACTTTTTGAATCAAGAAAAGAAAGTGACCAGAGCAGAGTAAATGAATGTAGCATCATATTCATGCGGAAATGGAATTGAAGAACCAAAGTCCAATGTCCATCACAGGAAATACACGTAACAATCCTTATAGCATGAATGAAATGACAACATTGATTACATGCTAAGTTGATTTTGGGACTACCACACTGCACAAGTAACATAATTGTTGTGATCATGAATAAAAATATATAAGACAAAGTCCTATGAGAATTGCAAGATATGCAAACATTTGAAAAGACACAGGGCCAAGATTTTTACATCTACGCCAAATGTAAAAGTGAGAACAAATCTGTGCTTAGTCATTTTGTTTACAATAAGAGCAAACCCGACAGTTACCGCCCTGGAACGGTCGGTCGGTAATATGGACCGACTCCGGTGCTTAAACTGGTTTTGAAGATCTCTTACATTGCACTTCTTGACGAGTTTCTCAAATGCAATGAAATTAAACCGATCAATTAGATTGCATTAGCTACACATTACTATATCCAGATAACAACACTGCTGCGATGGAGACCCAGTTGGCATACTACATTTAAATTGGTTAGCAGCAGTCCTATATTGCTTACGCTCTACATGCATTATTTAATTTTTAAGACTTGTAGGCATAGTGTGTTATGATTGTTGTATTAATTATATGCATTGGCAGCGAGAGCAGACGCTTTTAACCAGGCCACCGACAATAATCAAGTTGGAAAATGTTCAAACATACTGATGATATTGAATATCAAATGTGCAGCCTAAAACAGCAAGACAAATGGTCGATAGTGATTAAAACAAACACACAGACATATTGGCAACTTGGTCAAACAACACAAACACTCAAGGTGGACAATCGGTGGGCTTGTTGAAGTGTTTCACACAAATCGGGCTACGCTGCATTTTTTTTTCAAAATGAATTATAAATTACAATTTATCTTGCCGTATTGTTCATAGAGTTGTCTAACAGTTGTTGATCTTTTGCTGTTTGATGAGTTTTGTATGGCAAAAGTAACCAAGCCATAATAGATATTGCACATTGTGTCTGTTTCAGGAAGAAAAGAATACATCACAAAGAAATAGGGCAGTTTTGGAGAAAGTCAGCATAATGGGACCAGAGAAATATAATATGTTTAAAGAGTGTCTGAAAGTGATTAAGCAAGAACATCTTGCAAATCTTTTGCACAAATACGAGAGAGGTATGATTCAAGCTTGTTGATGATTACAAACAATTGTAAACATATTTTCCGAAGGAAACAATGTGTAAATAGATTGGAGAACGTCTGGTTGAGTAAGAACCTTTATTGGGCCCTTGTCGTCAAGTGCTCTAGCCAACTTTATCTGGCTAATGTCAAGATTATTGTTACTAAGCCTATATTTTTATAATCATTAAATTACTTTTTTCTAGTATTTTGGCATAGTGACGACATTACGCAGGTAGAACATACATACCAACTTGGATTGATTGTTAGATTAATAGGCTCAGTGTACTAAACTAATATTGCCCTTTTGTCATAGCGTTGTTGCATCAAACTTTTGCAAACGACACCTTCATTGTTTTAGCAATTTGAACTTCCCCAAATAAATAACCATGAATTGATTATGCTATCAGTGCAGTAGCATGTCTTTATTGTGATAATGACAAATGCTTTATATATATCAACATTGGATCAAAATTCTAAAAAGATATATATATATATATATAATCATATATTCAAATCTGTGTTAATATCTTGTAATTTTCCCATAATAATATTGCAAATAGATCGTGGGCTATTTTCAATGTACACGTGTATCAAACACAACTTAGTCAGCCAGTAGAAAAAAAACTGTTACTGCGCTTTCTGGTCTGTTGTATCTTTGTGCTTGCGCTGCTTCGACAATAATGATGGTACTGAACATATTTAGTAAATGTCATTGGCAATTTCTTTTGTAAATTGCTTTGTGTACGTACCCACTACAGAAAGAATGGTGAATTACTACGTAGTCGACTCTGTGTGCAGGTCAGTTAGTCCAACTGTCCGTATCTATATTTGTTTCTTGCTCAATAATATATATATTTTTACGGACACAAACGATACACTTTTGACACAAAATATAAATATCGAGTTTGGTTGTGTTTACTATTCCTTTCATACCAGTGGCATTATTGGATATTCATGCTTACTGTTTCAGAGATAGCAGCTCAAGATGAAGCTGATGCCATTGTAACACCAGACATTGGTAAGTTCATTGTCTGAGTATTCTTTCGAAAACAAACGTTTTAGGGGATTCCCTGGAATTTAATTTGTCAATCAACTGGTAGGTTTATGTGCAATTGTATCAAACACAACTTAATCAGCCAGTGGAAAAAAACTGTTACTGCGTCTTCTGGTTTGTTGTATCTTTCTGCTTGCGCTGCTTTCACAATAATGATGGTACTGAACATATTTAGTAAATGTCATTGGCAATTTCTATTGTAAATTGCTTTGTGTACGTACCCACTACAGGAAGAATGGTGAATTACTACGTAGTCGACTCTGTGTGCAGGTCAGTTAGTCCGACTGTCCGTATCTATATTTGTTTCTTGCTCAATAATATATTTTTACGGACACAAACGATAAACTGTTGACATAAATATAAATACAGAGTTTGGTTGTGTTTACTTTTCCTTTCATACCAGTGGCATTATTGGATATTCATGCTTACTGTTTCAGAGATAGCAGCTTAAGATGAAGCTGATGCCATTGTAACACCAGACATTGGTAAGTTCATTGTCTAAGTATTCTTTCGCAAACAAAAGTTTTTGAGGATTCCCTGGAATTTAATTCTTCAATCAGCTGGTAGGTTTATTCGTCGGTCATGTTTTTCCCAAAGCATGGTTTTAAATTACCATTTGTCTCTAATGGAATATTACTAAAATTGGAGAACGTGTTTGCCTTGTGTAAAATAGAGCCAACTTTATCTGACTAATGTCAACATTATTGTTACTAAGACTATATTTTTATATTCGTTAAACTATTTTTGTCTAGTATTTTGGCATAGTGACGACATTATGCAGGTAGAACATACATTCCAAATTGGATTGATTGTTAGATTAATAGGATCAACTTACTAAACCAGTATTGCCCTTTTGTCATAGCGTTGTGGCGTCAAACTTTTGCAAACAACACTTTCCTTGTTTTAGCAATTTGCACTGCCCCCACATAAATAACCATGCATTGATGATGCTATCAGTAGCATGTCTTTATTGTGATAATGACAAATGCTTTATATATACCAACATTTGATTAAAATTCTAAAAGAAATATATACATATGTATTTTTAAAATCCTCTATTCAAATATGTGTTAATATCTTGTAATTTATCCAATAATAATATTGCAAATAGATCGTGGGCTATTTTCAATGTGCACGTGTATCAAACACAACTTAGTCAGCCCGTGGAACAACTGTTACTGCGCTTTCTGGTCTGTTGTATCTTTGTGCTTGCGCTGCTTTGACAATAATGATGGTACTGAACATATTTAGTAAATGTCATTGGCAATTTTTTTTGTAAATTGCTTTGTGTACGTACCCACTACAGGAAGAATAGTGAATTACTACGTAGTCGACTCTGTGTGCAGGTCGGTTAGTCCGACTGTCCATATCTATATTTGTTTCTTGCTCAATAATATATTTTTTACGAAAACAAACGATAAACTTTTGGCATAAATATAAATAAAGAGTTTGGTTGTGTTTACCATTCCTTTCATACCAGTGGCATTATTGGATATTCATGCTTACGGTTTCAGAGATAGCAGCTCAAGATGAAGCTGATGACATGTGTAAGTTTATTGTCTGAGTATTCTTTCGCAATAAAAAGTTTTGGGGGATTCCCTAGAATTTAATTCGTCAATCAGCTGGTAGGTTTATTCGTTGGTCTTGTTTTTCCCAAAGCATGGTCTTAAAAGCCGATTTGTCTTTTAATGGAATATTACTAAAATTTGAGTTGTGTAAAAAGAGCCAGCCTCAGATTGATATATGTGCATGATGAGTCAATGCCAGCATTACTGATACTAACATATATTTTTTTAAAAAAACAATTTAAAGATTAATTGTTAATGCACAAATGAAATCTTGTGATCTTATAAGTTTAATGAAAACAAACGGTCATTTAATGTTATCGTGTTCGGTCAACTTTCTCATCAATTACGCTCAAATGAGCTTATGCTTAGAGTGAGATTTTGTCGGGCGTCCGGCGTAACGTTTCCATCAACGTTGTCGAACAACATCTCCTCTTAAAATGCTAGGCCAAATTCAGCAAAACATTCTCACAGGCCTTAGCAGGCAAGGAAACCGAACATATGTTCAAATAATGTTAATCACGCCAGGAACGTGACCATTTTCTGTATATGACTATGTAGGGACATTTAGACAATCTTCTGGTCAGAAAGTGCCTGAGCTAGAGCCTTGATATTTTGTAAACATACTTTATGGATGGCCTGCCTCAAGATAGTTGTCTGAATAATCGTCCGTCTAAACTAATGGTGTCAGTGGGGAAGAATGTTACCATAAACGACTATATAGGGAAACTAAGAACATATTTTCAGAAACCTCAAAACATAGAGCCTCGATTTATGGTACACAAGTTGCTTTGGATATCTGTATCAACAGTGTTCAACGACTTTCAATCCGTCAAAAACATGGTATTTGGTATACGTGTTTTTTTTGGGGTGGCATGGTAACAAGTTTGTTATAACAATTGATCCGTCAAAAACCATGGCAGCAAATGCCGTGGACATTTACTCTTTTAAAAGTCTCATTGCCATAATATATGTTTCTTAGAAGGCACTGTATCAATAGTGTTAAGATTGTTCAAGGAATTGGGATTCGTCAGAACATGACCGCCAGGGGTTGTGGCCTATTTCCCTATATAGCTTCAAGGAAAACTTAGACAATCTGACTGTCAGACACTACACGAGCTGGGGCCTTCATATTCAATATACATACTTCATGGGTGGCCATGTATTAAGAATGTTCAAAATGTTCTGATCCGTCAGTAAACATGGCTACCAGGGCCAAATGTCTACGAGACTCACCTGAGTGATATAAAGCTACAATTGCCATCTTTTTATACCTTGAAGCTGTTGACAAATATAACCTGAAAGGGAGTTGCGAATAAACAATGCATACCGAATTCTTAAGCATCAAATTAGTGTTGAGTATGAAAAGAGAACCGTTTGCAGAAACCATGTGAGATTAAGGCTCCTCAATTTATTTTAATTTCAGAAGGACCAGTGCAGTTTAGCTGGAAGATCAACACACTTATACATGAAAGCAGCCACAGAATATCCTTAATTATGTCACGTTTGTTATTCGGTTTATTCGTCGATTGCATGTGTTGAACAACCGGAATTTCTAGACCTTTTTAAAGTTTCAAAGTGAAATCATCGTAATTATTGAAACATTCACATGTTTAACCTGTACTGATAACTCATATTACAAGAGAATATGCCGATATCTGGATATCTAGTTATATGCATTACTTTTTGTCGTCTTACAGTGTTAAAATAATTTAGTAGTATCGACATCAGGCGACGTTTATGAAATATAATATTTATTAGGATATTAAAGTAGATGTGGCTCAGAGCTTAGGTATTAACTTGATGTTGTCATCAATCATATGTTTTTTAAATTGTTACTAAAATCTAACGTCATTAGTATAGCTAAAGACGTCTGTGTATTCTTGTAGGCACCTGCAGCAATCCAGAGGTCATGGTCCAGTGTGATGTTGATCTGGACAATGTAAACATCAACAAATCCATTGTATCAAAGAAGTCAAAGAAGAAAGAATGCATGATATTTTGAAATTGTGGTTGGACCGAATCGCATGCAACTACATGGTTGCTCAAGACTGTTTGGATACGGCAGACATTTAGAGTGAATATGCAATATCTTTAGATACATATTGGACTGATGCGGATTGTAAGCATGAGAGTTTCCCATTATCCCAGCGTACACATGTATCTAAACAACAAAGTTTATAAATGTTCATGCTTAGTGTGTTGCTATGATAGAGAAAAACACGTTTTTACAACGCATGTATTTGCAATATACGCCAAAATTTCTTGAGAACATCTTTACATGGGATATATTGTATGATTTCATTGGGGATAATATAGAATTAATTGCACATCACTCAAGACAATTCTCATTTATAGGTCATAGGTTGTGAAAAAAGGAATAAACAGGAGGACATTATAAGCGATAATTTCTAATGATTTACTAATCAGTGATTAAATGTATATTGGACAAACACTATCTGCAATCTGCTGGTAGTTTATATAGAATAAACACTTACTTTTCAGCATATATTCAGTAATATTTTGTAGACAATAGTTTTGAATAAACCAAAGAGCATAAAATCAAATCTTGAATTCGGTGTCTGTTAATCAGAAAGCAAATTTGTTTGATACTTTTATGATTTTGAATATTTGGAACATTGCTTTACCACCTATGTATGTATATGTGTGTGTGTATGTATAGGTAATATTTGTTTTTATATTTCTGTTTCTTTATTCTGGTCTTTATAAACTCAATGCACGTTTAATAAATAACATAATGCCTTAGTACTACATGTTTTTTTTTTCCACAGAAGAATAATCAAATCATATCAAAACGGGAAGAGTTGTAAATCGCTTTACTGTATATCATCAGATAAAGTTGACAATTGAGGACCTGCAAATTCAAATATTAGGTCCAATTGAAAGCGTACACTTGCAAGAAGACCGTGATAGAATAAGCCAACAAAACAGCAAATCAAGAAGTTGACACAGATAAGCGACCGTTTATGATGATCATTCTGAAAAGATGTCACCGTTGCCCGTTTTCGTTAAATGACTTATCACAAATGTGTTGTTATTTTTTCTTAGCTTGCACGTGAAATATCTTGGTCCTGTCCTTTTATTCTGTTTTATACTGGTATACACTGTTCAGCCAGATTCATCTAAAGATGAGAACGGCTCATTATGCTTATAAATTACAACGGATTGACATTGTATGGAATTAGCCATTAATTTTAACAAAGGTTTGTTGTTTCATTATTGTCTTCACTAAAACAGATTTACATTTAACCGATATATAATTCACTGGCAGCAACTCATATATACACGTGTAAGACGTATTTTATATATTTTACACATTTAGATGATATATATGCATTGAAACACAACTGTCTGAAATGGTTTAAACAAGTATAAACCAACCTAAAGGAACATACAGGAATAGGAGCGATTGTAGTACCCACTAAACAAGATACTTATAGCAGATGTGCCTTATTGTGTCTTTATCAACAAATTAGCATTATTTAAATGTTACATTTGACTTCATGATGTAATATCTATTGAAGCTATAGGTTAAAGTCATAGCACACAGCGTATATGAGTGCGACTGTTATCCCCAAAACGGACAGGAATAAACCGTCGTTAAAATTACAATAACTGAATGTGTGTGAAATGCATAATGTATATATTTAAATTCAGTGGTGTGTCTTCGGTAAGTTGTTTTCATTTAGAGGCTCGTAGTATGCATTGTTCATTCTTAATATAACGAAATTTTCTGTACACATGTCTGATTCAGACGCGTTTGCCATTCATGCATGGATACCATTTTGTCCGAGAATCGTTACATGATGTTCCTACAATAATGCTATTTCTGGATGTATGCTGCCTAGTGTATTGAATTTTATCAGCAAATCAGTGTAATTAGTGAGTAAACGGCATACATATTTCGGATATTACTATTCGATTAAAGAAAACAAGCATTAGCTTTCCTGACGATTGTTATGACCTTCCCTTAACTACAAATACATGCACATAATGAATATGTTTTAATGTATACATATTTTTTGTTTGCATTTTAATATTTTAAATGCTTGGTTCAGTTCTATCGAACTGCATTTATCGATAACTATTTGTGTTTATTTTGTATTTTGTATTATGCTTGGCTTGCATGTGAAATACCTTTGTTCTGTGCCTTTTCGGAGTTTGGTATATGTTGCAATGCTCATAGGACTTTGTCATATATTCTTATTCATGATCACAACAATATTACTTGTGCAGTGTGGCGGTCGTAAAAAATCTCCCCGTCCATGTAATCTATGGTGTCATTTAATTCATCCTATAAGGATTGTGTGTATTTCCTTTGATGGACATTGGACTTTGGTTCTTCAATTCCATCTTCACATGAACAGGATGTTAACACCATTAATTCGTCTCTGGTCATGTTTGTTCATGATTAAGAAAGTTAATTTTATTTAAAGTAAACCGTTTTGGTGTAGTTTTTCAAATCGAAATAATACCATATTCTTTTTCTAAACACTTTGGGGACATTATTTTTCAATGACGTCACTACTTTCGTCATAACTTATAGACAATATCAGCGCTTGGACATTTTGAATTCAAGTAGATCGTTTTTCTTTTCATTGCTTGCATTTGAGAAACTCGTCAGAAAGTGTGAGGTTAGAGCTCCGTAAAACAGTTTGAAGCACCTTAGTCGGTCCATATTGCCGACTGAGTGTTCCAAGGCGGTAACTGTCGGATTTGCTGCTCTTTTCGTTAAATGACTCATCACAAATTTGTTATTACTTTTCGCTGGGCTTGTATGTGAAATACCTTTGTTCTTTGCCTTGTCCGTGTTTGGTTTATGTTGCAATGCTTATAAGACTTTGTCATGTATTCTAATTTCGATTTTTTACTTGATATCATATTAAAATGTTCTCTCCCCAGCATGACATTTGTATTCAGTATCAAATATATGTAAAATCATAAAGATACTTTAAAGGGCTTTGGTATTTGTGCACGAGGATGTTAATGACCTTCCCTTAACTATGGATACATGTACATAATGAATATGTTTAATGTATACATAGATTTGTTTGCATTTTAATATTGTAAATGCTTGATTTAGTTCTAAAGAACTGCATTTGTTGATAATTTGTTGTGTTTATTTCGTATAAGTACTTTCGATTTTTTGTTTGATATATTATTATAATGTTCGCTCCTCAGCATGACATTTGTATTCAGCATCAAATATATGTAAAATCATAAAGATACTTGAAAGAGTTTTGGTATTTGTGCACGAGGATTACATATGTCATATGAAGAACAGTTGGGTAAAGGACAACTCTTCATATTGTTGTATAAAGCACTGATTACTTTTGTAATGTAAATGTCCATGTGTCAATGTTTCAAGGGTTAAATTAACGCCTTTGGGTGGAGGTTGTTATGTTAAAATTGTTTTGAAGATTAAGCAATTTAATGTTTCTTTCAAGCGTGTGTACAGAAATATACGACGTCTAATAAAAAATGTATTTTTATAATGAAAATGAAAAAAAAATGGCAATTTTGAAATGTTATTTAATGTGTCATAACATTTAGATTGCATAATTAATCGATTGAAGGCTCGCTTTTCTTCAAATTTTGTCATAATTTGTATGACACTAATTTACACAAGCACACACTATGGGGTCTTTTATTTCTGTTTAGGCCAAGTACATTTTCCAATATACTGATTGTCATTGTCTACAGAATATTCTTGGCGTGATTTTATCTTTGCTGTTTAAAATCAAATGCACATAGATGTATGTTTCTATATAAAATATACCGAAGATTATAACCCAAAATCCACAATATTTTCTTTATATTTTCTTACCCAACATAACAACAACTACAACAACAGCAAACATCTAACACCTAAAACTATCATGCTTAAAGTGACAAAAGTTAAAGCGTTTTAAATGGTTAAGAACTTTAAAATAAAAAAATATATATAAATATTACATCAGAATTTTGTATATGGCGTAATAAACACAAACGGAGTCACATCACGACAATACGACAGGTCAGAGTCGTTGCCCTGCTTTTTGCAAATAACTGTTTACCTAGCACTCAAAGAATAAGCATAAACCATTGACGTGTCAAAGTTATGCCAATCGGCTTTCGACAAATACTTTATATAGCTTTCGGTTAACAGGTTAGCTAATGCTAGAGCATAGCGTTCGAATTTTAAATAAACGAACCTGCTATCTGCATCACATTACACAGTAGCCAAATCGGCAGTGTGTTGGCTTCGCATGTCTACATTACGTTCACTAAATCGCGATCCGAAGTAATGCAATTCGACTGTATTTTAACTTACTGTTACTCAATATCCAAACTATCGTCAATGTAGAAAAATAATGATATTTACGCTCAATAAAACAATAACAACATCCTTACCGAAATGGAAACAGTAAATAGTTAACATGTAATGGCGCTTTCATAGCCGAGAATTTCGGTAATGACATGCAACTCAGCCCCGCACAGTGTGGAATTGCGTCTTGGTGTTTGTTCATGTGGGACAGTCTACGCAGACAGTTGTCAGGGGTCGTATCCAAGAATCTTAGCTTTTTTTATGAACTTTCCTTTCATTTTGATAACCAATTTATTCGCGAGAAATGTTTGTATATCTGAGGAATCCTTTCATAATCTAATGCAATTGCTTAGTTCAAGTAAGAATAATAAATTATTTTCTATATGGATATGACACCTTGCGTTTGTATCTACTAATAATATCTTAATGTAACCAACATTAATATAAATGTATCAAACTGCAAACACACGTGTGGAAACTGTGTGGAAGCTGTTTTTTACCTAAAACACAAGTATATTTCTAAGCAGATAAAACATATTTCGGAGGTATTAAGTTGACCTTATCGAACACTTGTTTGATTGGCCTCATATATGCAGGCAGCATTATTAATTTATTAATAACGATGAAAGTTACGTATGATTAGCAATTCTTACAAATAAGAAAAAAATAACAACTGCTTGTGGCCTTGATAAATTGTAATAGGGCATTAAAATAGACAGTTAATTAAAAAAAATATTGTTAACTTGTAAAGCACATTGTGACCTGGTAAATGTCATTGTCCAAGTTTTGTTTATCCCGGTAAAGATGTCCGTTTTAGAACTGCATTGTTGCTGGCGTATATGAAGTTGTAAGAAGTTGTATGTGTGTGTGTGTGTGTGTGTGTGTGTGTGTGTGTGTGTGTGTGTATGTGTGTGTGTGTGTGTGTGTGTGTGTGTGTGTGTGTGTGTGTGTGTGCGTGCGTGTGTGTGTGTGTGTGTGTGTGTGTGTGTGTGTGTGTGTGTGTGTGTGTGTTTGTGTGTGTGTGTGTGTGTTTGTGTGTGTGTGTGTGTGTGTGTGTGTTAATTTTCACGTCCTGTGTAATCATTTGGAGGGACTTTAAATTCAGGTACCACCGATTTAAAGCTAACAAGTCAATCACCGAAGTGAAATTTAATGGGAGAAATTCACCCCTATGTCCATGTACATTAATATTACAGTTTAACACACAAAAAGATAAAAAAACATCAGTTACCGCCTTGGAACGGTCAGTCGGCAAAAGGGCCGACTTGGATGCTTAAACCTGGTTTGTGGAATGCTCCAATCTCGCACTTCCCGAAGGTTTTTTTTCTATCAAACAAAGAGTGTGAATAAAAATATCCCGTCAAAGTGAAACAACTAACTCGGGAGTTAAAAAAGATACAATGAACTTATTTACATACATAATAACTAGTAATAAAAAACTATCAACATATGTACATTGTGTACAGTATATAAAAGCCTCGGCAACCTAAAAATTCCAAATGAGAGAGTAGTTTCAAAATAAAACAGTACCAGCGCTAAAATATAATAAGAACAATATAATGACGCCATACAATTCCATGACGTCATATGCCAAAAGTGTTAACAGCGAAATGTAAAAAATACGAAAGAAATAATCGAATTTTCGAAAACAACATAAATCAACAAAATGAACTGTAGTAGTGTTAAGAGTTTATACGTTTTAGAGAAAACATATCATAAAAGCCGAGGATTTATCCGCAGTCGTGCTTCTGTGCAATCTCGCGTCAAGGGTATGGAGACTGTTCAAGTTGTCCCACGTATATAGGGCACGAATGGAGAGATGAGAAAACCAACAGTGACTGTCCAATTATGGCTTTAAGTCACTGTTTTCATATAGTCCCAACAGCTGTCCGGTCATCGTGTAATTTAAAAGTAATGCAAGTTCTTGCCTGTAAAAGGGTCAATTACAAACAATGCAGTACAAGGAAAGATTCCCGAGTTGTAACCGTCTGCAATACATTTTCTGATAAGTTTTGTTAAGTGGTATGAAAATTAATTGAGACCCTTGATTTTCTTTAACTTATATAAAACATTTCCATAAGATGCAGGATGGCTTATGTCTTTCTGCATAAGTGTTTTCACACATCATATGTTGTACAATAAGCCAAACTGTATCATACAATTATTCCTAAGCAACGAAAAGGGAACATACTCTCATGAATGTTTTACTATCATTTTATGAATCAGGTCGCTGTTTAAAGAAGGAAAACGTCTGCTTATTTGAATTAAAAAGTAAATTTAAGTACCAACATTAGATATTTTTATGATTAGGTACACTATTTAATAAAATAAAATAATAAACCGGGATTTTTACGTGATTTCGAAATGTTCGGGTTTAAGTCATGTACCTATATACTGCTACTGAAGAACACAAACACAAAAATACAAAGAAAAACAAAACAAACAAAAAACAGAGGCGGTAAAAACTGAAATGGAAATAAACCACGTTTCGGATGATCCGTCTGTAGAACAGCATTCTTCTTTTCAAACGTGCCTTTTAACAAAATCAACAAGCCAGAATAAATGTATTTGTATCACTGTACTCTGCTCAATAAGCTCTAGTGTTTTACGAAGTTTCCAATTAATGTCGTTGGTACCTTTCCTTCTCATATGAACACCCATGTAAATATTGTCTTGGTGAAATCACTCAGACCAACCCATAAACAAGAAAATGTTGCATGCAAAAGCACACAAACATATAAAACATAACAAGCTAATTGCATTTTCAAGCGAAAGAGTGGGTACTCAATGACTTTACTATTTCCAGACCCATGGAGTCAAATCAGCAAGAATACGATGACAGGGATAAAAAAACAGATCGAGATTTTAGGTTATTTTAAAGATTTCCATATAAATATTCATAAACTCTCAAACCCATGCCACCTTCGTTCAAACAAAGAAGTAAGCATCACCATCAACTGTTGATGGGTCAATCACCCATCAGGCAGACTTCAATACTTTTCAAGTTATACTCCTGTCATTTTTTTTAATAAAGAGATGTGAATAAAGCTGGGTCGTGTAGGTTAATGGTTCTTTGGTTAAATAGTGATTAAAATAATAACTTTGCTTCTCAAAGACGTTTTGAGTTATCCTCCGAACACCCGTTCACAAAAAGGGAGCTTATTAAAATGGAACTAGTCATAGACAAATGTTTTTTCACGTTTATAGACATATGAGGAATTCGTAACATTTTTTCTGAACTGTATTTTCACAAATGTGTAACACATTCGTACGTATTTGTCACACATATTTTGAGAAATTCGTACGAATTCTGCACACATGTGACATATTCGTATGTGTGAAAATACCGTTTCAAGCAAGGCTTGTAATTTCCTTTATATAAATGAGGAAGTTTAAGTTTCCATCTCTATAACAATATAAAATACAAAAGGAAAGACGATGAGTGTCACTTGAACATAGATTCAATGGTTGTGTCATTTGAAATTTGTTTAAGTTAACGGTCGTCTTCTTAGAAATAGTTTAATAGTTACAAGTTTTATTATTATGTTTGGATGTCTACCTTTTGTAAGCAGATTATACTTATTAAATATGTGTTAAATAAAACTAGCATACAAAGTGTTTCTTTTAATAAAGTTCACCATTTAAATATGTCAATTTTCATAAAAAACAAGCTAGCAACTTCCAACCACGTTTAGTAGTTTTTTGTTCTTACATGCTAGGCGTGGTGTTTTAGGTTTTAAAAAAAATCGTTCAATTTTCATTACCTGGATTTCATAAAAAGTTTGTGTACACTTTTAAATTAATATTAAGACATTTTAGAGGGATGCAATAAAATGTCAAGACTGATTGTTTGAGCACATTTTCAGCTCACTTTAAGTAAGCTTACTCATTGTTGTAGTGCATCAGGTTGCGTTTTTCATTGGTTAAAAAAGTACGTCCGTTGATGCTTTGCATCAGTGCTTTTCTTGTATGTTTACCTGAACATAATACACTAGTTTCGACAGGTATAAACACCAAGTACTTTAGTATCTAGCATGTTTCAAGCTGTTTAACCAGATTAGCAATGTAGCCGTCGCATTCACTTGAATTTTGTCGAAATGCTAAAGTGTCCATCGGTAAAGAGTCAAGTACCAATTCCCCGAAAAAGGTTTATCTTGGCTATACTAGATATCTTAACTTTTCCGATCAACTTGCTGCATACTTGATCCAGTGTCGTTTCTGTGGAAATGTAGTCTTGAACATCTTTATTAAATGTAGATCTTAAGAGCCAGATAGGGTGGATCTGAGAACGCATCTTGGACTATTAAAGTTTTTGCAAAAGCATAAGCTACTAAAGTAATTCAATAATAAAATTCCCAGCAAAGCTAGTCTTTTATTTGCATTTATTTATTACTGGTTTGGTATGTCCTATATTTTAGAATGACAACTTTGAATTGGTACTCTTTAGTTTGGACAGTGTAAGTTCATTGTTGTCAATATTGACTGAGGGAAGAATTTCAAAATTTCATAATAATATTGTCGGTAAATGAAAACCTTTGCCTCATTAGTCCATAATGCGTTATCTTAATTAAGCATAACCAGTTTGCACCTTTATCCCAAAACTTAAAAATGTTTAGTAACCCTACGCTCAACTAGCTCTAAATGCCGTTACGCAACATTTATTTTGAAATGTGTACTTATAACTAAAATGATAAATATATCACACTATATATATATATATATATATATATATATATATATATATATATATATATATATATATATATATATATATATATATATATATATATATATATATATATATATATATATATATATATATATATATATGCAAATTTAAGCATAACACCCACTCGTCATCACAAACATGTATTCCACATCTGAGCAACGCTGCACGTTACCTATTTGTAACCTGAGGAAGCAACTTGAGGACTTACTTTTGACATCACATTACGTTATCAGTCGGAATATTTCACGAGTTATACTGTATACGAATTGTGGTAGTGGTCAGATCGTTTTCTTACTTACGAATTACTAAATATGTTCCAAAATCGCCTTAACACGAACAAAAGAAAGCGTTCGGATACCGCCTTTAAAGGCGTCCAATTTTGAAGGAAACCCATCAGGAAGTGCGAGGTTAGAGCTCTGTAAACAAACCAGTTTCAACGCGTTAACTGTCGGGTTTGCTTTTATTGTTAAGTGACTCATCACAGATTTGTTCTCACTTTTTATATTTGGCGTGCATTTGAATACCTTGGTCTTGTGTCGTTTCAATGTTTGTATATGTTGCAATGCTCACAGGACTTTGTCCTATATATTCTTATTGGCAGTCATGATGTCCTTTACAGCGACCTTGAGTTTGTTTATATTTGTGTACGGCGTGTGCACGTTTTCTAGACTGCTACAATATGCTAATTAGGAAATTCACTTCGTAACATGGGCATATATAACATTGGTACTAAGAAAGTACCGCGTAAACGTTTTGCCTTTGAATCTATAAGCCCAGTTCATCAAAGTAAACAGGTGCAGCATTCCTATCTGATACGGAAAACACATATATAAATTTGAAGATATTTGAATTACTCATAAAGTATACTATTACCATTTAGTATTGTTTAGTCGTTTATACAAAATCAATTGCTCAGTTAAATGTAACATGTAGCAATGTAAAAAAATGATATAATGTTCTTCATATAGCTAGCTCATCAATTCGCTGCGAAGGCATTTTTCTTTAGAGTAGAAATGCGTATTTAATGTTTTGGGTGATACTTTTCTCACTGGTCCTGAATTAACAAAATGTTGTTTGCTGTTGATTTTGACTTTTGTTGTAATCTTTTTACGGACATTACGGTGGTAGGTTGCCACTTAAGAACACTCGAGGCCCATGCACCTACCAGTTTATTATGGGACACGTGCGTTCTATGTAAATTGATGTATTATACTATACAAATACTACATAGTCACCAATTTAACGAAACGTCTAGATCATTTACTATAGAAGATAATTTTACCGTAACGGCCATTTAACGAAACGTCCGTAAATCGCTGATTCTGTAAAGTATGCCCTCGTTTTTGAATCACGTGACACGTTAAAATCGGCCGATTGGGAAAAGGGTCTGTTGGTTACGCATTGTGGCACTGTCAATATGGAATGGGATGGGATTAGCCGGCATTTTTGCTGATACTGCGCAGCGACATTTCTATCATTATAGCACAGGAGCACTTATGAGGTGCCCAGGGACTGAACCCGGCCGGTCCATTATACTGACGCCGATGAGTCATGCGTAATGCAGTCTCCTTAGCCCCGAGCGTTAGGAGAGAAGCAACTACTACCAACTTTTAAGTATTTGGTTCGACCCGGCCGGGGTTCGAACCCACGACCTCCCGATCCGCAAGCCGACGCTCTACCACCTGAGCTATTGCGGTTGGTTTTGTCAATATGATATTAAATGTTGATACAATTACTACTGCCGCTGCTGCAGCTGCTTCTACTACTACTGCTCCTGCAACTACTGCTGCTGTTGCGCAGCATGATTTGTCATCAGAGAATTTTAAAATGAATGTATACGCAATTCTAGTTTGTAGGGATTGTAGCATGCTTGCTAGAAATAGAAATTGAGAAAAATATTAAAAAGCGATTTTATCAAAGTACAATACTTCTTTTGTAAAACGTTTTTTCATACGAGATATACTAGTTTTTAAAAGACAACAGTAGTTTGTATTTTATGCAAATATGCGTTAAGTACTCTTAACGTTCTTTTGTGCAATTATTGTTTTAATTAGAATACATCGTGTATGTTCGTCAATAATGAGAAGTAAGTTGTGAAGCTTAAATAACAACATCCTTATTGATTCGTGATTTATTTACAAATTTAGTTAAATATAAAGTGTTAAAGATATATTGTTAATCATTTATAAATGTATAAATTTAAATAGCAATGAATAAGAATATATATGAGTTTTTCCGCTAATTTTATAGAACGTCAATGCAGGTGAGAATTGTTGATCATGAATTGATTTCATAGAACTGCTCAGGTTCCACTCTCGTGTGTGATTCATAAATATATCGTATAAACGGGGGTCATACGGTAACGTGTGAGTATGAGAAATGTAATTTCCAAATCAGGTGTTTATATTATGGCCCTACCAATGTGGTTAAATGGGGACATGCAGCTATTTCAGCGAATTTCACATATGATATATTTCAATGCCTGTATACACGGATTTCAACCGTAGTGCAACCGGGGACGCCCCCGATTTGGTGGGTGTCCCCAGTTGGAAGGTGTGTATTCATAGAACTGTCCCCGTTTGCCACCAAATACAGACCCAGGCACACACACACACACACACACACACACACACACACACACAGACTTTCACATCTGATACCCCTACACCCCTCATTTCGATAGCGGGGATGTGCTGTGTGATTGTTAAATACGGTATATGGTGTCATCTAGGGTTTCTACCAATGAAAGTATTGGTATTCATTTGGTCTATCCTTGTATTTGTAAGTAGGTTAATAGTGAGATCTGAAAACTAAGCTGAAAAAAAAATCTTGAAAGAGGTCAAACTGTACATAAAACGCGCGTTTGACGGTTTGATATATCGCTTTAGTACTTTACACAGTTTAGGTACTATGTATAAGAGGAATATAATGCAAAGTTATTTCACCCCAAGTTTAAATTTAAGTTATGTTATAGACTGCATTGATAACCCATAGTAAAGAAATGCAATATCAGAGCGAGGCAAAGGGACGCAATATATACAATTATCTTTACAAACCCGATTTTCTCCCCTTTCAACGTACAATGGCGGGTTTACTTGTTTGTTTTGTTTTTAAATACATCGCAGCGACCTATTGTAATTAGTGTAGCGACGTCCATCTGTTTCGTTGGAGGAAGACTCCAAACAAACTCCTGGGTAGAACCAGCTGCTCATCTCAGGTCAGCTGGATGGTGGGCTTATTTATTACATAGATATTAGTTATATCATCAACTGTTGTGCATATGATGTTTTATTTCATAACAATACAAAGTTAACATTTACTCTTAATACTTTTAATATAAAATATTGAAATACAGATACTACGATTTAAAAATATATTATCTAAAAACAACAACAACAAAACAAATCAAACCAAAAACAAACACAACAACAAACAAACACAAAAATCTACATCAAAAACACATTCATAAAAACAAACAGAAAAGAACAACAAGAAACACAAGAGAAAAAAACTTAAGAAAACAAAACAAAAACACTAAAACGAAAGCAAATCTCTATGTGATTAGTCATCAAAAAAGTGTCAAGTTAAATCTAATATGTGCACTGATTATTTCGTAAGCTGCATGCTATTCATCCCGCAACGATAATATGCGATAAAAGTGTGTTATTGCAAGCAATCGTAGTTAACACACTTTATCACACATATGACGCTAGATAATTATGTTCCACTATATTAGAGATCATAATAAGCATACAACATATGTTGTATATATTTTATAGACGAACATATGTAATGCTCATTTCTTGGTTTCAATGTATTTGTTGAAAGACTTTTTATTTGTTAAAAGATGCATTTACGTAAATACACAATATCAGTTATTAGTGATAGTATGAGAGTAATCTAACCTGAGTATTTTAGTTCGCACACATGCAAGGCCATATGTCTATTTTGATGATACGAACATTAATACCATAACTCAATACACTGTTTGTATACAATCAAAACAATCTTAACATTACTGCACCTTCACCACCTAGATGTATGTTCATACATAATTCGTCACAGTATTAACAGACGAACTTTCAACGTGTGTATATATACCCGTCGAATATAACTTTACTTAACTTTACTGGAAACTCAAAACTGTTAGTTGTGTACAAGTATTGCGTTCTAACAGGGATCGAACCTATTGACTGAATACATATATGTTCTATGAAAATCGTGCTATATATGATAGCAATGGCAACTTCCTTACGAGGTTGAATCGCTTAATAGTAAAGTAATAAAGTCCTATAGTCATCATTGTATTATTTACATATGAACATAGTTATTAAACAGCGTCACGCATGCGCTCTCTTATGACCGTATATTACAATGACAATACTGTATGCTTAGTAACACATATAGAATAGCTGGATACTGCAGATGCAATATCACATGTTTGTGATGTAAATCGTTCAACCTGATCATAATAGGCCTTGTCAAACATTTCACTACATTTATCATAGCACTGCTCTTCTGGAAAATGGGCGTGCATACTTATTTTCAAATAGTGTCTTGTGTCCGACATTCTGTATGGTGTTTCCCGCTCTTATCTTTATTTGTTGGTTTTGGATATGGATTTGAAGCACGAGTTCTATGAATTTTGAGGTTTGTATGTGGAGCAGGCGTGGTAACAGAAAGCATAATCTCATTCTGTGCTGAACAGCGTCCTTGTGTATCAGTTGGTTTTATCTCACGTTTGGAGGCGTAGTCAAGGTCAGAAATGTGTGGCTCTGGATCAGTATCCTTTTCAGTTTTTACTCTGATGCCTGCATCTATGTCAGATACAGGTTTATTGACATCTCGACCATCTACTCTGTGTTCGAATGTTGATCCTTTGGTGCCGTGAATGTTGATAAATAAATTTTCAGTCGTATTATCTTCCTGGAACACAATGTGACTGACCAAGCCCTTTTGCACCACGTCGGTTGAAGATGTTACTTTTAGCGTTAGCTCTCTCTTAATCGACGCATTTGTTGAAAACCATTTACGATAAAACCTGTTAAAGAGAAAGTCCATGTGTTTCAATTACTCAATGCTTAACAACTATTACTAAGAAATATGTAAAGCTTTTACCGACAACCATAGTAATAAACACGTCTCTCTTCGTTTAACCTGACGTGTGTATTTTCCATATTTAATTTGACATTTGTCCCTGGTATCTCTTTTACACACCACTACGTACTTATGTCTGTTTTGTTTGCACGTGTTTGTTATTTTTTAATCGTACATAAACACAAGTACTTATATTGGTGACGTTTAGCTAACCATTGGTGAAACAAAATACCAGAATAATGACTTGGTAAAACCACCGGAGCTGCATATTTTTTAATACATTCTCACTAGAAATGTCTCGTCCCAACCGGGAAGTGGCTTGAGTAGTAAAATATCTCTCGTTATTGTTCAGCTAGTATAAATTAAGGACAGTTTGTGAAGGACAAACCTCGTAATGTACAGGTACAGGTAAGATTAATATCAGATGCAATGTATGCATTCTATAGGCTTATTTACACTGAACGTTGTATCGGTTCTATGCACACCTGGACAACTCGATTTGTATTTGTTTCCTGTGGGCTTTCCATTATCGTATCCAACATGTGCAAAGCATGATTGTCCTTGCTTAAACACTTTTTGTCGTATACGCCTTAAGATTATTTCATGACACAATTAAAGTCCGTGATGTTCCTTCAGACAACATACAAATTGTGTATAAGCAAATGCGATATACATGAGCTAATGAAATAAAGTAAAAGAAATAGAAAACAACAAACACAAGTTAGAGCAAATGCTATGCGGCATCTTAAATTGAACACGCATATAGCTGCTTGCTTACAGTAATAACAACTGCTTATTTACAGTATGTTTAGGTAAGAATTCTGATTGGGTAAACGTGTTATTTCTATAATTGTTGCATACTATAGTTTGGTATAAGTATTTATTATTTATTATTATTATTATGTATTTATTGGATAAAGTCATACCGAAGGTTATTACACATTCGTTGCTGGTTATGTTTAATGTCTGCAACGTCACCTTCAATTTCAAGCATTTAATATCTGGCAACATATTTGGAAATTCCGTTCTGTGTAGTCACACACGTGTAAAATGGTTATATACGTATTTATATCTCTGATTGGCTATGTTAACATTTTAAGACGTATGGCGCTAACATGAGATTTACTTATAAACTAAATGATTTGCTTCGATAATGCTAGTATGAGTGTCTAGACGATGCCCAAAAGAACCGTTTAATGTGTAGTGGTTATGGCAGAAAAGTTTCTCTAGTCATGAAATTCTAAAACCTTTTATAACCTGTGTTTGTGTGTCTGTGTTTTTGTTGATATTGTTCTCAATGCTACATACGCGTGTGCTTTAAGGTTGACAACACTTGTTGTACTTAAATACTAAACCAAATGTAAAAAAGTTAGCATGTACAGAATGAAGTAGACACTGCTGTGTGAATTTTAATTCATATTTTAAAGCAATTTGAAAAACAAGCCTTGTTTAAAATCCAGTACAAATCACACGGATACATTTTATATGAAGATGTCACTGGCTGACCAAGATGCACACATCACCCACTTATATATTTGTATGGTGTGTTTCAGTTGCCCTGAGATTCGTCGGTTGTTTACAAGCTGTATTCAGTTAACAATAGACATAGGAAAAAATCATTTACTTCGTCATTCACACAACAATATATAACACATCGATTTAATTGTATTGCCCGAAGCTGACACAATCAAGTGACAGTATTATAACTTTAATTATGGTGTGTTTTTATCTTACTGGGCTGACGGATTTACAAAAAGATAAACCTGTCTCCATGGAATGACTATTTCTTGTGTTATAAGAACAAAACATGATCCTTACAGGGGCCCTCCAATCAAACCGGCAACGACGAAAACGCTGCCAAGAACCAGTATGATCGTAGTCACATGCTTTGTTGAAGAATTGTCATTGTTTGCAGAACCTGAAAATCACACGGCAGCATCACAACTGTAACTATGGTAATGGTGTGCATGTGTTATCCTATGTATCAAATCATGTTACAGATTAGACATGGGCTGATTTATGTATAAAATATATATTCTTGTCCTCTTGGAACAAATAGAGTGTTAATCGTCATCAAACAGTGTAATTTAACTTGCTATCCAAAAAGAGTAAGTTCAGTTATTAATATAAACTGATATGGAAATATGATTTGAATTACCTGTTATACCCTACGTACAGGACCAATAAAAATTACAGTATGAAAAAACATAGGAAATCTAATTTACGGGTTTCTAAATATGGCAAAGTGACATTTTTAAATCCTTCAGCTTAATATATTTGCAAGAAGAACTGCTATTTTTATGCTACGATGTCAACATGATAAAGAAGCATAATCAATACACGGGTATAAGTCACTTCTGTATACAACGCTGTGGCCTAACTTGTAGCAATATAAAGTCCAACCATTTCCAGGCGATATTACCAACACTATGATGTACTTAAAAGTATGTCACATAAGTGATAAATGTGCCTTGCTATAGCGTAGGCGGGATTTAAAAAAAAACACATTGTGATTGAGTGTGCATAGGAATTGTTAACAATGGTAAAACAACGCACAATCATGAAGAAAGAAAAAAAGATAAAGAAAATATAAATCTTACATATTGAAATAGTGTATGTTCCCGGATACTTGTTTGTTGAATCGAGGCATTTGTAACAGAAAACCACAAGGGTAAATGGCAATATACCTCAATACTCTTTTCCCAGTAACTGTCAACAAGTTTTTTTCCTTTTGTCTGTTGAGACTATTATCTTATACCTGCTGACAGTTTAACATAATATAAGAAAATGCATGTGAAATTAAATATCATGTTCAGTTAAAGGACAACAACGCCCCTATACCATCCCTGACAAACAAGGTTTACTCTCTTAAGTTAGCATATCTTCAAAAACAAAAACAGCACAAACAATAAATAATTATAATGATATGCGGATTTTATTTGATTGTATCATCGCCGTAAATATATCAACACTTACATGTGTAATATAGTAGAACACAATTTAACATGATATATCGTTATATATATGTGCATGTCATATCACAATGGTCATTTGAAAAGTTAAAGATAATAATATAGCATATGTGTTAAATGTCAGTACATCGCATAAGTAAACTATAAATAAAGGCAACATGAGGAAAACAGAGTAATGTGGCACGAACTGTGAATGTTCTTTGATGATAGAGTGGTTAGTTATGGCTGTCACACTGTGTTATCTCTTGCAAGACGTAAACTATGACGAACATATCAAATAAAGCACATTCCATTTTAGATCCTGGGACAGACAGTCCCCTGCATTTGTCTCCATGAGTTTGATGATTCTATCACTATGGTTTTCAAATTTAATGCAGCAAGGAGGTTGTTGAATTACACAGGTGTAACTGTCTAAGGCAAAATTAAAACAAACACAATTGCTTATTGCGACATGTCAAATCAAAACACTGAAATAAACCATGCATTGTTGACAGTCAGGCCAATCAAATTTTAGCCATTTTACTTAACATAACTCACTTGATTTTATTTAGTTTAATTGGACAGTTAGATCAACTAAAAGAGTCTAGAACATTGGTCGATGTATGCTTATGCCTCGCTGCCTTTTCGGTTAATTTCCATTACAAAGTATGCAAACGTAGCAGTTCGACAGCAAACTGAAATCAGACAAAGTGAGATCTTATTGATGACAAAAGTATAAACGTACACAAGCATATCATTCAAAGCAAAGATTAAACCAAATGTCGTATTTAATCAGTCAATATTTAAAGATAAACGGCAGTCGTTTACATTTTAATGAAATTCACAGACGAATACTCCTACACTTGCGGTGGTAATGTCACTACAGATATGAAGCAAGTTATAATATTGTCTGGAGTGAAGTGTGTGCGTTATTGTGTGTGTGTGTGTGTGTGTGTGTGTGTGTGTGTGTGTGTGTGTGTGTGTGTGTGTGTGTGTGTGTGTGTGTGTGTGTGTGTGTGTGTGTGTGTGTGTGTGTGTGTGTGTGTGTGTGTGTGTGTGTGTGTGTGTGTTTGCGTGCGTGGGTGGGTGTGTTTGTATGACAGACAAAAACATGTTAATGTACGTCTCCCATGCATACATTAAGTATACATACATCTGTAAAACGGACAAACAAACACTATGCCGTGATCCGAAAGATTTGTACATGCATTTACAATGGATAAACATTTTTTTTATCATCGTAACATATACATATCTGGTTAGATTAAGAATTAACAATTATAAACATACAGCACCATTAAATTGCACGTACGCTAAGAAAATGTTCATTGCATACAAAACATACGTTCTTTGTCCAAAACATGGTTTGGTGCTTTTTGCACAATGTTTGTTTATAACACAGGAACTAAACTTTATCTAGTAATATTATGGATTCTAAATATAGAAGGTTGCTATAGAATACAATCGATCCTCTATCTTCTACAATTGTATTACTGATATACTTATAGAAAGCAATGCCGGTATTATGTGTTGACTGTCATTTAAGAGTAAACTGGATGGTTTGTAACACAGGTTGCACATAGTTCATGGCGTAGTTCATTATAACGGACAGTTTAAGAATATATCAGTTTGATCGTTACGTGCGTTCGTACACTGAGCACCATGTCTTTACTATCTTTCAATCTAGCTCATGTGCAGCGAAACACCGAAGTGGTGAAATTCCGCAGATAAATTTCACACATGAATGCTCTGCGTTTAAAAAATGCACCGGCATGCTTTTTAGTAGGATAACTAACTATAAATGTGTTATATCCACTTTTGTAAAGTTTGTCCTCTAATTTTCATTGGCTTGTGAAAACCGTACCTTTAGTATAAATATGTACTTAACTTGAGCTATAATGCAAGTTACATGTCGGCACAGCGTACGGCTTCACCAATATAGGGTGGCAGAGACGCACCGAATGAACTTCGAAAGCAGGGATAAGGGATGGTATCACCAAAAATACTAAGTGTAGTGAGTTTGGTCAGTTATGTGTTTATAACTTAAAACCTCTAATCTGACTCTTACGATTGCACAAACCATGACACTAGCTTGTATACCTCTGTTTTAACATCGTACGTTCGTTTTAGGATATTCGCTCAATATTGTCCGAAAGTCTGCGGAGAACCAGCTTAATATCCATTCATCGTATTTAATGGCATTGACCATGTATTCAACCGAATCGTTACAACACATTTACAAACATACTTTGTACTGAAGTTCTTTGCAATGTAATAATTCTGAGCCAGCAAGCATTATCTATCCATCCAATATCGGAACAATATTTGTGTGTATATCGGCCCAACATTTAATTTCAATATCGGTCCGTCTTTGGTTATGCAAATTATATGCTATACCGGCCCAATATCGTTTGTCAATGTTGAACCGACGTTGGACCGATATAGGACCGATGTCTGTTTGTCTATATCAGATGGATATATGGCCGAAAAGTGTTATAACATAATTGTCCAGGCTATCAATTTAACATACACCTGGTCATATAATAACAGCAACAAGGATGCAAATAATGAATACAAAAGCAAATATGAATATCAGATTTTAATTAAAAGGGCTAAGATGTCCTAACATCAACCTATATTCGGCAGTGTATCGCATAAAATTGCATACCAAGTTTAAAATATAAAAAAACGCATCATGAAGTCCTGCAACATAGTTGCAGATTGAAAATTAAACGGTATTCTACACATGTATATCTTCTAAGTGATTTATCCGTAAACAGGTTAAAATGCATTTAATATTTGAATAAAATAAACACACTAGTTCAACTATACAATTTAATAATCTTAATACAATTGAACCTAAACTACCATGTCAAAATAATTAGTAATTGCCTTGTCTAATTGAGCAGACCCAGTACTTAAAGCTGCATATTTCTATTTGGTTTGTTATATAATGTTCTCCCATCACTGCATGTATTTGCTTTGTGCGTGAGCAATGGGCTTCCCTGTAATATGATTGAATTACTTGTACTCGATTTAGCTTGCCAAGCAATGTTTGTTTCCCGATCGAGTGGAAATATGCTTTAACATATCGAGTTTTAAAGTTGATTAGTGCTTGAAATCGGGTCGAGTCTAAGACACTGGTGTGTTTCCAATGTTATCTATTTTCGGCAACTTGTTGCATCCGCCATTGAGTAAGTAAACAATACAGTTAGGAAACAAACCATGCCCATTTTGACGGACGGTGTGTGTTATTATTGTTTTGTTGTTTTTTTAGAGTGGCGAAGACTGAGTGATCCAATAATATATGACGATATGCACGCATTATTTAATCATACTAAAATGTATGTCACATAATTGTGTTTATTCTCCGAGCAAACTAAACTGGTTAACTACATGGGATACAGGATAGTTGGTGTTATGTCTTCACAATAGGCTGATACGAAGCAATCAGATGAAGTTGTATCGACTGTTTTCTGCTATCGAAACCTTATCCTTCCTACCATTTCTCGTGTAATTTGAAACATGCTTATGAAACCCGAAATGGAAGCACATTTTTAATAAGTTTCTACTTTAAATGGCCGCTTAACATGGATTTAGGTTGTAATGATGCTGCAAGCCATATACCTTTATATATCGTTACATAAATCATAGTCTGTATATCGCTGATTCGCACATTCCAGATTTTAATCAATACATATTTTAAAAGAAATGTCTGAGTCTGTGCCTAGTAAAAACGACAAAATAGTTGTAAACAAGCTATAAAGTGCTCCTTAGTTAGAATGGTGATATAAGGGAGTTATCACTTGTTCTCGTATACTGGATAGATGGTAAATCTAGGATCATGACCCCTTCATGCACTATGTTGAACGTGGGACTGTTGGCATTACTCCTTCATACTGGCCAAGGTAAGATTACATGACATAATTTGCATCTGTGCTCTATAATGATATATGAATTATCAATAATATACCATTGACTAACATCCTTGATTTGACGTGTTTAGCGTAGTTGCATGTCACAGAGACCAGTCAATGTCATTTAAAAGTATTAAATCATTGCTTCAATATTAATTCAAATCAGCAAATTGACCGACGTACATTAATTTCGTAATGATTCGCATGCTTGTGAAATTACTGTAAAAAATGAAGCAGTCGCAAACTGTTTGATCTTTTGCATAAATCAGCACAACTTGTAATGTAAATAGTTCAATCGGTAGAGCGTCGGCTCAATCCTGGGCCGCGACATATAAAAGTCGTTAAAAGGGTAGTGGTATAGTTTCCCTGCTAACGCTCAAGAAAATATAAGTGTTTCCACGATTGGTAGACCCGGTGTCATGGATTGCTATACACAGCACTATATCTGTTTCACGTGGACACCGTCTCCAGATAAGTGAACACCTTTTGGTGGTCCGATAAACCCAATAAACAAACATATTTATTTTTGTGGACGTCTATATATTGTATTGCCATCAACGGTAAAACTTGAACTGATTTAATGTGGACTTAAATTCGTATGATCCTTAGAAGAACAAGATACTTGCGAATTTCTTAAACGGTGACCAAGATGATTTAGATAGTTACACACAAACGTATCATCGAACCGAAATGTAATAACATTGCGTTTACGTTTCGCATTGTCATCGAAGCATAAATGATCATGATCCTTATATACTTCTTAGCTTGAACAATCTGATGTATTATCTTACCCAAACGTGTCCAGTTCCGATATTGCAATACTTATATAATCAACATTGCATTTTAATCGCATTAATGTTCCAAAACAATGAACATGATGGTATAACAAGTGAACATAAGCCATATACAATTGGATATATTGTTGTTGTTGTTTTTCAGTTGCATGCAGCATCGTAGGTTGTCCTTCTTACCAGTATTTCTATAACGGCAGATGTCGTCCATGCCCCATCAACTGCTCAATCTGTGTATCTGACACTAACTATGCCGTGTGTGAGAAAGGATTCTACGGCCCGAGATGTGAGAATGCATGCGTGGAAAAATGTACATGCCATAAGACGTATGGATATTGCACGGATGGTTGTCTCGATAGTGAGTACCTACAAGAAGGCAACGGCTGTGGACCATGTCCAGGCAACTGCTTTCTGTGTGAATCGCAATCGAAATGTGTTGTGTTTTTTGTGTGTGTGTGTGTGAAGATGATTTTTTTGGTGTAACTTGTCAACACAATTGTCCTGACCGATGCGCGAGATGCGATGCTATTACTGGGCAATGCTTCCAGTGCAATGATTCGTATCACCTGCTCAGTAGACAATGCAAGAGCTGTCCACATGGGTGTAGTTCATGCAACTCTGTCGATAACTGTCAATCATGTGAGGATGCATTTAACTGTTCGTTCGATGGACGCTGTATTATCAAATGCCATGGTAATGACGTAATGTATTATGTCGTTCCTGATAAAAATGGTAGATGTGGATTCTGGCAGGATATCAATAACAACATTTCCAATGGACAATCTAAGAGTCAAAGTTGCACATCAAGCGGTAATTGCCTACACTACCTTGGACCCTGCCATGAAGCAAAAAATTGCGTTACCGAAACAACAAACAGGCACGATGCGGAAAGATTATGCAGTATGATTGTAAACACACATGTTCACGAATAGGTACTCGTTATTGGTTACACTGTTGTATATACCAATAGCACCTTGAACAAAATACGAACTAGGCATACTTAACGTGCAAACTATAAAGGGTGTGTATCGTTTTCTCAACCATTATATTAACATTCAATAACTTGATATATTGTACATAACTTTTGTACATCTAGGTATATAAACATGCCTAAGGGACTCTTATAAACGTATGCAAACGGGCATTGGCTTGACGGTAAACATGTAAACGTTTTAATAACATGTAAGATGTTTACAACGAGCTAAATGGATGCAGACAATAATAATAGTTCAGTATCATGCACAACTCACAGCAACGCATGAGGACAATGTCACATGTTTGATAGTAGTCCGTTAAGAAAGGGTTACACGTTTGATACACAATGTATTATGTGTTCCTCAGTTAAGAGAATGATAAATCACTGCTTACACAAGCAGTGGATATGAAGCTATGGTTGACGGTTAAAAGGAAACGACGTTTAGTGGCGGCACTTTTGTCAGCCTGTGCGATAATATGATGTCATAATTAAGCAAAGCAGCGCTTTTTTATTGTCATTGTTCAACTTGCTGAAAGGTTCCATGTAAATACATTGGAGCGAAATCCGTTCACCAAAAGCAATCAAACGAGAAGGATGCAAATTGGAACGACTATGACAGAACGTGATAATGGTGCACAGGGCAAGCGAGTCTATCAAACCAGTCCAGATGACGTGAGCATTACGGAGCATATGGTGGTGAAGACTGTGGACGTCTGTTCCATCGAAGTAGGTGTCTAGGGCACGTCTCAAACAGAAGCCTAGAATAAGCATTGTTTTGGATAGCAGATGTCAATGATTGTATAAACATATTTATTAGTAGAAACACTACTTCTACTACTACTTCTACTACTACTCCTACTACTACTACTTATACTACTACAACTACTGCTACTACTGCTACTGCTACTGTTACTACTACTATTCTATTACTGCTACTACTGACATCCAGATAAAGTATTGTTTCGATACATAAACTATGAGCATATAACATGATCAACAAAAGACAGCTACTTAATGCTTTGTTCCAATGTTAGTTTCCAGATACTGTTCATTTGTAGGTCCTGTTTAAAAAAAACATGTAGTAGATAGTCTATTGGAGCATATTAGAGTACAGTACTGTGTAAGTATATCTACAATTCTCCGCTTTATTAAGCCAGTAGTTGATCCTGTGTTTTGCATTTGACACATATTAGCATAGCCAGTAGTTTTCTAATATGCGTTTAACATTAATTGCTCAATTAAATTGACTATACGTTGTTCAATTGTCTGTGTCATTCGCTACTTTATCATATACACTTTTAATAACAGTGTTCTTCATTTTATTAATGTTTATCCTAATACTTAATCATGATAACATCTCTACTTATTTTCTTCCGATATCTACCCAGCTTTCTTAACAGTGCATTATATGTTAGTAGAGAGCTTTCTGCATTCAGAACTTTTCTGAACGAAATGCAATGTATTAATTCTTCAGTTCTATGTCCTTGATATCAGTATACCCCCAATTGGTCCGTCGTAGTTTAGAACAGACCCCACTCATGTATTATTAACTAATTTACACTTTTCACTTGCTTAACGAGACAAAAAGACAGGTTATACATGAAGTGCGTATGACAACTTTATGCAATTTTCTTCGGTGTTTTGCAACGATCAAATTAAATAGTATGTCCTATACATTGCTGTAATGACGTTATTATGCCGTTAACACTGCTGCCATAGAGTAGGTATGCCATATAAATTTCTGACATGACGTTGTCATGCCCTATACATTGTTGCATGACGTTACCAAGCCTATACATTCCTCAATGACTTTGTTATGCTTTATATATTGATGCCATGACATTATTATGTCGTTTTCATTGCTTCCATGTCGCTATTTTATCGTAAACTGTATATGCGGAGCGTTAGAAATTAAAACAGCCTGGCTGGACCCAGGAACTTCGATGATATGTTGGGTTGTTTTATTTCAAACTACTCTCCCATTTGTAATTTTAAGGTTGCGGTGGCTGTAATCTACTGTACATACTGTGCATATGCTAGTTTATTTTGTACTAGGCTGCTTTGTCTCTATATAAGTTCATTGCATATGTTTTAACTACCGATGCATGTGCTTACTGTAAGGTGTTACATTTTGTCGGGATATTTTATTTACACTGTTTATTTGATAGAACAACCTTTCAGGAAGTGCTGAGGTTGGAGAGCTCCACAAACCAGGTTTAAGTACCCCAGTCGGTCCTGTTGCCTACTGAACGTTCTAAGGCGGTAACTGTTGTTGTTGTTTTTGTTCTGTTTGTGTATTATGTATTTATTCTGTGTTTGCCTTTTTCTAGAGGTAGATTAGAGTAACATATCTGTGGAAATTTTTATAGGACATTTTCTTAGTTACATATTGATGTCATGACGTTATTATAGCGTATACATTGCTGCAATAGAGTAATTATGGCCTTCACATAGCTAACATGTAGACTGTTATGCTATGTACATTGCTGCCATCCCATTAGTATGCCCTATACATTGCTGCCTATGTCATTATTATGCCCTATACATTGCTGTCATGCCATCTGTATGCCCTATACATTGTTAACATAGAGTTATTATGTCCTATTCATTGCTATCATAGGAGTTATACCATATATATTTCTTCCCTTGATGGTATTATGTCCTATAAATAGCTGCAATAAAGTAATTATGCAATATACATTGCTGCCATGACGTCATCAATGTCCTATACACTACTACCAAGACCTTACGATTCCCTATACATTGCTGACATGAAGCTATTATGCCCTGTACATTCCTGTCATGTACAGCTACTATACCCTGTACATTTTTGCCGTGTTGCTCCCTACGCATTGCTGCCACGGATTTTTTCTCCTATCCGTTGCTGTCATGGCGCTGTTATGCGCTTTACATTGCTGCAATGCCGTAGTATGTCATATATATTTCTGCCATGACGTAATTCTGCCCTATACATTGCTGCCATGACTTTATTATGTCCTATGTATTGCTGCCACGAAGTTATTCTCATGCTAATTGCTGCCATGCCGTTATTTGTGTCATATACATTTCTGCAATGACGTTGTTCTGCTACATTGCTGCGATTAAATTATTAGGACATTAGACGCTATAACATTATATTGAGATTGAAAGGTCGGAATACAGACATAAACCTGCTATAGCATTTTAAACTGCCGACATAGGAGTACTAGGTTGTATAAGTAATCCGACATGGCGTAGTAAACCTTATAAATCACCGATATTTAGTTGTAGCTTAAGACATTAACGTTAACACACATGGGATAATAAAGCCGTATGTATTTCCGACATGATTTCCGTTTGAAATGTGTTGTTTTATTCCCGATTTGTTTTAGTACGTTTAAATTTCAAGCTAGGTATTGTATTTCATGTATACGACCGTGTAACTTAATATCTGTAAAATATTCGGCTAAAATGATTAGATAAAGCTAGATATTGTTTAATCAGCCATTCTCATGATTGATTTGCAAAGTAGTATTGTCCTGCATACAATCTCCATGCAGCATATGTGTGTCACACTTTTGCGACATGGCTGAAAATAAAAGATAACGAATCTAAAATAAATCATCTTGACATTATTTCACCATTTCCTCTGGTTAACGCTTAAATTAATGTAAAATATTTATAAGTAAGCAAACTCACAAACACATTTTGGAATCTTTTAATATTAAGCTATTTAAAACATTACTATCGTGGGGCGGTGGGTGATAGGCTATTGGGTGCGGGGGGATGGGGCAAAAAATCTCAAAGCAAAATGGTAAGTTTCTGGTTTGGAGGTTAAGGAGATTTCACTGACAGAATAACCAAAAGCATGCATTATTTAGTTTATTGTATATACAGATATAGATATAAGTTTAGCTACTTAAAGAAGATAAAAACCACAAAGTTAACACAAGTTATATATTGACATCCCCATCAAACGTGGGTTTTACATCCTACATTCAAATGCACTGACATGAGTAAAACTAATTTTTGTTAATCTTTTCGATGCACCAATCATTTAAAACATCTACTTGTTTAAGCTATGGTTGATCAGAATAAAGGTAAGAGAACACTGGTTTAATCACAAATGAAAAAAAAACGTTTCTCTTGACATTTCGTCAACATTGTGTTCATCAAATCTATGGAAAAGCTTATCGTATTTAGTCCCCTATTCACGTCAGATCACGTATGAGGCATTCTAAAAAGCGAAATTTCACAGAAAAAAATCAGTCACCGGGCCATCCTAGCAGCAAGTGCACGTAGTTGAAAGTAATTTTTGCTAAAAGTATTTTAGGCGAAATTCAAGAAAAAAGTCAGTCATTTGTGTTAAGTCGACAACAGAATCGATTACAGTTAGATTAAGCAAAGCAAACACTTAATAGCGTTATTCAAGCTTGATTATATAAGGAAGCTTAATCTACATAGTGTACATTTAAACAGCGTTTTCTCGAATACATATCGCGTGTATACTTCTTTCATAAATTGAACACCCTTTGCTTCTAAATTCGTGCAATATCAGAAATTAACATGTCGTGGGAAAAAGAAAAACAATTAGCGCGATTCATAAACCGTATGGTGAACTATGTCCCCGTTGTTTTCCTAAAACAAATAACAAGAATACACACGATATAAGACTATATTATTATATATACACATCTGAATTGATACATATATTCACAGCAAAAATGATCGACGAACTGTATAAAAACGGTGATCTCTTATTATTCGAATTGCATATATCAATGTTTTTGTTAATCCAGGAGCGGATTGGAGGTGGGGGCAAGGGGCATGTACATAACTCGAAGAACATATCTATCAATTATATAATATCATTTGAATTTAAAGACCGGTAAAATATAGATCAGATGTGATCCCGAGTTATGTCAGAATACATATTCTAGAAGTCTAATCTTCAAAGGAAAGCCGGCCCCGGACCACCCTGATAGAAAATTCAGTCACTGAAATTAGCACACGCCCGTTCGCCCAAGACGCCAAAAATCTCAAAAATTGAGATCAGGCGAGTAAGTTTTACAAAGTTTTTTGCCAAAACTTCCAAAAGTATCTAGCTGTATAAGACATTGCGTTCGTGCCATTCCCTTGTTTGTTTTGTTCATTTGTTATGTAATATGTAGTTGGGCCATATGAACATTTATTGCATTAGGAAGCCATCAGATACGAATGCCAAATAATTAATTATTGCAGTAATTAATTATTTTTGTTAACTTTGATAATGTATTATCTGGGTCTAATGACGTCATATCGATGTTGGTGCAAAATATACAAACATTACAAGCTGATAAGAAGACATTAAAATGAATTTAAATAAGCATTACAATTTAAATGTTCGTTTGTACAAACTATTAAACTGAAGTACATCGACTACATCAACTTCACACTTATCTGTGACATGTACAGAAGAATGTCGTTTCAAAGTGGTGTTTTAATTTTACGTCATTCATAAACAAGTTATCGCTGCAAAATTGTTTTGCTAACTCGTTACTTAAAAACCACATTTATAAATTGTCACTTACTCACTAAATGTCACAATCTGCAACTAAAATATATCACTTAACTGATAAACAAAATGACTTGCAATATTTAATGTTTACGTTACATCAATTTTTACTAATATTCTAACAGTATAGATAATTTACGTCTATAACCAAAGAAACATTCTGCCGTTATAAAATAAACGATATATCACGACATTAAGCGGAACTATTTTACTGCAGTTAAATAGCTGTTCCATTTACTTTCCCTACCCATTTTCCTATTGCAGACCAAGCTGACATAATGTGATAAGTTGTTCTTTTCATTCACATTCGCCTAAAACATCACCCTATCTTGGAAAGTAATGGTTTTGTTTTACTATTTACATACGTATTAAATTATGATTAAAAGAAATTACATATGCTATTTAGTCGGTTGTTGATATTTTTAAAAATATTCAGGTAGTACTACCCGGGATGTATTAGAACAGCCAAGGGAAACAACCTAAAAAAACATTGCGTAAATTGTAGTTTGCTTTGTAGTTCTCATGTGTGCTCCTTATAAGTAAAACTTTCGTGTCGGACGTGTAAGAATGGCAAAAGATTTTAAGTTTGCGTGATCTAACGCCAATATATCACGGTTTCGAGTTCATATGCGTATTAATTTAATCACAAAGGCCTTTTTAACTTGACTTCCATTCCACCATCAGAAGCTGATCACTTATTCCTTCAACATACAACCGACGCCTGCTCACATCGTAATTAAGGCACTCTGGACTCTTGATTCCATCTTCCTTGGACATTATTTGCCCGACCACGTGGCCATCCTCTGTCACCATGACGACGTTGAGTGAGTGATGTCCACAGACAAAGACGTTACCACGATGGTCAGTGGTCACACCCGTGGCTCTAGATAGTCCGAGATCCTTCTGGGAGAGTCGAAATATCACCTGTCCGTCCGTGCTGACACATACAAGACCTACGTTCCAGTCAGTCAGATAGAGTCGTTCCCCGGAACCGTTCACGGCGATGCCGTATATGCTAGAGAATATATCCAGGCCGTCGGCGTTCTTGGGGCGGATCTCCCGCAGCTTTCTGCCGCTACCCACGTCGTATACGTACACGGTGTTATCTTCCAACCCAGAAACACAGTACAGCAGACCGCCGTGACAAGCAATCGTGGTGGTGACATGGTTCAACTCTAGGGTTCGTGTCCTGGTCAAACTAGCTGCATTGTAAACATGGACCTGGGTAGTATCAAAGGCAACCTGAAAATGCAGAAATGTGAAACATATTAAACAGTTTACTTCCACATAATGTGCTGTTGACAAAATAGACGTCTTTATTTATATTCGATAATTATGATGGTAGCTGAAAATAAGTATAGGCGAAAGAGTTCATATCGTGTGCGAAGATCGGTAGATTTTTGTAGTAAACTAAACATGGCCGACAAAGCAAAGATCCACACAACTACCTGAAAAGATAAAACTGTAGCGTTTATAAATATTAAATCCAAAATCTAAACAGTTGCTTGTATCATGTCAAACGTCTGTCTTTCATAGTCGTTCAACTTGCCAGCAAAACAGCTGTACTCATATGCTCGTGGCTCGGTTCAGCCTGTCTACTTCGTAGATTTGCCATTTGTGTCTGAAAGGGTAGATATAAACACATGAACATGTATCTGTAACACGTGAAACTGATTGTGGTAACATATATAATATAACATAAACCTTTAGAAGATAGTCATGGTTTTATTTATACGATTACGGCTGGAAGGAGAAGACCAAGAGAAAATGTGGAAATGCACTTATTTACATCTAGCCATATACAGAGAATTTACAAACAAACATGAACTTTAAAACAGTATTTAAATAAATGTAAGTATATATCTATATATATCTATATATATATCTATAAATATGACGTCATATCTTGTCGCGAGACGAATGGAATGTTAACAAAAACGTCTGTTCGGCAAAATTATTTATGAGTTCAATTATTGCAATTTCAGACTACTAAATCATGCTTATCTTGAATTGTATTCATTGTATCGCACACCACGTGTGCAAATGCGTTTTGTCTACTGCCTGTCATGATATGATGTATACACACAAGTTCCGCACACATACAGTCAATTGTGATTTTAATGGAAACTATACATTTACTTAATTCGTCTATGGTTTAAGAGGTGCGTCAAATTGAAAATTGATTAATTTTCTCTATATATGTATGTTTATGGGGGTCTTCAGACAAACGATACATCGTTAAGTTTTGTCTTTTCCAGCAGATTGAGTGTAGCTCAGGCACGGATCCAAACGGAGTTGTGTTGGGGGCACCGGGGTAGATGGGGCAGAGTATGTCCTACTCCTGCGGTTGAAGGTTTGGTAAGCGGTCCTGCCCCACAAAAAAAGAATATCTTATCATTATAAGTGGTGTGCTGCAATGACTTTTAAAGCACATCGGATGCAAAAAGAACTAATATTTTAAAGCATGAATTTTTCCAATCCAAACATAACCCTATTTTAAATGTCGCGGCTTATAATCTGATTATCAGAGGAACATGTTTTCCTTTATGCGGTGTGGTTCAACAAAAATTTGCTTATTTGACTAAAACTATTATTAAAACTGCTACATTGATCAACTGTGACCAACTAGCTATAAATATAGGGCTGTATAGGAAAATATAGAAAAAGTAGAAGATATTGTCAGACACTTCAAAAGAATTTGCCATCATATTTGGTGTACATGTTCTGTGGATGGAACTATATTAAGATTGTCCAAATAAATAGCCAACTCCAATATAAGCCTGGGTAGGAAAATGTGAAATATATTCTTGTCAGGAATAACTACAAATGCTAGAGTCTTGATATGTGTATGCATGTTCTATCGGTGACATTATATGAAGAGTGTTCAAATGATTCTGCTCCGTCAAAAAAAAAACAATAAACAAACAACACCGAAAAAAATATAAAAAGATAAAAATAAATACAAATAAAAACCCGACCATCAGGTTCATGGCCAGTTTCCAAATAAGGCTATATAGGACAACTTTGTGTCAAACAGTACAAGAGCTAGAGCTTTGATATTTCTGTTGTGGGAGAAGGAATGACAAATTGGGACAAAGACAGTAATGAGGAATAAATATAGATAGAAAGAGAAGGGTGAGAAAAGGAACATTCGCAGGACAGTAGTTACAGTACAATAGAATATGTAAGTGATCATACATGTATTATAGTCAGGTAAATTCCATGAGTTATAAAGGAAAACATGCCAATTTCTTTTCTATTTTTGTTCGATACTGAATGAATCGACGCGACTTTTCAACCAAGACAAAATATAATTAATATGTAGCGTACATCACAATTCTTACAACATAAATTATTCTTGGACACCTTTAAGATTCCTCTATATAGTGATCGGACTGAGTTGATGGAGACATGTGATCTGTGCGAGTGCGATCCTGTGTTTACAACCAGTTCGATTCTGATATCGACCAGTCTGTTTACACCTACTTTAAACTCAATGACTTTAAGGATTTAATAACGCCCAATAGGGCGTCCATCCAGTCAATGTTTATACTACTTTAGCTGTATATAGATCGTAGTATTTTCTTCTTATCTAGCATCACACAGTCCTGATAAAGACACTCATAGCTCGAAATCGTAAATCTCACTATACTTGTAACACAAATAATTCTTATCTTCGTTTCAGTTTCAACTGCATAGTGGCCGTACTGAAGAGTTGGAGACATTTAGTCTGTGCAGGTGAGATGCTATGTTTAATCAGTGGTTCGATTCTGGTATGGACAAGTCTGTTTTAAGCCCACTCCCCCCAACCCCCATTCGACTTTATCACTAAAAAGATAACAACTGATTTACTAACACTTAGCAGGGCGTCCAATCAATGTTTATCCTATTTTATCTTCATATAGATTATACTGGTATGTGTATTGAACACGCTACAATCCCTGATAAAGGCACATACAGTTTGAAATTTTGATTTTTATGTGAAAATTTAGATACGACACACTTCATGGCCGCTTTTGGCACCGGTGAATTTGTATGTTTTTTGTTTATTTAAGAAGCTTCGTCTAGATCTGGAATATAAGTTATGTTAGTGATGGGAACGAAATTGACAAAAAAGCATGTATCTTCCTTCCTAATATCTAGCTCAATGCCTGCAATATGGCCAAGTAAAAGTTACGCATGGGAAACACAAGTAATCTAGTACATACCTAAACTGCGTTTGCACAAAAACACATCACTAGTATACATTAGTCGTACACAAGGCAATGACAAGAGTGAGAAACATTGGAACAATGAAACGAAGCAGGAGCGAGCTAGGCGATTAAGTTATTCACATTTATTTTAGTTCCCTCGTTCTACCATTCGTGCCTTTATCTCAGCTTCCTGTTTCTGTTTCCTTCTTACTTATTTTCAAATGCATTCTGCTCGTATTTCATTTGAATGTACATAATTCTTTCTAAAACACTCTTATAGAATCAGTGAAATTTGATTATTTTGATCATTTTGATTAAGGTTCGACCCATACAATTTGAGTCAATTTAAGTCAATTTGAGTTAAGTAGTGCTTATGGAAGATGGTTTTGCGAAATATAAAATGCAAATTAAACATTCACAACATCTGTCATTCTTTTTGTTAAACAAATGTACCTTGTCCGATTTGTCACAATTAAACGTGCGTTCTGTGTAGTCGTAGTACAGCAGTGACGTCAACATTTTATAAATTACTATCATACATTATAAGCATTACACCGCGCTATTCCTTAAGGTGAGTGTGCGCGCGTGCGTGCATCCGTGCGCGTGTGTGTGTGTGGCTGTGTATGTGCGTGCGAGCGGGCTTGCAAGTGCTGACATGCGTGAGTGCGCGCGCGTGTGTATTTGTGCGTTTGTGTGTGTGTGTTGAAGTTGGTACCGCTAAGTAGGCTAGGATATAGTTCGCATTCGCATTTGCGCTTGGGTTTATAAAATATAAATAGTCGGATCTCACTTTAGTCCACAATGAAGATAGCCATATTTTGTTCCATGTCTCTGATTAGACGAGAGATTGGCTTCAGGTAAGGGTGACCACCACTGAAATAATCTCTAGACTTCATGCACAGTTTGTCATCATGCTCAACGTGTCCAATGCCTCTGATAGTTGTCATGGCATAATAACAAATGCAAATTGACGCACGTATTGGTCTTTGAAAATTGTTAAAACTGCATGGACAAGTGGTCTTACAATGTGTTTATTCTTTAAAATCACAGACAATGAAAATAGACTGTATACATCACGTGCACTTAAAGTGAGACAAATCATGTAATTAAATTATAATTTTGGCACGATTATGTCCAATGTTTAGACAGTTTTGTTAAACACATTGTTTTCCTTCTTTTTTGACATTGCCTAAAACATCTATAAATATCATGCACTGTGTTCAATTAAAGTAGTTAGATAATTGGGTCTCAACATGTGTGTATATGTTTTATTCTTATCGATAATTACAAAGGTATCAACATATCTTAACAAAAACCTCAAAATAAAAGACTGTAAAGTACAGACGAATCCATTGAAGATATCGAAGCTGTATGGCAAAGCAAAAAACAAACACGTTTAATCAAGTCTGTGTTTAGTGTGTTGTGTTTTGGAGTACATAAACACACATAGAGTAAAACACAATCCTGTGGAGGTGGATGGCGTAGATAGTACCAGATGCAATCTATATTTCCTTCATCTAGTTGTTATTACCGACATTAGGTCGATGTACTGTCGATTAAAAAGAGGGTAAAATATCTGATGTCAAATGTTAGTGCAGCATTATGACAAAGCTCCCCCACTAAGACCAGGTGGATTTTATTGTTGAATACTGACAAAACGTCGTCACAAACAAATATTGACGTTTGTCACTAACAAGACAAAACGGTCTCAACATATTTCAGGTTTTATAAGCATTATCTGACAAGTGTTATCTCGAATACACTTTCTAAAGGCATTATCAATAGGTAAATAAGAAAAGGTCCTAGGAATATTACTACAGATTTTTAAATGTATACTAGCTCTAGACAAAGGCAAACAGAGAACATATAAATGTGACCAAAACACAGAGACGAGAGATACAACTCAAAAAGAAAAGGTAAAACAAAACAAAACAAAAAACGCAAAAAAGTTCGCCTAACATAACCTAATATATTTTTGTTCATGAATTGTTATTGTTCTTGTCTTGACTAACATGTAAGTTTAATCCTGGAAGAAAAACATACTTCCATTTAGACATTTTAAAATATGTTTATCTGAGCCACACAATATATATTTTCACAATGTTGATTTGTAATCCATATGTTTAACATATTATGCAAAACTTGTGCAAGCATTAAATAACAGGCCGATATTAACGATTGTGTACACTTTAACATTTGAAACAAGCCTTATTGTATAAGCTTTATACATTTTGCGACCATATTCTTTACAATAAACATCCACATGTAACTTTTAGAGACGAACATGTCGTTAAAATATATTATTGTTTAAATATCTTGTTAATATAAGCCAATACAATTTTATGTTCTATCTAAAAAATCATTAATTAGAAAAAAAAAATATCATAATACCGTTTGAGACGTGATAGTAAATAGACATGTCGAGTTAATATGTTGCATAAAATTATGCATCAATGCTTAATAGCCAATGAGACTTTGGATATTTACTTACTGCAACCTCTTGTAGACCAATCCAGCAGACATCACATGGCTGTGCATCTGTATCACAGTGCTTGGTTATTGTGCCGCTTGATGGGTCGACACGCTTCAGTCTCTTGTTATTGAAATCTGCTATCACCAGACAGCCGTCACTGAGGTGACAACAACCAAACATACTACAATTGTCCTTATCTTCTGATATACGGACGATGATCGTTCTAACAGTTTTACTTCTGTTAGATGATTTGTTCCCTGGTTCCTCGTCTAGCCTTTCTGCTGGACTATCTCCTCGTGTCTCGCTTTGTCTTCCTTCTCGACTGTCGCCGGGTCTCTCCACTGCTCCTTTCCTTACAACACCACGCGAACTGATACTTTCTACCTCAGAATTGATTTCTTTAGCGAGTGAATTCTCTCTCAGTTCCTTTATTTGGCACAACAGTTTCTCGGCGGTGGCTTCGAGATCTGTCAAGAAACCGCTTACGTTGCGTTGTCTAGAGGCAGCATCGTTATCAAGTACTTTCCTTGCTTTCTCTATATTTTCCCCCGCAGATTGCAGTTGTGCTGAGGCAGCTGATAGGTCCGCTTCGGCACAAAGCTGTCTGGCGTTTTCATTGATTAGTTTGACGTCTTTACATCTTCTGAAATACAGTGGTTTAATACAGTAGTAGGTTTCCCACCTGATTTTATCAGACGTATCAAAAGAAATTGACCTCACATATAATATTATCGGGCATACCAACTTTGTAAGACAAACGTTTTATATTTATAATAAAAACGAAACAATAAAGCAAAACAATATATGATACATAGAGAATTTTAAGTACATCACTATCTTTATAGTAGGAATATAATGTATATTAGTCCTACATGTAATTAAAACCTCTAAGTATATCTTAATTTACTGACGAAATCTACTTCAGGTCGTGGTTCCGTATAACTGCATGATATCTAACAACAATATGCATTGCCTTTTGTATTGCTTTGTATTCCTATTCTGAAATAATCTAAAGCTTTGACAAAGCTAAGCTGATTGTAGATACGATCAATGGCCATGCATTGAAAATATGAATTGGTATCGGAGTCTGGAGGCTAATATTTCTTGGCGTGCTTCACCTTGCCTAATTATCCTTTTATTAAGCAAGGAGACCAACAGTCTTGAAAAGTTGATCAAGATGTGTCAACTCCAACTAATTCAAAGCTTATTTTCCTAAATAGTCATTTTTTGTTGACATATTAAACTATTGTTTTTATACATACATGCATGTAGGAAATGCATACGTCATTTAGCATACGTATAATTAAAGAACGGATACAAATAGTCATAGAAAATGACTCATATCCGATGTTTATATCTTTATCTCATGTCTGATTGATGTCTTTGCACATATAATTAGGTTGATTGGTTATTTAATTAACACAAAAATAGCATAGCAAATTGTCAGTGATATCATATTACTTTTTATACGTACCACATAAGTCACTTGATCAAATGTCAACATATGGACTATTTACTGTGATACCGTGAGAAATGGCATATAAGGATTTTTATAAGGATATTGATCATACACTTGTTTGGGCAACAACTTAAGAGAAAGAAAATGAAGAGGCGTACAATTGTAATCTTTCAAATTGG